>OX940974.1:146088920-146350464 GCA_954871275.1 Leptopterna dolabrata
GAATTTTCAAAGAAATATTCGAATTAATGGCTATGGTTTTGAATAAAGGAAAACTTCGGTCTAAAATTTGGTTTTCCTATGTATATTTCTCTTCGTATTTATTTTAATTTGTACGTTTTGTCCATCCCGATTCTACCGTTTGTTTATTACGTAATTGTACTAAGTGCTTATTTATTTGATCGCTGTGGGTAAATTCAAGGAGTTGTACTAATCGTTTGCCTCCCCCTTTTTTGCTTCGAACTCTCGTCTTCAATTAATACTTCTCACATTTTTCAATCTGACCCACTCTAAGGGGTGGGGGTAGAGTTTAAAGATTATCCTAGTTTTGGGTAATTTTTGCGCACTTTAAATGCTCTAATTTAAGAACGGATTTAGATATCTAAAATCCGATTTCACTATCGTGTTCAGCGTGCAAAAACCTTTAATAATGAGGGGTCACTTGTTGGGAAAATAACATTTTGGGGATTGTTTGGGTAATTTTTGCGCACTTTAAATGCTCTAATTTGAGAACGGATCAAGATATCTAAAATCCGATTCCACCATCGTGTTCAGCGTGCAAAAAACCTTTAAAATGAGGGGTCACTTGTTGGAAAAATAACATTTTGGGGATTTTGGGTAATTTTTGCGCACTTTAAATACTCTAATTGAGAACGGATCAAGATATCTAAAATCCGATTCCACCATCGTGTTCAGCGTGCAAAAACCTTTAAAATGAGGGGTCACTTGTTGGTAAATAACATTTTGGGGATTTTTGGGTAATTTTTGCGCACTTTAAATGCGCCAAAAACCCTCCTTAGAGTAGGCCAATTTCGCCCATCTTCGAACTTAAGCCTTTCGATTGCCAAGATAGATTTTTTGTGCAAATTTGAGCTGTTTATCTCAATTCTATCGAGAGTTATCGTCTGGAGTGACACATATATAATAAATATATATATATATACATATAAAAAAGTGTTAAATTTCAGGAATCGTTTTAGAATGGTCTGAAACGGATTTCTATGAAGAAATTTCCCAAAAATTTATATTATTTAAATTTCGAAGCCATTGCAATAGCTGTCATTTTCTTTGAAAATTCGCTAATAACAAGTAATTTTTGTGTTTTAGTAACATGCTAGTAACATGAGCTTTTGAGGTATGTTTTCCATGTTTTTTGGACGAGAAGACCGAATTTGATGTCGATTTAGACCAAAGAGTGGAAAATTGAGGTTCTGAACGTTCAGCCTTAAATTTACGTTAAATTTTAGTCTAAAATCGTTGTTTTTTTCCGCACACAGTTCGGGTCCCCATTCGGGAACACATTTGGGTCCGAGTTGGTGCTCCGACACATAGCAGCCCGATCGGCATACACTCAGAGGTGATATGGAAGAAAAATGAGTGTAAAAGTAGGGGGGTTTTGAGTGATGTTTGAGGTTTTAGTGTACATGAGCTTGTGTTTTTAATCCTGCGAGAAGACCCGAATATTTGGTTGCTTTCGACCGAAGAGTTGTAAAACTGAGTTTTAACGAGAGTTAAGCCTCCCCGAAATTCATTTTTTATGAGTCAATAACATGGAAAATTGTCTGAAAACACCGTAAATTATTATAATAACACTAGAAGTAGTATCAACCAGGGTGAATCAAGACAATTAAATGGTAACTTTAAATGATCAAAAATAATCTGTTGAAAGGAAAAGCCGAGCCCTAATTGGTGTTCTTGGGGGCCAAAACTGGTGAAAATCCATCAAAAATAGCCCTTTCAATAATTGCACATGAAAGAAACAATAAATGAACACCCCAACATTTCTGTAGGTATGTCCAATAGAATAATTAACCCATATGGCGATGACTTTGCAGCGTATTTGGAATCTACGCACCTTGAAGCGGAAAAGGAAAAAATTTGAGGGGGTGTTATACAAATTTTTGCTGAGCGAATACATAGGTGTATTATTCACAGAATAATAAATCAAAACATGTTCAATTGCGATCTTATTGAGAGACAGGCCTCCTTCATTGAAGACGTCAAATATTGACGATTTACGCAGGAAGCAACTGGTTGTAATAAACAACTTGATAAAGCAATACATCTGCATCTTACAATTTTTTATTCTGCACTTGGTATTGCTATGAGTAAACTTGATCCGTAACCAAATCCCGCTTTGGTTGGATAGAGCTGTTATCCGCTGGGTTTCCTAGATGCGGAGAGAAAGTGGGATCGTGTTAGCGGTAATCTACATCTTAACTTAGTCAGTTATAATTTAACTGAGAGGAGTTCGGCCCGTTAACTTTGCACTTCTCAAGGGACTACTTAACACCCCCCGAACACCCCTATTCTTCTGACTCTTCTGTGAGGGAATCGTTGGTTCCTTTTGCTTCCTCGCCGGTCGCAGTTCATTCTCGTCATCTAAGTCATTTCCTCTTTTTCAACAACTTCCTCCTCCTCTTCGCATTCCATCTGCACTCGCCTCCAACGCCCACATAATAAAAGCCATTATTGTTGTAATTTCTGAATGGCGCCTCAACCGGGCTTCCGCCGTCTTGGAATCAGTTTACAGCTTAATTATTTTCCTGGTGTTTTCAGCGGTCCTACTTTCAACGGTCCGTCGCAGGATGCCGTTGTAGGCGTGCGCAGTTCCGTTTCGAGTGTATTTTAACTTGTAGCACCGTATTTGGGTGCGACAACCCATCATGGCATGGGTCAGCCGGAAGAGAGTGTGAAAAGAGCGAACAGAGCCCGGCTAGGTAATTATTTCGCAAAGGAGGAAATCCAAATGGAACTGAAGTTTCAGTCACGCAGCATGGCCATATGAGGTGAATTTCGAACTTTCAGTATTGCTTCCGATTCTACCAATGGAAACTCTGTGAAAAACATTTTCCATTCCAAAATCAAGATGTTCATTCGCATTTTGCGTTTTATACCATCCTGAACAAATTTAGTCCTGTTCTATCTGTGTGTTCGCCAGTCGTTGCAACGCGCATAATTATATACCTACCCGATAAAAATGGTTATTTATAAGCTGATGGTGGTGGATAGGTACAATGCACCTGTCTGGTACACGTCCCCTTCCGGAAAAAGTGGCTGACATTAAAGAGTTCCCATTGCCCAAAACAGTCGCTGAACTCCGCAGATTTATGGGGGTTGCATAATTTTCTACCGACGCTTCATTACCAAGGCGTCAGGACTCCAAGCCATTCTCCACAGCTTTCACCGTGGTAACATGAAGCGGGATAAGGCTGCCACCAACTAGACTCCTCGCGCCTGCACAGAGAGCATAGCCGTGCAGCACTTCAGGCACATTATTGTCTTGGTGTCCATGCTTCAGATTCATCCATTTATGCTGCTGTGGAGCAGTTAGTGGATCATGATGGCAGCTTCAAGGAGTTTTCTCTTTGGGAGAAAATCCCTTTCCTTCATCTCAAAATCACAAGCCAATGACGTTTGAAATTATATAAAACTAGTCCCTGTCAGCTACATCGAGATTTTGTTGGAAATTTCGACGCATATTGGTCACGTTTCGAGGAAGTCGAATATTGTTGCAGACCCTCTATCTCGGCCTGCACTACCAACCTTCAATCGACTAGGAAGCAATTAGCAGCTAAAAGCAGCAGATGTCAAACTGCAGTCTCATAATGCTTAGGCTGTTAGTGTCCTGCTGAAGTTCAAGTTATCACTTGACTACAAAAGATTTTTGTTTTATTACAAAAATCACACAATATTTTTGCTTTCAGAATTAACTCATTCAGTCCATGTGTGCCAAAAGTTTGCATACGCACTATGGAAGTAAAAAATTGGATTTCATAACACGACATTTGAAAAGCCGGAAATAATCAATGCCAGCTTTGATGATGATGAAGAGGCTCTGTTTGACATGAGCGACACATATTGGCTAGGAGGACAACTGGGGTACTACCACGAATTACTCGAGTCTATTGGGGATGTTAGAGCTGTACAGTAGACGGTGGACAGCAAACTCGAACGAGACAGCGGCCAATATCAGTAATGTAGTTTGGCCGGAGGGTGTACCTATTTTATTTACCAAGAGCGACGACCTTCCGGGGGGGGGGGGGGGGGGTTGGCTACGCCCCTAGGGGCCCAGGTTTATCCGCAACCCCGTACCCGTCCATGTCCCATTTGAGAGGCCTTCACGTAGACTGGCGTGACCGCTGAGGTTTACGGCTTCTTCTGAAATGGTTTGAGGCGCTTGTATTAAGAGCAGCTTCCACCTTAAGGGCGCCAATAAGAGGCCCTTAAAAGGAGCGGGCTTCGGAGAGGGTTTTTTATGTATGAATAGGCCCCCACGCGCCGCCGGAGGGGAGGGGAAAAAAGACTTAAGAAATTTCGTATGGAAGGAATTCAACCAAGTAACAATAGCCTGGGGATTTTCACGGGGTTGAATAGGGGAAGTGAGACACTTCCACTTGAATGAACTAGTATGGAGTTACTCGTTTATATCTTTATATCCTGGCACCAGCCTACAGCTTGGCTACTTTTTTTGCCGGTACCAACATGAAAATAGAAGCTCCTTTCGGAAGAAACCTTTCGTCCCACGTCCCCTTGAACGGGTTTCTGTCGCGTAATACGTCCGCTGTACTGACATCCTCAACAAGGAGGTAGACGTTACCATTCAGTTGGAAAGAGTATTTCACTCTACGTACAATTTAATCAAATCCATCATTCATAACCCGGATCAAAACTATCTCCCACAATGTATGATGGTGACTGCAGCGATTTCTTTTTGGTACGAGTAATCAGGGGCCCATTCCTGAAGACTTCCACTCTTCACTCTGCACTCTTCAAATACACACTCTGCACTTTGCAAACGAATTTCCCTTCCTAAAGAACGCTCTTGTTTTGAACAGCAGAGTGAAAAAAAGTGTAGAATGGCGGAGTTGTAACCTGTCTTGAACAGTTCCGTTTCTGACGGTTATCTTTTGCAAAGTGAAAAGTGGATTGTTTGCATGTCAAATGAAGAGTTTATAACATTTTCGTAGCGTCCCTGAACAACTCTGCGGTAGAATGGTTATACTATTCAAATCGGGTTTTAAGGTTTAATTACTTCGCTAAATTCAATATTTGGTAGTACCAATAAAGAGGAGAATTCAATATTTCGATTTGTTTAAAGGGTGGTCCAATTAGTGCGAGGGCAAACATATAAAATAGCATCGAAGTTAGCTCCACTGAGGCCATCAAAATACTCAAAATTAGGGAAGAAGGAAAGGGAGAAGGTTTGGAAGCGACAGGTAGTGGTTGCTGCAAGTGGATGAAAAGTGAAGAATTTAATTTATTTTTGTTAAATACTTAATGGCTTTTTTCCGATACTTCTCATCCGGGGATGATGATGAGGATGTTGAGCATTCTCGTCACATCATCGGCCGCATAGAATTCGGGGACGGCGAATTAATTTCGTCCTCAGCTACACAACTTTCACGGAAACTGTTTATATCCTATATTTCTGAAGGCTACTGTTAATGACAGAGGAATGGGATTACCTTGTTTGGTAATCAATTTATTCCTTGCCTATTTGAAAAAAAAGAAAATAAAGGTGGTATGGATGAAGAACTCCCAACTTCTTAAAAAATGCATATATTAAGACGAGAAATAGTGCAAAATAATGGGCCCATTTGAAATGATAAATATAAAATGATTTTTTCTTCTTAATTTTAATTGATTGCAATTTATATTTAAGTATATTTGATAATCTATTTTAATTTGAATGCGGGAAGGAGTCCCTTTATGATCGGTTCCTGCTGGGATTGAACCGATGACAGGTGTAGAAGTTGTGGATGGCAAGCCCGTACTCTATCCACTAGACCAAGCTGGCAGGTGTGATGTTACATCCTCTTGGCCCTACCTTGACAACTCTCCCACGTCTTTAAGTCCTCAGAAATGCTCCACTTTTCCAACTGAATGGACTCACATAAATCTTAAAAGTGAATGTTGGGAGGTACTCACAAGGAAGACTTGCAGGTGGGGATCCCCAAATACCTGAATACAATTGGGTAAGTATGAGGTTATGTTCTTGACCACTATCGTTTCAACCAGGAAATTAGGTGAAACCTTACCCTTTGGACGTAAGAGGCATGTTACCTTGCCTTGAGCTCCTTCAAATATAGTGTTACCAATCCCAGAAATTCTCTTAGGATACTTTGCAGCCACAAGTCCCAATTTCACCAAGCATCTTTGGGTCAGGAACGAAAATTGACTCCCAGAATCAAGGACACATCTTACAATGACAAACTCTCCCCTAGCATTCCTGATTTGGACAAGTGCTGTACCCAGTAAAACAGAAACCTTCTCTTGCACTGTTGAAGACCAGAAACAAGTGGGTACTTGATTGGAAGAAGTTGCGTCCTTCAGTGCAGGCTGAGGTGCAATATCAGCAGGAATGTGCAGCAAAGAATGATGTCGTTTTTTGCAGTGCCTACAATGCCAGTTACTTTTACAATTGTTTGTCCTGTGCTTGTAGGACAAACAATTCCGACAACCTGTCCATCCTTTCAAAGAGGCAAGCCTATCAGTAACTGAAGCATCATGAAACTTGGAACAGTTCAAAATCCCATGTTTACCATCCCTGCAGACAAAACAGCAAATAGAAGACTTCTTTTGGTTTGAAGACGAATCCTGTAATACAGCCGAATGCAAGGAAGTGTTATGTTTAGATGAGGCCTTTGCAGAAGTTGAAGCATGAGGTTTTGGTTGCTGACTAGGAGTACCAGTTAACTGCATGATAGTACATCTGGATCTAACAAATTTCTGAAGATCGTCAAAGGTTGGAAATTCTGTAGCCTTATTTTCAATTTCAAACAGTTCCTTGGTGGTCGGATCCAAGCACCTCATAGCTAGAAAGAACAGTATGTATTCTGAAGAATTAGTCACTCCAAGCAGTTTGTAGGCGGCAATACTATCAGCTACATTAGTAAGAAACTGCTTGAGGGAATCAACTGAAGGCTTACCTTGAACAGGTGTGAAGTTGATAACCTTAGTGAGATAACTGGCTGCCAGCATTCTCTTATGGTTATAGGTATCATGTAATGCCTGAAACGCTAAAGGGTAATTTTGCTCTTCGAGTGCATAATTACCAATGGTTTCTGCGGCAGGACCAGTTATTGATTGCATCAGGAACACAAATTTGTCCATGACACTCAAATTTTCATCCTTGTGTATGACTGAAGTAAAAATGTCCCTAAATTTGGGCCATTTTGATATGTCTCCATCAAACTTGGGGATGTCAATTTTAGGTAGACGATTAGAAGTCCTTGACTCATTTGCTGAAATATTTATTGCCTGAGTATCTAGCCTGGCTGAAGTAGGGGGTATAGTAATTTTCTCATAGTATGCGTAGGATTCATAATAATAAGCCTTAACGCTATTAATAATCTCCCTTTCCTTTTTCGAAGGGAATTCATTAAATTTGCCAGAGGAATGATACTCATCAGTAATCTGATCAATCAAAGCTTCAAACTTCTCATATTGCTTGTCTAATGTTTTGAACATTCCTTTGAATAGGAAGGACTGTGTTTCATCTGTGCTTGTCCCCCTCCCTTTATCTCGAATTTCCTGTATATTCAAGGCATAACCTTTAAATTTATTTTTCAAGTATACCACTTTATTCTCATCTAATGCCTTTGACAAATCTGGATTAGGGTCTTTATCACTAGCCATTCTTGATGAACGAGAATAGGATTATTAGAGGGGAGACAGGCTCAAGGAGGAGAACGAGAAAGGATTAGCAGATGAACAAGATAAAATTCTCTGCTGAACTCAGATCAGAATTATTACAACCAAGCTATTAGCTCTGTTGTACTGCAATTCACACAAGTGAAGCAGTGAAATATCTGAGTAAGAAAATACTGACTCAAATTGAAATTAATAATGTCTCTGCAGAAAAGTTCGAACCAGAAGAAAAGTCTGTTGGCTTTATCAACAACAGTTTCTTATATAATGTATAACTGGAAATTTGAACACAAAATAGTTATCACATATTCAATAACAATGTGGAATAACCAAATCACAAAGATGCATAAAAATGGACAATTGCATAAAATTATATGAGGTAAAATACAAATCAGATAAAGGTTATAAAGGAATATCGAATTAGTAAAGCTTCAACAATACCAACCATGCTCTGCTACCAATTTTGTTAATGACAGAGGAATGGGATTACCTTGTTTGGTAATCAATTTATTCCTTGCCTATTTGAAAAAAAAGAAAATAAAGGTGGTATGGATGAAGAACTCCCAACTTCTTAAAAAATGCATATATTAAGACGAGAAATAGTGCAAAATAATGGGCCCATTTGAAATGATAAATATAAAATGATTTTTTCTTCTTAATTTTAATTGATTGCAATTTATATTTAAGTATATTTGATAATCTATTTTAATTTGAATGCGGGAAGGAGTCCCTTTATGATGAAAAAATAATGCGTTTCCTGCTGGGATTAAACCGATGACAGGTGTAGAAGTTGTGGATGGCAAGCCCGTACTCTATCCACTAGACCAAGCTGGCAGGTGTGATGTTACATCCTCTTGGCCCTACCTTGACAACTCTCCCACGTCTTTAAGTCCTCAGAAATGCTCCACTTTTCCAACTGAATGGACTCACATAAATCTTAAAAGTGAATGTTGGGAGGTACTCACAAGGAAGACTTGCAGGTGGGGATCCCCAAATACCTGAATACCAGGCTGATGAGAGCAGCTGCAAAGGTAGTCCAGTAGATAGGTGGTAGATTCTTCCTGATGTGTAGGTCACCAGTTCACCACTATTTCTCCAGTATGGTAGTCCACATACACCAAAAGAATGAACCAGCAAAACTTAGGCTGAGAAGACAAGTGAGGGATACCCCAGCAAAACTTAGGCTGAGAAGACAAGTGGAGGGCAAAGCTTGGGTCAGGTCAACAACAGGGCTCAAGACAGAATGGTGATCTGGAGGGGTCAAAAAGGTGGGGTCCACTCCTAGATAAGTAGCTTGCATGAACCTGTCACTTGAAGAGGTGATGTACAGATGATCCTTTCTGGAGGTCATTGTTGATCACACACTGAACTTGTCCAACTCAATTGTTTACCAACTAAATGACACTGTCTAAAATAAATAGGTACCTACACCAATAGGATTATTAAGAGGCAATCCTAATTTTTATATTACCTCAAAGTTTTACAATACAAATTATTTATGGCATGTTTGTATTTTCAACAGCTACTTACGGCAATATATGTGAATTTGGGAATAAACTCACGTTGAAAACTTGACAGGTTCTTCTATTTTTCATCAAGATGGTGGACAAGTGAGATATTGTTGTAGCTATCCGAGAAAATACAAGTAACACAAGTTAGATTTATCGAGAGGGACAATAAGGAAGAACTACACAAGTTGTGGATTACTCTTACATTTATTTATAACATTAATACTAATAATCATTACTTAATACTTAACACTCTATATTGTTCTTTTTCCCCCCTGATGACCTCGAAGAATGCCAACTTCTTACTCCGGGACTCCTGCCTAGCCACAGTCAGTCACCTATTCCAAAAAAACATACTCAACAATAACAATTAAATAAACAAACCAACACAAAAACACTGCAACGTCCTGGTCGCATGGGTTATTATTCTATCGGACATAACAACTACAGAAATGTTGGCTGTTCATTTATTGTTTCGTTCATGTACAATAACTGAAATAGGTATTTTTATGGTTTCCACCAATTATGGCCACCAAAGACATAAATTAGGCTCTTTTTTTTCTTAAATACTATCTTTGATCATTGATAGCGCCATTTAATTGTCTTAATTCACCTACTAATACTACTTCTAGTGTTATCATAAAAATTTATTGTGATTTCAGGCAATTTCCCAGGTTTTTGACTCATAACAATAGCATTTTGGGGCTGAAGCTTCGTTACAACCTCAATTCTCCACTCTGGTCAAAATCAACTTCATATTCGGCCTTCTTGCCCGGAAAAACATGGAAAACGATACCTCACATGGTCATTTTCACTAAAATCTCAACAACAACAAAATCATAATATGAAAGACATGAAAATGTCAAAATAGGGTTTTTCGATATTATGGCACATAACTCAAAAACCGTTACGAAAATTGACTACGAAAATTGTCCCAAATGAGTTTCTGACGATTTCCGCGTACAACCGAGTCGTTGCTAGGGGAATAGTACTTCGTCATTTGTCATCGGACAAAAACCGTTCACCATTCGTTGGAAACCTCTCGATTTATAGAACTAGAATACATTCCTCTCACTCGGTTGTCGCCCTTCGAAAAGCTGAGATATGCGCATGACTTGATACGAAGTTTGTTTGCACACAACATTATGGTCGTTAGGTGTCCCAAATGAGCGGTGTGTCGCCTGGGTACATATACGCAATTGCGTTACGAGTGCTTTGTGGTCGTAAACTTATAAGAGCTACATAATTATGTAAACACACAAAAAGTAAATTGAAACACACAATAAGGTTTACATGTAACAATATAATATATTGTTACATGTAAAATACATAATACAAATAGAAATACAATAAGGTTTACATGTAACAATATAATATATTGTTACATGTAAACCTTATTGTGTGTTTAATTGTTATAAATCTGACTACTAATACACGTGGCGTATTTACACGCGTTGGTCCTCTGTGTAGGTTATCAAGGGCAGTTAGTCACGCGTCGCAGTGTAATAATCATATGAATTCCAAGGAGTTTTTTGAATTTGTGCGTGATACGGCGTTTACATCACAGACCACCGACGCTGAAAAATATGAGCGATTTCTACAAGTTCACGGTGACCGAAAGACGTTAAAACCAGACACAGTGCGAAAACGTGAATACAGAGAACGAAAGAAATTAGCCGGCAAGTCAACTCCAAAATCAGGCACGGAGCGGCAACGTATAAGTACAGGGAAAAATTGAAACGTAAACAACCACCACTTTCTGCCAAAGAGCGTATGAGAGAATATCGTTTACGCAAAAAGCTACGTGCAGCCATAGCGAACACGGAGTGTGACGACGAAATAGAAGTTTGCGAGATAGGCGAACCCCACAATTACGAGTATATCCCACCGCCGCGTTCTCTTGCCGATGTCGAATTCGAAAAAAATTTTTCATCGAATCGCTTTGCTCATGTTTGGTGTGTGATCGACTGTGGTTCGAACGAGATTTACGACCTGCGCCTGCGCGTGCAACACGTATTTTGGCAGATGAATTTCCCAACGAAATCATTTCAAATTTTCAAACATGCGACAACTGCTACCGATGTCTATGTCGAAACAAAATTCCACGTTTGTCGAGATCTAACGGATTCACATAGCCGCCAATCCCAGTACATTTGCCCCCATTGTATGTTATAACAGAGCGACTCATCTCACCACGTCTCCCATTTATGCAAATTCGTAGATTGAGGTTTGTAAAAGGATCTAAAGCAATCATTGGTCAAGTTAAACGTCCCCGTAGAAGTAAATAATATGGTGCACGCTTTACCGAGACAACTCGACGACGACTATTCGTTTAATGTACAAATAAAAAAACATCTCATTCACAAATCATCTGCGTACAGCGGATTTGTGAAGAAAAGTACAGTGAAAGCGTGGTTACGCCATCTCGTTAATACACCACTATACCGCGAACACGGCATAACGGTGGACGAATCGCTTCTAAGTGGCGCGGGTGACAGGATAGATGACAGTATAGCGGAGATGGCTGTAGACCATGATCAACAATTGCCTGAACCGACTATTGAACCAATAGGAAACGATCCATCGAATGTCAAATCGTCAAATGTCAAATTTTATTTTTTTTTTTAAATAAAAAATTATAAAAAATAAAAACATAACAATTTTTATTTTATTTTTGTTTTCTGTCTTTATAAGAGGTATATAATGGAGACATGAAAATGTCTTCGATTGACAAACGGCGACATTTTCCAGGGGGGGGGGGGGGGGATGACATGAAAATGTCTCAATGTGTTGCAGACTCGTATGCAAGCGTTTTTTCGTATATGTGTTGCAAGAATTTACACTCATTTTCACCCATAACACCCCTGGGTGTATTCCGATCGGGCTGCAAAGGTTCGGGACTCAACTAGGGCCCACTAAATGGAGCCTGTGTGCGAAAGAACGAATTTTTTAGACCGAAAATGAAGCCGGTACACGTGATACGGCGGAAGGACATTGCATTTTGGTTTATTATTCTGTGAATAATACACCTATGTATTCGCTCAGCAAAAAATTTGTATAACACCCCTCAAATTTTTTTCTTTTACGTTTCAAGGTACGTAGATTCCAAAAATGCGATGTCCGTCCGCCGTGCGCCGTATCATCCATATCTACTTCATTTTTGGTCTAAAAAGTTCGTTCTTTCGCACACCTGCTCCATTCGGGCCCTAGTTGTGTCCCGAAACTTTGCGGCCAGATCGGAATATACCCAGGGGTGTTATGAATGAAAAACGCTGCGAAGTCCTTGTCACATGGGTTTATTATTCTATTGGAGGTCTAGAGATTCTCGTTGGCTGTTCATTTATGGTTTCTTTCATTCACAATAATTTAAATAGCTATTTTTGATGATTTCCACCAATTTTGGCCCCCAAAACATGAAATAGGTACGCTTTTTTTCTTTTTTTTCCCAGATCATATTTGATCATTGGTAGTGCCATTTAATGGTCTTGATTCACCTGTTTACATTTTGTCTAATGTTATTATACACATTGATGGTGTTTTCAGACAATTTTCCAGGTTTTTGACTCATAAAAAAAATTTTGGGAGCTGAACATTTGGTAGAACTCAATTTTCCACTCTTTGGCCATAATCGACTTCATATTCGGTTTTCTCGTCCCCAAAAACGTGGAAAACGATATCTCAGAAGCTCATGTTACCAACATGTTGCTAAAACGCAAAAAGTACCTATTTTTACACACATTTTCACTCATAACACCCCTGGGTATATTCCGATCGGGCTGAAAAGTTTCGGGACACAACTAGGGCCCAAATGGAGCATGTGTGCGAAAGAACGATTTTTTTAGACCGAAAATGAAGCCTATAGACGTGATACGGCGGACGGCGGACGGACATTGCATTTTTGGAATCTACGCACCTTGAAACGAAAAAGAAAAAAGTTTGAGGGGGTGTTATAAAAATTTTTTGCTGAGCGAATACATAGGTGTATTATTCACAGAATAATAAACCAAAATGGGTGTGAAAATAGGGTTTATCGTGTTTTAGTAACAAGACCTTTTGAGGTATCTTTTTCCATGTTTTTAGGGTGAGGAGACCGAATATGAAGTCCATTTTGACCAAAGAGTGGAGAATTGAGGTTCCAACGAAGGTTCAGCTCCCATAATTCATTTTTTATGAGTCAAAAACCTTGGAAAAATCTGAAATCACCATAAGATGTATAATAAAACTAGAAAGACGAATCAAAATAATTAGGTAAATGCCACTATCAACGATCACAGATAATATGTAAAAAGGAAGAAAAAAAGCGCGTAATTAGGTAGTGTTTTTGGGGACCAAAATCGGTGGAAACCATAAAAAATAACTGTTGTGAGTCCCTCCCGGAACTACAACCGCCAATGTTAAGTTCTCGCTAATATTAAGAAGCTAAGTTTAGATACCGTGAAATAAACAGTACGAGTGGGGCAAGGGACGCAGGATCCGGTGCACAACCTGGAGCCCCACCACCCTGGTGGTGGCTTTAGGGTCTATATAACCCCGGATCCTGCGCTATTTTCGCCATTCTACGCTCTCCTCTAGTCGATGACTATTCTCTCTCATTCCTCATCTCCTCTCTCTCCTATTCAACCCTAAAAGATCGGTGGAGGTTCACCCTTAACCGCATACACAATTTACCAGAACATGGTGGAGGTTTTGCCCTTATCCAGAACTGGTAAAACCTTATAAAAGATCGGTGGAGGTCCTCCCTTAACCGCACAACTCACATTTCCCATATTCATCTCAAATTCACACACACAAATTTCATCAGAACATGGTGGAGGTTTCGCCCTTAACCAGAACTGGCGAAATACACTAAAAGATCGGTGGAGGTCCGCCCTTAACCACACACACATATTCAGCTTAAATTCACACACTCAAATTTCATCAGAACATGGTGGAGGTTTCGCCCTTAACCAGAACTGGCGAAATACACTAAAAAGATCGGTGGAGGTCCGCCCTTAACCGCACACACATATTCCTCACAAATTCACATACCCAAATTTCATCAGAACATGGTGGAGGTTTCGCCCTTAACCAGAACTGGCGAAATTCACTAAAAGATCGGTGGAGGTCCGCCCTTAACCGCTCCACACCAAATTCCCGCATGACAATTTAACTTCAATTTACAACATCCAAATTTTACCTTAAATTCCAACATCCAAATTACCTCCACCTCTCATGGTGAATTTTAAACACACATAAATTCACCATAATAACTATTTTAACAATTATTGCACATGGATGAAATAATTGAACCCCCAACATTTCTGTAGGTAAGTCCGATAGAATAATAAACCCATATGACGAGGACTTTGCAGCGTTTTTGAATTTACGCACCTTGAAACGTAAAAGAAAACATTTTGAGGGGGTACTTTTTGCTGAGCAAGTAAATAGGTGTATTATTCACAGAATAATAAACGGAAATGAACCAAAGCCACGTAGTATCCCGAAAAACATAGTTAGGTAGGGACCTATCTACTACAAATCAACACAAAAATTATACACAACGCTGAATCAAAGCCAATCATAGTTCCACGTTTGTTTTCTATAATAAACTGTGGTATTTAACTACCTAATTCGAGAAAATCAAATAGAACTTACTTGTGATGGAAGACTGAAAGGAGAACGACCGCAAACCGGATGACGGAAAAAAACGAACGAGAAGCATAAATGAAAAACTGTAACACTTCTTGGAGGTTACTCTACAAAATGAAGCCTACTCTTCAGAACACTCTTCGTTTCTTGTAGAAATGCAGATTGGGAAAGCGAAGCGCAAAGTGAAGAGTACGGATTAAGACTTACAGAAGAAAGTGATGAGTACAGATGAAGTGAAAATCTGAAGAGTTTTAGGAATGGGCCCCAGATGCGAATCCAGTTTAGTCTTAAATGTTGTATTGGTATTGTACAGTTTCGACCTACATCGAGGTCTTCGTCAGCCTAACACAAATGTTACAATAAATACAGGGCTAACGTTAATTAAATAAATTATAATTACTATATGTACGTATTATTATTATATCCACTTATATGAATCATGTAAGAGGTGTGTTATTTGGATGAAGGTACCTAATTACATCAGTCGCCAGTTCTATTAAATAATATGCAAGCAGGCATGTCCACGTTTACCAAGGAGCAGGCACCCACTAGTTATTATGACGAATGGTCACCAACTAGCGAAGCGCGCAATTTGTTATATTACTGAATGTTTCAAATTAAAAGATGTTACCAATTATTGCAAATTTTAATTATTTGTTGTTGTTGTTACCTGAGTACAAGTTGAATGTTGTGCCAGCCAATGGCTGTTCCATAGGATTATGAATATGATAAGGAATTTTTTTAAATAAAATTTTCACCAAAATATTAAATTTTTACATGGGTGAATGAGAAACTGAGATAGATTAATTAAGGCATGTATTGCATTTTATAGTTTCCATTGTATTAATTACATCGTTATAATATAGGACTGAGTTTAATTGTTGCGGCGGTTGGTCAACTGGTCAATAATCTAATAGAGAGCGAAACCGATAACAATGACCACCGCAACAATTAAACTCGAGTTAACGATTAAGCTAGAGTTAACGCAACGGCACGTGAATGTCATCAACAGGAATACCCCTCAGGACTCACTCGGCTAGTTCGGTCAACTCTTTACCTATTCATTCGTACCCAGTGGCCCAGGAGGTGCTCCCCTTCAAATTCCAGCACCGTAGGTTGAATAGAAGAAAGAAATGAGGAACAGGCGTGGGACGGAATTTTCTGCTTTTGACGTCAGAACCGGATTCAGCACCCTCGAAAACCCCTGTTTCCAATTTTCGGCTCCGAAATTCGAGTAAATAGTTTGGCGGGAATAAGCTAAAGAAAAACGCGTTACGTCATCTGGTATGTACCTATCTCCCTCTCCTGACGTGTACTCGGTTCCCACGTGCGGGAGCGAGAGGGCAATGCATACCATACCATAATATGACGTCGCAAGCTTTTTTCCCTTCCCCTTTTTCACCCACTTCCTTTCATTTCCGACCCATCATACAGCACCTTTTTGGATAGCTCTCCGTAAGACCTACAACTTCAAAGAATAACAAAAAGCACGTCCATAGATACCTACTGCAGACTCTGTTTTCGTAGTTAATATTGCGGCACTGTCCGTATGATTGGTCGCCAAGTGATGCGGAAATAACTCGGCTGCGTCGTGATTCGTCACGTAGGGAAGAGCTTCAGCTTTCAATATAATACCCGCATACCCCGCCCGTCGTATCCACCATCAAGCGACTCGTATCGCCCCTACCGCATCCGGGACACTGATGAGTTACTACATCACTCCTCCGCGAAACATAGATTGGGTGATCAATTTCATCGAGTGAGTGGAGATTGGGGAGGGGAGGAAGGGGATAAAAACTAGCGACACCGAGAACGGAACGAGACCGAAACAAACCAGAAAAAATTGATGCACTCTTCCATAAAACAATCGATGCTCTGCCCCTACGACAATCATCATTTATCAACCAGAACTTGTTGTGCAGCCGTCGCGTCGTTTGTTTCACAGTATACAGTAGGCCATATTCGTGCCAATCTTTCACGGAAAGGGATGTGTGTGTGTAAAGAGCGCGAAACAACGGGGACACAGCAACGACGACGGAGAAAGATTTACTGTGGCAGTGTAATTATTGCAATCCGGGTACATTACACCACCTGATAGCAGATACCTAATTCAATGCCTAACTGGAGCTATACATAATTCAATGCCTAACTGGATTAATGCAGGAAACAGTCGGTACTTATTTATAATCAGGTTTCTTCATATAACTAATGAAGTTCCATATATAGATGTCGTGAAGGTATCGAATGATGGAAGGATTCAGATGCGAAGGATCGTAATTCGTATCAATGGAAGGATGATGATATTCGTAGAGAATATATATATATATATATATATATATATATATATATATGAGTTAATAAACCATGATAATATATTACTATGGGAATACTCAACGACAGGGCAGCCCCAAGCTATACTGAGACCTGGGACCAACCCAGCTCTGGAGGCCCCCTAAATCATACTTCTTTCATCTTACTTGGCTAAAAATTATCAACAAATAATATTAATCACTAACATTGTTATAATATCTTAATGGTGACATGACGTAGAAAAAACCATTTCAGTAGTCACAAATTGTACGATCTCCCAGGAAAAAAAGAATTCAAATTTTTGGGCGTCAAAGTTGAGAATACTATTGGAATAATGTTTGTCCTCACTCAACAACAACTACTGCATTAATTAAAACCCACATGATTCTACAAGATACCAACTATCACAGTATTTTTTTTTTTGGATTTATGGAAATATACGAGTACCTACTTGACAAGTTGTTATTATTATTTTTCTTACCGTCCCATCATTCCTCTTAAATACCCTAATCCTCGCCATATCATCGGTTTTTGAGTTCCATTAGTTGTTCATATTTTACAATGCGGGGGGGACAATAGGAAAATCATTTTTTCACACAACCCTCCTCTAATTTGGACTCGGGGGAACAAATTCACAACAGATGCAGGCAGTAGGCGGTGATAAGTTGCAGGTATTTGTTTCAACACATCCCCCTCCATAATTCGGAACGATAATTCCTGGCGAGAGCATCAGTGGTAGCTCGTACATTCTAGAGGGAAACAACGCCAAGAAACGGAGCCGTTTGTTAAAATTCCACCAGCCTTGCTCATCAATTACCGATCCGGGTTGGGGAGGAAGCGGGAGACCGATTATTATCTTGACACTCGAATCCCGCAGAATGTTAATCCGAAGGGAGCCCTGGAAGACCAAACTCAGAGGCAAAATCGATTATCTCATCATCAGGCATTGTTGGCGACGGCAAGTGGCCCGGGCAGGTGGGTTGAGTGGTCTCTCTTTTTCCGTTTGTTCTGGCAATCCTTCTTTGCGGACAGCGCTCCGATTCATCTGAACTGGGACTTGGAGACCTTAACGTTATCGAGACTTTTCCATCGTCAGTTAATTTAAACTCATCGACAAGTCGTTCCACTGTGAGATTTAACCTGTCAAGAAGCGAACTTCTGTGGGTTTCAACCGCAAACTTGTTCACACCGCTCCGTTCCACGCCAATCGAGCCTCTTACTTGGTGATCGAGTGTACCGCAAGTTGGTGTCTGGAACTTATAAGAAATTTATTATTCCTGGAAGAATCAAACAAGCTCTTCACTGATATCAATCTAATTCAATCACGATGCAGGTTTCTGTTCGTTGTAGTCCTTCGTCAAACAATATCCGTTCAACGCAGCTATATAACAGAGGTCTGGCTTGTAACTTTAGAATCCGGTTCAACAGTTAGTT
This sequence comes from Leptopterna dolabrata, assembly GCA_954871275.1. Taxonomy (NCBI): domain Eukaryota; kingdom Metazoa; phylum Arthropoda; class Insecta; order Hemiptera; family Miridae; genus Leptopterna; species Leptopterna dolabrata. The sequence goes on from OX940974.1 coordinate 146,107,451, forward strand.
TTACACACACAAATTCACATCAATCTCAGTTCCTTCCTTGACCTTTTCTTTGAAATATTCTTGTGGATTTTTTTCTACACTTATCTCTGTATTCAAAATAAAATTCAGATTCGAATTTTTCATCTCAACAATTGGTGGAAATGGTTTTGTTAGAACTTTCCGATCCCGTCTTATCAATTATCCAAAGATAAAAGAAAAGGTTCCAATCATGCAGCATGACCATATGACCGAATTTCCTAAGATCGCTGCTTTAGCTAACTACCTTTTTTTTAGCGAATTTGATTACGCGAAACTCGAATTAAACCCACTTTTTTGAGAAAATATATTTTGAATATTATTGGAACAGTCTTTACCACTATATACCGTTTTTGATGATTTTATATCAATTTTAAGTAGTTTTAAACGATTTAGTAGATTATGCCGTAGCCGCCGCCGCCGCTTGCGGCACTTTGCATAGTTACCACGGACTGAAATTGATGAAATTAGGCATGTCCAGTTGGTTTTTGAAGCTCGGTTTTATATGCTACAGTATACTGTCAGGCATTTCCAAGGGAGGACAAATCGGGTCTGAAATTTTTAAAACGCCGTACCTTGAAAACTGAACTGTGTACATTTTTCATCTACCAACCAACAGAAACTACGTAATTTCCGGAGACTCGAAGAGTAGAATTAGGCTCAAGTTTATTGTCAGAACAAAAAACTATTTCATAAAACTAAGCTTGATTTTTAGTCAGCTGTTCCATGTCACTGATAACTGGGCTGGAGTTATACTTTTAGATTCACGCTCATGTTTCGGTTCAAACTATGCAGTTATGCGAATGAACGGCTTGTCGCGGCTTGTCGTATACTACTCCGTTGGTCTCAAATATTTCTTAAAATCGGATTCTATTCATATTCTCAAAGAATCAAGTATTCGATTCAGTTTTCAAGCTACGGCGTTTTGAAAATTTCAAACCCGACTCCCCCCCCCCCTAAATGCCTGACACTAACACCAAGCTTCATAGTAGTTTCTCTGAGAATATGGATAGAATCCGTTGAGTCTGTTGGCTGGTAGATGAAAAAACTCACACAATTCACGATGTAAGCTTGTGTTGAGTACCACAAATAAACACTGCAGTCCACGGACCTGGAACTTGGGTGGGGAATTGCGTACATAACAGCGACCAAGACAGAAGGGTGATCTATACTGCAAATAATGAACCTTTGTGCGAGTATGTATGTAGCGTATTCTTTTCGGAAACTATCCAACTTCTAACTCATCCTTTCCTTTTCCATTATCAACATTTTGGTGACATTTGAGGTTTTTAAATCTCGAAGCCAAGACACATAAGGATTGTACAATTTTTCGAAAATACATGTCATAATAATTTTGGACTCAATGCTGTAGGTAACGTATTCTTTCCTCAAAAATTTGGATTTGAACACGTGAAAGTCAGGTTTCTGCACCACAACACTCGTTGCTTTGCCATTCACTAGGTGATCCGAAAAATATAAACCTGAACGGCGTTGATCTATTAACCCTTATTTACACCTAGGCGGGGATTTGCCCGCATTTTCAGAAAAAACTGAAATCACACCGAAACACTTCAATGGTGACCGACCAGCGTTCTAGGTATCTTTTCTGTGACCATTTCCGAGTAAGAGGTGCCCTCCCCAATGTTTTTTTGACGAATGACGAGTACGTAATGAGCAGGTGAAGTGAGAATATCCGAAGTGCGGTCGCTTAGCTGCTAGCGTGTCCTTCCGTCACATCAGCTTCGGGGAATTCCCCGCTAGCGTGTGAAAATGTTAGTACAATCATTTCAAGTACAATCAAATCAAATCAAATTTGAGATTTAGGGGTCAAAAATCGGTTTTAAAAAAAATGCTAAAATCGCGAGTAATTGTTATTTAACCACTGAAAGTGGTACGGAAGGGTGAGTAAAGGCAGAAACACATCATTTCAGTTGTTTTTCATAGAGAACAGAGTCAGATATGGATTTTTGGGGGTCAAAAATTTTACACAATAACACGACTATTTCTTTGAAAATTTGTTCTTATAGCCATGCTGCATGACGCGAACTTATAATCTGATTAAAGTGTATTGAAATAAAAATTATTATTATGTTGAAGCGTACCTATTATGGGAGATCATTTTACAAACAATCTAGAACATTATCTGTCATGGTACCCTTTACATATACCATTCCTGTAAATAGTTTAGACTGATACCAGTAAAGCAACGGAGAAGGCGAGCTGTGCGACCAACGGTCGACGGCCAGGTGTCTCTCCCTCCTACGGCTCCCAATGGTTTTCAGCGACCCTTGATTAACCGGGGGAAGGGTAGAGGCGCCTTTATAAGGCGCCCGGCTAGCCCAGCTCACCATTCATCCTACTTCTCTCTTACCAGAGCCTTCTCTCTCACTCACATAACCTCAACCTCATCAACTCACCCTTCTTCTCAACCCTACATTTTCGTTATGGTGACAAGTGACAAACCGGACGAGAATTTCCTTCCAGCATTCAACTCGGTGATAAACCAGGCAAGTGCCCTTCCAAAAATATCTAACGTGGTGACAACCCGGAAGAATATTTCCTTATCACAATATCCAACGTGGCGACAAACCGGAAAGATATTATCCTATCCTAAAGACGAATCCAAGGAGGTGATGATCCTCGGGGATACGCTCTCACATACTCCTTTCTTACCTCCTCACTCAACATCACCTCCACCACCTCAAGCCACGCTATCACCACATTATCAAATTGAAATTATGTACAAAATATTTTTAAAAAATAATAAAAATGAAAGCGCAGGGATTTACCCACAAGCGTGTACTAAAAATACTCCCCGCCGAGCGTGTAACTAAGGGTTAATCTAGGCGCTAATCAACTCGCTATTACCGAGTATCAGCACATTGGGTCGACTACTACTGTGAATCGAAGATGCGGATTATTTATTCACTGTGGATTAGATAATGAACTGGATGATGGTTGATGGTTACGCGAAGTGATGTAAGCGACGCCTAAACGGAAAACGCATTAATGTTTCAGCGAGGGATGGAAAGTTTTGCCAATTATCCTTTGACATCGGGTTGTGCGAGCAAGAGCTAAGGGAATAATGGGAGGAAAAATCGTGTCCTCTGTATCAATGGACACTCGGCTCAATCCGTGAATATTCTTTCAGGGCAAATAAACGCTAACCCCTGAGTGAAATGTGTTGGAATCCATGACACCTTCTACGTACAGTTGCTTAGAAAACCATTTATTTTTCGAACAACTGAGTGAGGTGATAATTCGGGTCAAGAAAACAAGAAAAGCATTACGTAGTGAACTAAGAGGTGATGAGGCGTTGTCGTATCAATGCGCGTTCGACTGACAAAGTCAGCGCGTGATCACATATTAACTGGTGAATATGTGCTACTACTGATTCAACATCAGAATGGGCGCAGATGTGAATGACCTCTGTGACTCACAAAGTTCCGCACAAAGATATTTATTTATGTCAGTCATGTTTTATAGCAGAATATGTTTTGAACATTAGTGGTACATAGGTACTGATTTTGGCAGAAGAAGATTGCTGTTAGATCAGACTGCCTTAAAACGGTGTTGAGTTGTACAGTAAACCGGTGTTTTTTTCGTTTGTTCTTTTTCCCCCAAGACGCTGGTTTGATTTAAAAGCAACCGCTTTGAGCATGTCAGGATCTGGTTGATACAGAACATAATAGAATAGTTAATTGCTGTTTTAATAAAAACCGCTATGAAGTCCTTGTCACAAGGGTTTTTTATTCTATTGGACAAACCTACAGAAATGTTGGCCGTTCATTTATTGTTTCTCTTATGAGCAATAATTGATATTTTTTATGGTTTCCACCAATTTTGGTCTCCAAAAACATTAATTATGCTCCTCTTTTACGTTATCGATGATCACTGATAGTGCTATTCAATTGTTTTGATTCACCTGTTGATACTACTTCTAGTGTTATCTATATATACTCGTAACTAAATTTACAGGTGATTTTCGTGGTGTCTGTCTGCTTGTCTGTTTGTCTTTCAATCACGCCAAAACGGCTCAATGGATCGAACCCATCTCGCGTATTTGAATGTTTCTATGACCAGGGAAGGACATAAGGAGGTTTACTTCCGGATCCGATGGATAGGGGTGGGGGTTTATGGGCAAGCCGAAACATAAAAAAATTAAATTCTCGAAAACGGCTCAATAGATCGAACCGATCTCGCGTATTTAGATGTTTCAGTGATCGGGGAAGGACATAGGGGGATTCACTTCCGGATCTGATGAATAGGGGTGGGGGTTTATAGGGAAGCCGAAACATAAAAAAATTAAATTCTCGAAAACGGCTCAATAGATCGAACCCATCTCGCGTATTTAGATGTCTCAGTGATCGGGGAAGGACATAGGGGGATTCACTCCCGGATCTGATGAATAGGGGTGGGGGTTTATAGGGAAGCCAAAACATAAAAAATTAAATTCTCGAAAACAGCTCAATGGATCGAACCCATCTCGCGTATTTAAATGTTTCTATGACCGGGGAAGGACATAGGGGGGTTCACTTCCGGATCCGATGGATAGGAGTGGGGGTTCATAGGCGAGCCAAAACATAAAAAAAAATTAAAAAAACAAAAAACAAAATTAAATTATAACAGTTTCTAAAGGGACATGTAAGAGATATAATCTGTAAAGCGAGAGGTAACAAAGTCAGATGGACCCACCCCGAGTTCTACCCGTCAGCGACGGGTACAACAGCTAGTTATACAAATTTCCGATGATTTTAGACTATTTCCCAGGTTTTTGACTAATAAAAAATGAATTTTGGGAGCTGAACCTTCGTTACAACCTCAATTCTTCACTCATTGGTCAAACTCAACTTCATATTCGGTCGTCTCGCCCTAAAAAACATGGAAAACGATACCTCACAAGCTCACTTGTTCACTAAAACCTCAAAAAACACCGAAAAACCCCTATTTGTACACCCATTTTTCCCCCATAACACCCCTGGGTGTATTCCGATCAGGCTGCCGAGCTTCGGAGTGCAACTAATATCCAAAAAAATTCCCAAATGGGGACCCAAACTGTGTGCGGAAGAACGACGATTTTAGACAAAAATTTAACGTAAATGTAAGGCTGAAACTTTGTTAGAACCTCAATTCTTCACTCACTGGTCAAAATCGACTTCACATTCGGTCTCATCTACTACAAAACATGGAAAACGAGACCTCACAAGCTCTTGTTACTAGACCACAAAAAAATATATTTTTACACCCATTTTTCACCCATAACACCGTTGGGTATGTTCCGATCGGGCTGCAAAGTTTCGGGACACAGCTAGGGCCCGAATGGAGCCTGTGTGCGAAAGAATGAATTTTTTAGACCTTAAGGATGCTACGGTGGACAAAAACTGCACTTTTGGAATCTGCACACCTTGAAACTTAAAAGAAAAAAATTTTGAGAGGGTTTTCTAAAAATTTATTGCTGAGCGAATACATAGGTGTATTATTCCCAAAATAATAAACCAAAACCAAAAACATTTTTTGAAATAAACTGAAATTTATTATGATACTATACATTATATTTATATTATGTAAACCTGCATGCTGGTATGCCGTTACTGCGGTCAGTGAAAATATTCATTGTTCAGTTGTGTATGCCCTTCCAATGGTAGGTTGCTCTTTTCTTTACGTGAACTTTAGACGAGGATGGTTGTTACTTTTTTTAAATAGAATTTCATTCATCTGCCTTCCTCACTTCATGTACTCGTATCATAGAATTTTCGTCCTTCCGTATCACTGAACTGTCACTGCAAATCCAGAATGCAGACTTTTTTTCCAAGACTTTGGTTTGATTTAAAAGCAAGCGCTTTGCGCATGTCAGGTTCTGGTTGATATAGAATAGAATAAAATAGTTTATTGCTTTCTGATACAGTCATGATATAGTCTGATAAAATCATAGCAAGGGAGTTTGATATAAATTTGCCGGGGAACGCCCGGACTAAGGGTCATTTCATGCAAGGAGCAAATACGAAAGCGTCCTTATCAAGCTGGCGAGTGAACGTACTCAAAATGATGCCTGGGAGTTCGGACCAACCTTCCACATCGACGATCCAATTTCGGTAACGAAGTTTTTACTCGCCTTGCACCCAATCGTTCAAGTAGCACTCGGAGCGATCCCCCACATAATTCATGGACTACCTACCTCTTAAACCGTCATATATTTCAGAACAGGTCTTTAGAACTTTACAACAGTTGTGCACCAAACAAATAAAAACAGGTCTCATTCGCGAAAGGTCCGCCTACTTTTTGCTGAACGAACGCACTCAGGCAACTAAAACACAGACGAAACAAACATACCCCCCCTCCACCCATTCAAACTCACAAAATACCTACAGTTAATTGTTAGCCCCGGTGAAATGCAGAGACTTCCCTGAGTACTTACTACATCACATAATGCTGAGGCCTGCGGCCTAAATTTCCCTCAACGGTTTACTATTTTCAGTGCAGTCAAACTAACTGTCTTCCAAAAAGAAAGAAGTCTCTCGCGTTTTGCATATTAGACATCAAAGAGCAAATTTTGTTCCGTGCCTGTCTATACCCAACCCCTTGTAACGACCACATCTTATCAAAAGAACAATCCGAATGACCTGAATAGTAGAGGGTAACTGGGGGGTCGAGTTCACAGATGGACCCGAAGTTTGACTATTACATCTTATCCCTACTATATTATAAAAACGGATCTCTGTGAGTTCTGTCTGTCTTTCTATGCACGGCCAAACGGCTCGACGGATATCGACCAAATTTGGCACGAATATCCGGTAGGCTCCCAAGTTGTGCAACGTCGCATTTTTAATTCTCTCACCATAGCGGAACTATGGTCGACCATGGTCAACTTCGTTATTGAAATGGTAACCCCTATTTTTTATCGCGTATTCGTCATCTACGTGAAATTCTATCTACGATCGACCCTTAGGACTACCCCCGCGGTCGACCATAGCGCATCCATGGGCCCCTCCATGGTCGAATCCCGAATTGCTTTTCACGGCCAAACGGCTCGACGGATATCGACCAAATTTGGCACCAATATCCGGTAGCCTCCCAAGTCGAACGTAGGCGCATTTTCGATTCCCTGACCATAACGGAACTATGGTCGACCATGGTCAACTTCGTTATTTGATCGGTAACCCCGATTTTTTATCGCCTATTCGTAATCTACGTGAAATTCTGTGTACGATCGACCGTTCTGCTACCCCCGCGGTCGACCATAGCGCATCCATGGGCCCCTCCATGGTCGAATCCCGAATGGCTTTTCACGGCCAAACGGCTCAACGGATATCGACCAAATTTGGCACCAATATCCGGTAGCCTCCCAGGTTGAACGTAGGCGCATTTTTAATTCCCTGACCATAGCGGAAATATGGTCGACCATGGTCAACTCCTGAATGGCTTGACGGATATCGACCAAATTTGGCACGAATATCCAGTAGGCTCCCAAGTTGTGCAACGTCGCATTTTTAATTCCCTGACCATAGCGGAACTATGGTCGACCATGGTCAACTCCGTTAATTGAAATGGTAACCCCTATTTTTTATCGCGTATTCGTAATCTACGTGAAATTCTATCTACGATCGACCCTTCGGACTACCCCCGCGGTCGACCATAGCGCATCCATGGGCCCCTCCATGGTCGAATCCCGAATTGCTCAACGGATATCGACCAAATTTGGCAGCAATATCCGGTAGCCTCCCAAGTTGAACGTAGGCGCATTTTTAATTTCCTGACCATAGCGGAAATATGGTCGACCATGGTCAACTCCTGAATGGCTTGACGGATTTTGATAAAATTGGGCACAAATACCCGGTAGGCTATGGGATTTTTCCGTCGTTTGTTGGTTCCACGATACTGCGTACAGCGAATCTCGGATAGCGAGCGAAGCGAGCGGTCAGGCTAGTTATATTATAAATTCGAATCTCTGTCTGTCTGTCTGTCTGTCTGTCTTTCTATGCACGGCCAAACGGCTCGACGGATATCGACCAAATTTGGCACGAATATCCAGTAGGCTCCTAAGTTGTGCAACGTCGCATTTTTAATTCCCTCACCATAGCGGAACTATGGTCGACCATGGTCAACTTCGTTAATTGAAATGGTAACCCCTATTTTTTATCGCGTATTCGTAATCTACGTGAAATTCTATCTACGATCGACCCTTCGGACTACCCCCGCGGTCGACCATAGCGCATCCATGGGCCCCTCCATGGTCGAATCCCGAATTGCTCAACGGATATCGACCAAATTTGGCAGCAATATCCGGTAGCCTCCCAAGTTGAACGTAGGCGCATTTTTAATTCCCTGACCATAGCGGAAATATGGTCGACCATGGTCAACTCCTGAATGGCTTGACGGATTTTGATAAAATTGGGCACAAATACCCGGTAGGCTTATTATATTATAAATTCGAATCTCTGTGTGTCTTTCTTTCTATGCACGGCCAAACGGCTCGACGGATATCGACCAAATTTGGCACGAATATCCAGTAGGCTCCCAAGTTGTGCAACGTCGGAATTTTTCGGTCCCCGAGTGTGGCAGCACTGGTTGACGCACGCAAGCATCAAAGTTGGTGCTTCCGATTTCAGAATAGGCCTACGCACTTTTCCATACGTTCCTGGATGGAAGTCCTATGGACAACACAACAAATTAAGGTGGCCCCCTCCATGGTCATCTCCTGAACGGCTCCACAGATTTTGATTAAATTCGACAGAAATATCCGGGAAGCTATGGAAAAGGGAGTTGGCGCATTTTTAATTCCTTCACCATAGCGGAAATATGGTCGACCATGGTCAACTCCTGAATGGCTTGACGGATTTTGATAAAATTGGGCACAAATACCCGGTAGGCTATGGGATTTTTCCGTCGTTTGTTGGTTCCACGATACTGCGTACAGCGAATTTCGGATAGCGAGCGAAGCGAGCGGTCAGGCTAGTTTGACTATGAGGGAAAAAATAGATGAATTGATAAAACAGGAATAGAACCGTCCCTGGCCTGGGTTATCTTCCCAGATGGACGCTCATGCTACCAGATGCGTTCACGGATTGCGGACTGTGGAATGGCCATGTGGTATTATGGTTAGCTGCGAAATAAGCTGTTAAGCAGACTAATAAGCAGTAGCATACAAGGGCGGTCGGTACCTTTGGAAAGGAGGTGGGCTACCTTTCGACATAAATTGCTTTCAACATACCTCAACTCGATGACGAGGTACAATAGTGGCGAGTTAATGTCACCACATACATATAATAGCTACGTCAGGACAGGTGGGTCCAATAGTTGGCAACCATCTAACGTTCTAAGAGAATGCTCTCCGTAAAAAACAACAAGTTGAGAAAACTCAGAAAATAAAGGAATGATTTTAAAGGTAACGGTAATAGGCATGGAATAGGACATCATTTGAATTTGATCACATGGAATGTTAGGAGCATTTCAGCGGAAGAACTAGCCGTGCTTTGCTGAATGAACTTGTCAGGTATCGATTATACAAATAACTGCACTACATGAGTCATAAGCTGAGATGGAGGGATACCGAGTTAACCGATCTTGGAGAGTGGATACGTGGTAAATCGTCATGGCGCTGGTTTCATTACTGCCAGAAAATGGAAAGTGCAATTAGACGGTACGAGGCAACAGAGACTGTGAAGAAGGGAGTAAAGAACGGTTTTATGGAGAACTTGAATGGATGCATGGCAGCTTACCAAAATATGATGTAAATATAATTTTGGGGGGATTTTAATGCAAAAGTTAGCAGAAAACAGTTTTCAGGCCGACCAACGGCGCTTAAATTTTGCACAACGTGTTATTCAGATAAGGTGTGCCAGGTTCTCTAAAAGGAACGTTGCGTCAAGGAAGGAGAAGATAGAACCGTCAAACGATTCAAATGTAGCACCGTGTTTTTTGATCCCGAAAAAACAGCTGCACGAAAATTAGCTTACCAAATGGAGGTTGGTCGAGTACTTAGCCTACTACATGAACAAACTGCGTATTCTGACCCTCTCAGATTACATAGAGAACTCAAGAAAGAAAATTATTTTCCCACCATTTCTGATATGGAACTCAAATTGATTCTAGGTAACAAAGTGATCAGTAAATTAACAAGATTCAAAATCACGAATAACAGTAATCCGTAGATTTGCCCTACCTATCACATATATAAATGGATAGGCAACATGGCTCAATATGTTGAGCGTCCCGCTGTAATTGGTGGCTCAAGTGCTACCGTCTCATTTGTTCACCTTCTGTTCCCAACAAACTTTTCTTCATAACTATTTCAGTTCAGAGGTCACCAAGAGCAGTATTCTACCTCAAAAGAAACTCCTTTTCCCGTTCTACCTACAGTTTTCCGAAATTAAATTAGACCGTGAAGGTTTTTGTGTGTAACAACAAACGACCTGGCTACAAAGAAGCTAAATGGTGACGATTCCTTGTGGCCGGTACCTCGCTCACAAAGAATAAGACGGCTCAAGATGAAAGGGGAATAAGACAAATGTAATAAGGTTTTCTCTCACTCTTGACATCACGGCTTGCTCGGCCAGGTGATTCCTCCTTCACTCTTCTCGAGTGGGCAATGATTATTCCTTTGGAGCCTCAAAAGAAACCCCTTCCTGGTATCCCCATCCCCACCCCTCCACCACATTTCTTCATTGTATTGACATTTAAATAGTTGGTACTAATTTTAAGCACGTTGATTCTACTGGAGTACCATCGTCAAGAACGGCTCAACGCGTCGGCGTCCGATGGGCTGTGGCACACTGGTGCGAAACACAAAACGCCTGGGCGAAACTCATTTCAAAATACTGGGAACATGTTTAAACAAACCATATTTGAGGAAGAAACATAAAAAAAGGTTAATTTACCTAGTTTTAGGTGAATCCCATTGTGAACATAGGCACATCTATAAAACGCTGCAAAGTCCTTGTCAAATGGGTTTATTATTCTATTGGACATACCTAGAAAAATGTTGGCGGTTCATTTATTGTTTCTCAAAAACACGAATTAGGCTCCTATCTCTTTACAAATTATATTTAATCATTGATAGCGACATTTAATTGTCTTGATTCACCTGCTGACACTACTTCTAATGTTATTAAATTTATGATTACAAACGACTACCCAGGTTTTTGACCAATAAAAAATGAGTTTTGGGAGCTGAACTTTCGTTACAACCTCAATTCTTCACTCTTTGGTCAAAATCAACTCCATATTCGATATTTTCGCCCTAAAAGACATGGAAAACGATACCTCACAAGCTCGTGTTCAGTAAAACCTTTAAAAAACCCTCGAAAACCCCTGTTTTAACTGCCATTCTTCCCCACAATACCCCTGGGGGTATACCGATCGGGCAGCCGAGCTTCGGAGCACAGCTAGAAACCAAAAGTGTTCCAAATTTGGACCCAAACTGTGTGAGGAAGAAAGACGATTTTAGACAAAAATTTAACGTAAATTTAAGGCTGAAACTTCGTTAGAAACTCAATTTTCCACTCTTTGGTCAAAATCGACTTCATATTCGGCCTTCTCGTCCCGAAAACATGGAAAACGATACCTAAAAAGCTCATGTTACTAACATGTTACTAAAACACCAAGAAACCCTATTTTACACCCATTTTTCACCCATAAAACCTTCGGGTATATTCCGATCGGGCTGCAAAGTTTCGGGGCACAACTAGGGCCGAAATGGAGCCTGTGGGCGAAAGAACGAATTTTTTAGAGCCAAAATGAAGTAGATATGGATGATAAGGCGTACGGTGTACGATGACGGACATTCCATTTTTGGAATCTACACACCTTGACACGTAAAAGATCATATTTTGAGGGGGTGCTGTAACAATTTTAGCTGAGCGAATACATAGGTGTATTATTAAAAGAATAATAAGCCAAAATGGTGTATTTTGAGTCTAAAAATAAAATGATTGATCAGATGATTTTCGGAATATTTTAGTTCAAGTAACTTTGAAAAGGTCGCAGAGTGTGGGGAGAAGGTGATAATTGTGTAATATAAGGAAGGAAATGGTAACATGGCAGAAAACAGATTCTGCATTAACTCTATGAAGGTCGTAGGGGCCAGAATGTGGAATTCCCTTCCTGCGTCCATCCGTGGCCTACGCTCGGTGTATTCCTTTGGTGAGGCTACGCTCTGTTTCTTCAAGAACAAGTAACCTTCTTCTTCTTCTTCCTCTTCTCCTTCTCCTTCTCATTTCTTTTCTTTTCTATTCTCTTTTCTGCCTTCTTTGGCTAGTGTCACCCCCAATTTTGTGGGTTCATACCCATCTCATATCTTATTTTAACTCCTAGGTTTTACTTAACTTTTTTTTTTAAACGTCATACAAAGTAATTGTAAGTTTTGATATAAGTGGGTTGTGTCATCGCATTTAATTTGTAATTTTAATGTACTGTTGTATTATGGGCCCTGCCCTAAAGCAGTGTTAATAAAGAAAGTTTAATGTTTAAATGCGAAAGATATAGAATGTAAAAAAGCGCGGGTCCTACGTCTGCGTCACGGCCGGGCTGTGATGTGTGTGCGCGCGCGCTCGCGGTTAGGCAATATAGAATCCATAGGGATATCGGCGGTGAAGTTACGTTAGAGGAAACATCAGCTATAATATTATTTCCACCTCGATCTTGTTTATACCGTTTTAATTTGTGCCCGATAGGTACTCTGTGCGTTTTTGTGAAGCTGGCGGGGGCACTGAATTGCCTCTACGTCACGCCCGCATATTCTTATAACTCCTAGTTTCTGCTGGCTTCTCTAATTTTATGTTAAAAGTTTCTCGACAGACACACTCTATTTTTATTAACCCCAAGAAAAAAAAGCTCAAATAAAAAATTTTTAAAAAACAATTATTATTATTATTATTTTAATGGCGCGGGCAATGCCCCTTTCCAGACAAAGAACGATGACTGAAGAGTACAAAGTATGTCCATTGAATAAGTAATATGAACAATGAGACATATAACGACCCGAACGTCATCTTCTGAGACTATGGCAGCTATCTCCGAGCTTCCGACACATGGAGCAAAACGAGCTCTGTATCATAAGGGGAAGGTTCAAAACCTAAATCATATCAAGTACTTCACAGCTATGCAACAGGTAACTGATTATAATTTATACCATAGTACTGAGTGCATACTGTATACTTGTTCTTCACAGTATTGCTATGATCCATCCCCTTCATTATCTATCTACAAGAACTGTAACAGAGTGAGTAATATTATTCGTTTTCTTCGATTCTGTTCGGATTGGGTCACTCTCCTAAATGCCCTAGTAAAATGAATTTCGGCCCAATCACCGAAGATGCCGCAGGCGAAATATTCCCTCGCAAAGTAAGTTTTTTATCCGTTATCCCTTAATATTTTCTACCCTCCGTCACCAAAATTCATATATATGAATATATATATATCACTCCAGACGATATCTGACCTTGGATACACAACAAAAATCCCAAATTTCGCCAAAATGTTCATATTGTCAAACAAAAATATGAGTTCGAAGATGCAATTTTCGAAAATGTAAGGGGTGAAATTTGAGTTTTTAGGGGTCAAAAATTGGTAAAAACGGCTAAAAACTCGAAAAATTGACATAAAATCACTGAAACTGTTATGGAAGGGTGAGTAGTGACAGAAAAATAAAATACCATTTCAGTTTTTAAAGTCAAATAAAATACCATTTCAGTTGTTAAAGTCAAATAAAATACCATTTCAGTTGTGTTAAAGTCAAATTTGACTTTATAAAGGTCAAAAATCAGTAATAACGGCTAAAATCACGAAACAACTGTATAATGCGAAAAGCGGTATGGTTTCTCGCTGTCATGTTTCTTTGAAAATTCGCTCTTATAACCAAGCTGCACGGCCGGAATTTTTCTTCTGCTTTCTGCAATTCCCTACAGTTCTTTTGAATTAAAAAAATAACATTCCTGGGCGTGAGCATGAAACAATAATTTTTATATATACAGAAGATGCATCTGCTACGAAAGGCAGAAGTGAGTTCGATATTAGTCCATTTTACGAAAAATAATTTCTGCAACTCGTCTGGGACCAGCAACACAGGAATTTTGGATCAAAAGGCACTAAAATCCTGCCACCAGCCCTCTTACACTCAACATTTCCTTACGGCTTCAAGCATCCTACTACAGTGCAATAGGGATCCCAATCTTGAATCCTGCATTTGCACGATCCTGCGGGATCCTGCCGCTTTTTGGGAGGTGCGGATCCTGCAGGATTCGTGCGGGGATCCTGCAATCCTGCAAAAATGTGAATAACAGTTTCGCCTCTTGGCGGCACTCAAAAATGGAGGGAACGCATTCCCCACCCCTCCAGCCCCCTCCTTCTCCGATCTTCTGCGTGAATCCAATTTCCTTCTGCGATTCACAGTTTTCCCCCATTTAGGCGCCAGCCTTGTCTTCTACCATTTTCATTTATTATATTTTTGCAACATGATGGTATTATTAACTTGTGACTTGTGAGCTGATTTAAAGCTATGGATTACACGGCCGTTTGGGATCATTTTTCGAAATCTAAAGATGGGGTGAGTGCTACATGTAATATTTGCAAAAAGACCTTGAAGTTAAGCAATAGATCAATAAAAGGTCTTCGTGTCCATCTGAATGCCGTCCATCCATTCACGATTCCGTCTTCCTCTCCAGAAAAAGATGACTCTGAACCAGCGCCGAAGAAAGGCAAAATTACTACTTACTTCAGCAGTGGTTCTTCGTTGGATACCAGTCTGGAGGCCGTTCTCGCTCGCATGACTGCCAAGGATTGTATTTCTTTTCAAAGCTTAGTTACTTCTGATGACTTGAAATTGTTTTTTGTGAAATATGGGTATAATCTTCCCTCTTCAGCTACTACCATAAGGTCCATGGTAATGAAGTATGCAAATCACGTGAACTCAACAGTGACACTCTGAACGCATTGTGCATGCTTCGGTCGTTCTTCCAGACTAAGTAAAAACATCCAGTTTCCAATTCATACCGTTTGTAAAAATCATAATAATTATATTCTGTCATTATATACTCTTATTGACGTCCTAAATCTTTTAATTTAACCTACCTACCTATTACAGGTATTTTATCATAACAGCATTATAAATTACCAATTCATTAGGTAATTAAATAAATAATTAATTTGCGCTGTTGGGCAGATGCAGGATCCTGCAGGATTGGCAAGTTGGAGGTGCGGATCCTGCAGGACTGAAAACCGTGCGGATTGGGACGTGCAATGCATACCAGGGAAAAGTGTGCAGACCTATCGATTGTACTGCACTTAACCACACACCCTGCAGATCGATTGTACTGCACTTAACAGAAACAGAACATGATCATGTAAAATGTAATGTAAAAAAAATCATGAAAATTAGGAGTCATGAAAATATTAGGTATTGATGTAAAAATATAGAAAACAAACGAAAAATCTTGTTTTGACCCCTTGAAGCGTATTCCTCTTGACCCTGCACCCTACACAAACGGCTTTTCAGGTTTATGCGTGAATCCTCATCAGTATTCGTTTATGGCTGCTCGGCCGGGATCCAGCATTAAGTTTCTCTGCCCGCCATTTTTCCCAATATCACTATACAGACGAATGTGTTTAGTGCAATGCCATTTTCCTGAGTGCATAAGTGAACTAACCTCATCATATTCTTGTAGTATCAGAGTTCGGAACAGGGAATATCTAGCCCTCGCGCACTTCGGGCAGGGGGATGCAACGTACTCTGCTGTTTCTAGGCTTCCGCGATCACAATCATGATGGTGATGGAAGTGTTGTTGTGTTTGTACAATCTGGCTGCCCCACCAAGAATTGGACCAAATTCACTTCTTAGAACAGCCCAGAATCATACCTGCAACATTCGAAATGAGAAATGAGAAACATAAAAATTCATAAAACATACCTACACATCTCAGGAATGTGAATGGTGGTTTGTAAAGAAGAGAACTGACTATTCGTGACCCGTTTGGACAGATCATTCTGCCAATCTTGCTCTCCGTTATCTCGTTAGAATTTTGACAAACATTCTATTTCAAAAACTCCGAAAAAATGGTCGGGCTGTATCGATAATAGTGATGGGTAAAGCAGTGATGCTAAAATCGATGGACACCTGAGTAAGTTAGAACAGTCGAATTCCACTCAATTTGGCAACAAGGTAGTCCAGTACGTGTATCTGAAAATTAGTTCCATTTGGTATCATATTTGGTCTATTAAGAAACGCCAGTTTGCTCATTTTCGGCTTATCAAGGGTTAGAGTACAAACTTGAGAGAGACTTACCGAAGCCATTTTTTCAAATTTTGAAATCATATCTTTCCGAAAGACATTTCAGAGTGAAACACGAAGGAGAATACTCCAGTCTCAAAAAAATAAGGGCAGGTGTCCCTCAAGGAAGCGTGCTTGGGCCCTTACTATACCTTCTGTATACACGTGATGTACCTAGCAATGAACACACGACAATCGCAACTTTTGCTGATGATACTGCCATACTTGCGGTTGGTGACTCAGTAGAGGAAGCAACTAGGAAATTACAGCATTCTGTTGATGATGTAAGCGCCTGGACCAAAAAATGGCGACTTAAGCTTAATGAACTGAAATCTACTCATACTAACTTTACGAACAAGAACATAAAAACGATACCAGTCATGATGAATGGCCAACAGATCCCCTACGCTAATACAGCAAAGTACTTAGGGATGACTCTTGATGCCAAATTAAGATGGAAGGAACATGTGATTAAAAAAAAAGATCAGTTAAATATGAAGTTCAAAAAAATGTACTGGTTGCTAGGCAGATATTCTGAACTATCTGTACACAACAAATTGCTAATCTACAAGCAAATCCTAAAACCTGTGTGGACTTATGGTATCCAGCTCTGGGGCTGTACTAAAAAGACAAACAGCAAGATTATACAAACTTTTCAGAACAAGGTACTGAGGAGTATTGTCAACGCCCCTTGGTACATCAGAAATGATGACCTCCATCGAGACCTCAAGATGGATTCCGTCAGCGAAGTGGCAAAGCAACATGCGATTAAATACGAACAGCGGCTTCATGAACACATGAATCCAGAAGTTCTTCGACTCCTAGACAACAGCAACGCCACCCGGCGGCTTGATAGAACAAAACCTTTCGACCTTGTGATGTGACAATGTGACAAGTGTAGTGATTGAGTGTTCTCTTGAGTTACAGCCACTGGGCTAAAAACTCTACAAACAGTTGAATAATAATATAGCAAACTAACTTGGTGGGCTAAGCTCAGTTGTTATGTTACTGATATAGCAAATATATCGATTATTAGAAAAAAAAAAATTTTCGGCTTATAAAGACTACAAAATACCTCATCTGACCATAAATCGCGCAGACAGCCCGTGACGTACCAAACAAGTTTTCGTCTAATTCTGATCGTTGGACTCCTGTCATACTGCAGCTTTATTGTTTTTCTCGCTGAGTTATAGTGGTTGAACTAAAAACAAACTAGGTGCACTCCCATTGACACCGTAATCTATCGTTCTCCACGTAATCTATCCAATTGATATTGTACCGTAATCTATCTGCATTTTACTATCTATAATCGTAGTTATCATGAGAGGAGCGTGGACCAAGTGGAACAGTGGAGCGATTTCGAGGAGGTTTTTTCTAAAACTACTGAAAAGCTCCTGGCCAAGTTATAGGCCAGGACTTATTAGAACGCTTTCATCCAAAAAACCACGAAGCTTCGTGATGGAATCTGGACAAATACATTTTTGTGTGCCTTGTTTGAACACAAGTTGTCACAAAACCAACGCACGGTCCATTGTTCTAAACACATGGATGGTCTTGCATTTCCCATAAATTATAATATTTCCAGGGTTGAAGCTTCATTACACAGTCTTTCGCCACCATTTAAATATTTAAATGTTCATTTTGGATTTAAAACGAAGGCAGGACGGGTGAAGGATCCTCATTCATAACGTAAATGATGTATCTACCTATGTATTATTCTCTAACTTAGGTGTAATAATGAATATATCATCGCATTCGGAAGGGTACCAAATGCCAGGACACGTCCATGGGGTTGGGAACTATTCAGCAGTGGGAAACCATCTGAAAAATGGCCGTATTGTAACGTGAACACAAATATTCCGGAAGCTGGCACCTGAATTTTATTAGCGAACCCTCCATCTGTCAGAATCAGGTTTATTCGGTTGGCCACTTCTAAAACCGCTTGGAACAGTTCAATAAAACCCACGCCCCTGTTATGTGCATTTGCACCTTTAAATATAGGACGGATATTGCGATGGATTGATATCAATTAGCTACTCGATGTGTTTGTCATCGATGATTTACTTCTCTTGCTCTTGCATCGATGTTTGTACGTTAATTCGCATAATTAATTCTCTAATCAAATAATCAC
The DNA here is from genome assembly GCA_954871275.1 of Leptopterna dolabrata. Lineage (NCBI taxonomy): Eukaryota > Metazoa > Arthropoda > Insecta > Hemiptera > Miridae > Leptopterna > Leptopterna dolabrata. The sequence goes on from OX940974.1 coordinate 146,125,855, forward strand.
GTTGCATCACCAGAACTGACTTCTCTCCCATCGGTTACCGGATCCTCTAGCATTTTCAAGTTTGATATACCTTCAATTATTTTATGAAGATAGGTACCTATCAATTACCTGCTTATTTAAACCGAACCTCATTGTTAATCAATTAGCTTATTAATTTATTTCGCTGGTAAAATCTGCCATGGAAGGAATACCTTCCTCGAATTGATAACAAGATCGTATACTTAAGTCATTTAACCCTTATCCCGGTAATGAGCCTCCTCAGGCTCATCCCGTTTTTTTGTGATATTTCATTCCTTCATCATTATCCCTTGTTCTGATTCTTTTGATATGATCTGGCAACATTGTGTCCACTCTGGAAACCCGTTTTAACCTCCCTGATACAGGTTACAGTGACGCAAAACGTGTTCAAGTGTTGATGTTGCTCTTGGAGGGTTGAATCACAAGATCACCGACTTCAAGTAAGTTTTTCAGTATTTTTCAAAACATTTCCGTCGTTCAATAATTTTTTCCCATTCAGTAATCTATTCACAATACATCAGAAACAGTCAGATTTGTTCTAGCAATTAGTTTTCCAAAATTATCATTGAAAATATGGATGAGCCTTGTGGGGCTCATTGGCAGGATAGCAGTAGTATGAACTAGAGTAACTCAACAAGTGTTTTCTTCTTGATTTTCAGTATTTACGATTCATTCTTTCATAATATCTATTTATTTTTGTTTCCAGAAACATGTACCGTAATTTCCGCTCCCGTGCAGAAAAAATAATGGTGGTCGGCCCTCCTCCAGAATCACCTGAACAAATTGATGATGAACTCGAGTTTGAAAACCCCTTTTGGAAGAGGATATTTTACTTCCTGATCTTGACGACGACGAGCTCTTTGAGCGTATAGACGACTTGCTGAACAATGTAGAGGACGACGATCTTGTACCAGTGGATAATGTGACTAATGAAGACATTGAAAACAACAATGTGGAGTTACACATAGATAGTAACACTCCATCTATTATCACTCCTTGCGCCCCTTCGACAAGTAGTTTCATCCCACCAACCAGTCATGTGCAACCAACCTCCAGAAACATTGGGAAAATATCGTCAAAAGAACTGACTCCCCAAGGAATTCGCAAGTCCACAGGTGTGACTCCGAACCTTCGAAAAACCAGAAGAGGACATGTGGCAAAAAGAAGATTGGTAGCTCCAAGGAAATTGGAGATTAGGTACGTACATTCATACATACGAATACATTTTTCCATCAAAGAATGGACAATTCCATTCGGTTGGAATTTTGCATTTTTGATCTCAAATTCAAGTTCTGCGCCCTTGAAAACCCCTGGCTACAAATGTTCAGCTCAAAATTCCGCCGTATGGCCATAAAACGGGTGGAATCGCCCATTTACCTAGTTCTACTGCTCCTATGAGTACTTACCTGCGCAAGATTTGTAACCGTGCCCACTGAAACTACATAATTTGGAAATAAATTTTTAATAGGTATAGATGGTAGGTAAGCAATGCTAAACTGACATAGTGCCAATCTTATTTCAGATGGAAATGGACCAAGCGTGCATTCAAGCGAGATGTTGACATTCCTGATGATCCTGTATTCGAAATGCCAGGGCTGTCGGACAACTTCCTTCCCATGACGTACTTCAGAAGATTTTTTGATGACAACGTCGTACAGCTCATCGTTGAACAAAGTAATCTGTACCAAGCTCAGAAAGTAGGCAGTGCTGAAAGGTGTAAGTTTTTGTCGAAACAAGACATTTTTGATTTCATCAGTATTGAAATGTACATGGGCGTGGTGAAAATGCCTGCATATACTGATTACTGGTCAGAGAAACTTAGATTCGCACCTGTAGCAGATACAATGCCTTTGAAAAAATATGAGTTTATAAGGAGGTATCTTCATTTTGCTGACAATTTAGCAGAATCTGACGACAGATATAGTAAAATTCGGCCTCTCTTTGATCTGTTGAGACAAAATTTCATCAACATTCCCAACACTCGCAGACAGTCAATAGATGAAATGATAGTTCCGTATAAAGGAAGAAAAGCTGGTTTCAGGAAGCAATATAACCCACAAAAACCTTGCAAGTGGGGGTTTAAAATCTTTGTAAGGTCTGCTATTGATGGATTTGTGCATGACATGATGTTCTATGACACAGATAGGACATTTGATAGAATAGAGTTGTCTGAAGTGGAGGGAGGATTTGGATTCGGTGGGAAAGTTATTGTTTCTCTTTGCAAAACCATCCCAAATCCATCGCTTCATGCTATTCATTTTGACAATTGGTTTTCATCTCTGGATGTGATGGTGTATTTGAGGAAATATCATGGTATTCTAACGTTAGGAACAATTCGAGGAAATCGCTTAGGCCACCTGCAACTGAAGGATGAAAAAGCGCTACGAAAAGAGATTACTGAAGAGAAAGAGATTACTGAGAGACAAAAAGATTACTGTCAAAAAGCTGACAACAAGAACAAAATTATTGTTACAAAATGGCTTGATAACAAGCCTGTCCTGGTTGCAACAACCTACTCTTCTTGCAACATTGAATCTATTAGCAGGTGGTGCAAGACAAGCAAACGATCAATCGAAATCCCATGTCCAAAAGTAATTTTGGAGTACAACCGATTCATGGGTGCAGTCGATTTATCAGACATGCTAGTGGCTCTATATAGAACAGAATACCGATGCCACAAATATTATTTGAACATATTCTCTCAGATGTTAGACGTCACTGTAAACAATTCATGGTTATTGTACAGGCGCCATGTGAGAGCTGAGAATAAGAGGAGGCGGGAAGGCAGACAGAATGATGAGAAAGATAATTTGCTGAAAATTTTACGACTGAAAGATTTTCGTGTTGAAATTGGAAGAGGTCTTATTTTTCTTGAACGAAGTAGGGCCCCAGGTAGACCATCACAGAAAGATGGTGGAGTTATTTTGAAACGAAGCCGCAATATCATGCCAAAACCTCCTCTTTCTGTGAGGTATGACGAGAATGGACACTTTTCGAAATTTGGTACACGCGGTCGTTGTCGATATTGTCAAAGATACACCAAAATATATTGTACAAAATGTGATATTCGCCTCTGTTTTGTTGAGGGTCGGGAATTTTTTTTCGACTATCACCATTCTCAAAGCAATTCTGATTTGAAAGACTGATATTGTGAAAACCCAAATGACTGAAATGTTTTACTTATTTTGTATCCTGTGTTACATTTTTTCCATCCTAGATAAAAATGAGGCTGATATACCTACCTAATAACTGTTTGACTGAACTAGGTATTTGTTTATTTTACGCCTAGTATCGGATTTTTTATTCATCCTAGTCCTAGGAATAATTAACGGTTAAACCGATTTAGTTTTTAGGGTGATCTCATTAAAAATTATGGTGCTTTATTTAGTGATGCGAGTCACAATTTATGAATAAGTTGTAACTCGTCAAGTAGATACCTACCTCCCTGTTTTAGGAAATTTGAGCTGTGAAATCAATAATTTTACCGTTGTAAGGTAGGGGAAATTGTATTTTCTCCATGTCAGATTAACAGTGTGGTATATACATTTTATTAAAGTTTTTATGTTGATTTATTCGAAGTTTATATCTTTCAAACACCTTCCCTGCCCATAACTGCGTGAGGGGAAAAAATCTTTGCGATCTTTATTGTCAACTTGCCAATGAGCCTCTGGAGGCTCATTCACTAAATTGCGATTTTCTCAATGAAAATTCACGAAATTATTTTTTTCTTATATTTCCAATGCTTTTGAATGATTTTGGGACCAGAAAAAAAAATATTCAAGGAATTTTTTCTACTTTGATTTTCCTAGATAGAGGTATAGGATAGGTAGAGGTATAGGTAAGATAGATACCTATCAATTACCTGCTTATTTAAACCGAACCTCATTGTTAATCAATTAGCTTATTAATTTATTTCGCTGGTAAAATCTGCCATGGAAAGAATACCTTCCTCGAATTGATAACAAGATCGTATACTTAAGTCATTTAAACACCAGTTCAGTTCAGATTTTGGTGGATTCAAGAGTTCTATCTTTAATTTGATTTGTTGTTATGCATGTATGCATGAAGCATAATGATCGTCTAGTTCGAAGAATATTGAACGAAAACTCCTCCGCTCAGTTTGAGGAAAAAATGTTTCTGAGAATTACATGAAAATTCGTGAGGAATTTACAACCTCAGATTACGCGTGTGCAGTGCCGGTGATCCAACTGCGATGGAATGCTTTGCGGCAATCTAGGAGGAGCGGTCATACCAATGAGCCGATCGTTCTGAAAGTAGGCTGTTCACACGGGGATATCCGAATCTCTGAACCACTGTGATAATCGGTGACTAAGGGCCCCAGTTTCACCAGTACTTCCTAACCATGGTTAAAATAGATCACCGTTTTATCGAATCGGAAATTTGAAACGCTGGTAAAGGACAAGTGGGTTTCACGAGTCTAATGAACGATCAAAACGTTTTCATATCGAGTCGATTTAAAAAGTTTCATTAAACGTCGCCAAAGTTTCGTTTAAACGTTGACACGTGCTTTTCAACCCAACCGGCAACACAGTAAGTACGACATTCTCATCCATCATGATTTGCGTGATTATATTTTTTGTTTTATTATTCTTTTCATAATACACCTATGTATTCGCACAACAAAAAATTTTTATAACACCCCCTCAAAATTTTTTCTTTTACGTTTCAAGTTGCGCAGATTCCAAACATGCTATTTCCGTCCGCCCTACCATCCATATCTACTTTATTTTCGGTCTAAAATAATTTGTTGTTTCACAAACAGGCTCCATTTGGGCCCTAGTTGTGTCCCGAAACTTTGCAGCCCAATCGGAATATACACAGGGGTGCTATGGGTGAAAAGTGTGAGTAAAGTTAGGGTTTTTTGGTGCTTTAGTAACACCAGCGCTTTTGAGCTTGTGGGCGAAGATACCGAATATGAAGGCGATCCTGGTCAAAGAGTGGAAAATTGAGGTTTCAGCTCCCAAAATTCATTTTTTAATAGTCAAAAATCCAGAAAACTGTCTGAAATTACCGTAAATTTATATGATAACTCTAGAAGTAGTATCAACATGTGAATCAAGACAATTGAATTGCACTATGAATTTTCAACGATAATTTGCCGAAAATATAAATCTACTTCGAGTTTTGGGAGGCCAAAATTGGCGGAAACCATCAAAAATAGCTATTTCAATTACCTATTGCACGCGAAAGAAACAATAAATGAACAGCCAAAATTTCCGTAGGTATGTCCAACAGAATAATAAACCCATGTGACAAGGACTTTGCAGCGTTTAAACAACATCCCTTGTGTTATTCCGTAATCCTTTTACCTAATCAATAATCAGCAGTGAGTTTTTTTACTCTGAAAACATCATCTGAACGAAAGGTAAAAACAAAAAATCTATTGATCTACTACACCACTGCCTGCATGTTGGTAACTGGGAGCGTGGCATACTCGTCCTCTTGTTATTGTTCAGCCAACTGTGCAAAAAGACGAAATAACCGTATTTGAACAAACTTGCGTACTTTTAGCGAATTTTCAAAAAAAATGAAGCTACTGCAATGGGTCCAAAATTTTCAGAACATGAATTTTTGAAATTTTTGTATAGGCAAATCCGATTCAGAGCATCCTGAATCCATCCCTAGATTTCAACAGAATTTTGTGTGTGTGTGTGTGTGTGTGTGTGTGTGTGTGTGTGTGTGTGTGTGTGTGTGTGTGTGTGTGTGTGTGTGTGTGTGTGTGTGTGTGTGTGTGTGTGTGTGTGTGTGTGTGTGTGTGTGTGTGTGTGTGTGTGTGTGTGTGTGTGTGTGTGTGTGTGTGTGTGTGTGTGTGTGTGTGTGTGTGTGTGTGTGTGTGTGTGTGTGTGTGTGTGTGTGTGTGTGTGTGTGTGTGTGTGTGACTCCAGACGACGTCTGACCTTGGGTACATCATAAAAATTCCAAATTTCGCCAAACCGTTCGAACTGTCAAACAAAAGGATGAGTTTGAAGATGAGCAACTTTCAAAAATTTCAAGGGGGTAAAATTCGAGTTTTTAGGGATCAAAAATCGGTTAAAACGGCTGAAATTGCGAACAAATGATATAACACCACTGAAAGGGGTATGGCAGAAAAATACCTTTTTAAGTGGTTTTTCATATAGAATAGCGGTCAAATTTGGATTTTGGGGGTCAAAAATTGGTATTACGGGCTAAAGACTATATTAACTCACCTGACGTTCATCTCTCTCTCTCTTAAAAAAGGGGTCATACTTGACTTTTTAGGGGCCAAAAACGCTGCAAATCCCTACAAAACAGTTTATTATTTTGTACAGAACACCTTACTGTTACAGATCACAGGTTTCTGACAGCTATTTCCACAGAATAGAAAAGGTGAGAGGGTAGAAATATCAATCTCATTAGAAGTACCTAGAAATCAACTTTGTTAGTGTGTCTTTGTTTAGTTAGTGTGTAATACATACATTATTCACCAATGATATTGAAGAGGTAAAGTCAAATATGTTAGCCGCAGTCTTTTGGTTGATGTAAAGCATTAGGGGTTTGTAGCGAAGACGCCAACGCAGTCCAATTGCTAAGGGACTGCCCATTTCCCAATTGGTTCACGATTACATTCTACAAATGATATCAGGGGGCCTATTCACTAAGCCTCTTTTGGAAAAAAATAGTAGTATAGTATCCAACTCCAGGATTTATTCAGTGACTCCACGATAGTTGGCGGCAATCTTGGCATTTCTGTCTCTAACAAAGATACACCTAATTAGGTTTCTTTTTTTGAAAAATATAGACCTTCTTTCTCATTCCCTGTTTTACACACTTCGTTCATCTGCTACCACACATCTCTCATTTTGACCATTCATCGTTCATTTTGATCGTGTATTTTTTTTTCCCCCCATCTCATACAAGTAAGTCGGTAGGTAGTTCAGTAAAAATATTATATATTATACATGACCTATTCAATAAAATAGGCGAACCCGGGAGACACCTGAAAGACCCAGCAGAATTTCAAAAGAGATAATCTCTTTTAATTGTCTCTTTTAGTGAATAGGCCCCCAGTAGTGCTTAGCAGTGAAGTAAAATGAGATATACACGAAATCGAATCGAGTTGGGAACGCAAGATAACTATGAATTCCATACTCAATACAGAACAAAGAGTATTATGTTTTCAGTATTCTGTTCAGTGAAATCCCATCGCCTGAATTGATTTGTTTATTTGTTTACTTTCAATAGCACGGGCGGAAGCCCAATTACAATAGGTAGTGATGATTATCGAACGATGATTCTTAGTCTAAATACTCGTACGTATTAATGAAGAAAAATAGTAGGATAGAAACATACTTATTGCGTTAAATTGAACCTTAATAATTACTTGCCCTTGATGTATGGTGATATATAATAATTCACGTAGGTAGTTAAGCAATATAATAGAGCCTATACATCAGTGCATGTAGAGAATGCAGTAAATATAGGTATTAACAGTCCAATTAATCAGCAAAAAATACCTTACAAATAATACCTAAGCACTGTTCATACTATATAAATATTGTGGTAACAGCAATATTGATTCAAATTCAAACTTTTTTTTATTCACAGAAATGGTGTAAACAATGATAAAATTAATTGCAGAACAAATATTGCCCGTCTAAAGGCTAAAGCCCGAGGCGACGGGTCAAGAGCAGCTATTCAAACACCAGTAAGCACAATGAAAGAAAAAGAGTATTGAATGAAACAATCTCAACCGCTATAAAATCAAAATCAAAACAAGCTAAAACAAACCAAAAAACATTCCATAGTTGAAAAGCAACGAAAAGATAGGAAATACAACATTACAATAATAAGAGGACGAGAGAACATTAACATACATAAATACTTTTCAAAATCAAGTTGGATTTCACGAGAGTCAGGGAAATCAAATAAGAAATCACTGCAGCCCTATACTTGGACTTAGAACTAGTAGACGGAGACTTCAGCTCCACACTCAATTTATTGTATAACACATGGAGAATATAATGAGGGCTCTTAGATGTCAAAACTAAGCGATTTAGAGGAGCTACAACTTTCCCTGCTGCTTTGAAACGGGTATTATGATCATGGACCGATGAGACGCTGATCAACGTAGGGACTTTAATAATTGATTTCTGTAAAATTAGAATTTTTCCCAGATTCGAAGGGTAGGTTCCTCCCCAGACGATTATTCCATATTGGAGAACCGACTGGACCAGACTATGATATATGAGGCGGAGTTGAGAGAGTCCCAGCACAGGGCGGATGTTATAGAAAAGTGCTGGGCTGATGAGACGTGAAACACATAATAAATTCCTAGCGGTGCCATAGGAAGTATGACTATGTTCTACAACTGTTTACTTAACTCTATCAGTTGATTAGAAGTCCTCCACAAGCGCAATGGCCTCCTGCTAGAAAATGGGGTTACGTACGAGTACATACGAGTGTTGAGCGTTTCAGAATTTAGGAATTGCTAATTGAATCATGATCGTTAAGTTAGTTGGCAGTTTACGATTAGTTGATACTCAAGCAGGTGATATGAAAATTATGTCGCGGTTATCGGTACTTTGAGATCTACTTCCTGGTGATCTTCGCTCGTGGATTTCAGCTGCTATTGGACTTTTCGACCAATACTTTCATCTCATTAGCGCTTATGGGCGAAAACCGACGGGAAAGTCGAATATATACGGAATACATACCTGTAGTTTTTAACCAACTTCAAAAAAAGGAGGAGGTTCTCAATTCGACCTGTTTATTTGTTCTTCATCTTATGTTTGTCCAAAACTTTGAAACTACTGGACGGATTCGATTATCTTTTTTCAAATTAAAGAGGATCATCCCGCGGTGGTCCCATACTAGTTTTCTAAGTAGAAACGGGGTACTGGGCCTGTACCAGGCCAGCTATACTCTTCGATTTCTAGTGCTTTGACAGACATTGCACGATTTGACGACAGAAAACAGCCTGCCAAAGACTGCGGGATGCTCCAGAAATGATAGCATGGGGTATATTATTGGGCTCGTATCAAGTCAGTAGTGAGTCAACATTGACATTGGCATAGAAGAGTGTAGGTAAGTACCTAATAAAAACAATGTTATTTGAAAAAAATGTACTTCGAAAAACGCATTAAAAAGTATAAAATAATTTATAAACATCTTTTCAAAACTGATTTAAATAAAAAAATAAAAATAAGAATCTTTTAATTGCATTAAGAAGCAAAGAATAAATAACAATTTCAACAAAACAGAAAACCGACTTCAAACGAAGGTGTATTAAACTAAAAAGTTAAAAAGTATATCTACTGAACAAACGTAATTTATTCAAAGCCGATGCAACAAAGTTTTTGAAGACGGCGCCAAATTTCAAAAACCTCACATGTACCCTTCATAGTGTCTCTTTTGTTTTTAGTTTGGTTTTCATACACTTTAGTTGGAATTTGGCGCCGTCTTCAAAAATTTTGTTGCATTGGCTTTGAATAAATTACGTTTTTGAGCATGAAATTTATGTTTACTTTTTGTTCCTCACTACCGAAGGTATGGAAGCTTTGTATTCAGCCAGCAAAGCAGCGTCCATGCTTGAGAGAATTGACAGAGCCCCCCCCCCCGAAGCCTCTACAAAAGCTGGTGATCTTGCGAGATAACGGTATTCCATGAATGACGCATCAACTGGTACTGGGGAATACAATGCTTGCTACCCTAAGGCAAATGGATGTGGCAATCAGAGGCCACATCAGAAAGTGGCTGCGACCACCATTCGACTCGGCTAATGTTTATATCCACGGACCGGTTGGGGATGGGGTCATGGGCGTGATGGAGCTGCTCATCTAGATACCTGCAATAAGGTCTAACAGGCTAGGCAATGTCCGCACGCAGCTCTTTGAGGACACTAGTGAGCAACAGCAATGGTCAGCACGAAACGACCGTCAGATTGCCAGACCACAGCGGCTTCATGGCACCAATGATGGAGCGGAATTGTTGGGACCACTGAATACCAGAGCCAGCACTGCACGGATCAGGAACCCATCAGCAAGAATGTAGGGCTGGAAATCCCTAGATCTGGTGAAGGTTCACTCTGGTTCTCCGCCCACCAGGATGAGGCATTCAAGGGGTCAGCATAGCGGAACTATCCAATACTGTCGAATGGGTTGTCACAACATGAAAGAAACGGCTGCTCATGTCCTCGAGGTCTGCCCCTCTGGTGCGACTTAGGTGTGCCCATCACATTGCTGCCCTGGACCTGTTGCATGATTATGCATGACGCAAAGGATGGCCGTTGTGGCTTGAGCCTCACTACAACCTAGTGCAATGGAACTACCGACCAGATCTCTTGGTGGTGACGCCGAGAGGAGCCTTCATCATTGATGTCTCTGTGGTCTCTGGATCCGGATCCCTCGCTGGCGTCAATACTGTCAAGATCCGTAAGTACCAGGTGGATGAGCTGCTACAAGGAGCAGCAGGACGGGCAGACCTCCTGCCTGGCCAAATAAAGGTGATTGGTGCAACCATCACCTGGCGCGGTGTGTGGCATAGTGGGTCAGCAGCAGATCTCAAAAGGGTGGGCTACCCAGAATTCATACTTGAATGGATGACCGCACGAGTTCTAACAGGAGGAGAGTTTATATGGTCTGTATTCAGGAGAACGGCTGCCCAGCGTGTGACTCAAAACCATTAATGGGGAGGACAGAAGCCCCTGATGGCACAGCCAGAAGAGGCCCAAACCTCCCTCCATCAACTGGGTGGCAAGTCAACTGAAGATCTGCTGTCCTCCCTATTGTCCGGGGTCGTATCTCGGACCATGGTTGCCAGTGCTGCAGGATGGACTCGACAGCACGATCCTCAAAGGGTGATAAAGTGACTAATGGTGAAATATTATTGTTATTACAATATCATCGTTGTAATGTTGAAAATTATTATCCAAATATAACATGTTAAATGCAAGAGTTGAAAAAATGAATGTCCTTCAAAATAAAAATTTCCACTCGCATTCTACGTTTCAGACATCTAGGAACATACTTGGTTCCGTGTCTGTCTTTCTGTGGTCAACTCCTTGCCCGGGCGAAACTATACGAAATAATGGTCGTAGTGAGTTGAAATTCGGAGGATGGGTGCGGGTTTGGCCACAGATGGTCCCCTATCGAACTCAATGAAAGACTACTGTAACTTGCGTCTGCGCGTGCACCAACGTGAAATCCTTCTAGAGCCCACAACTACCCTAGAAATCGTCGTGAAGCGATGAGGTTTGTAGGGTAAGTGGGGGTTGGACCACAGATAGTCCCTTATCAATGTCATTGATTGATGAAGTACAGTAACTTTCGCCTGTGCATGAGCAAACGTGAAACCCTAGCAGAGCCCATAACTGACGTAGAAAATGACATGTATTTTGATTTAAACTTAAAACGACAGGTATTTGGGTTTATCTCTCAATTTTAATTCGTTTTACTCATTTGTTTCAGTATAAAATCTTGTAATGTATTGTAACTTGCTTCGACACTTCTGAAATACTTATTCTTCAAGTGGAATAATACCAAAAATATTCAACTCAGAATATTCAAAGCCTAAAATAATCCTATTACGCTTATCATTAATCATATTACTACAACTATTCCATCCTACTATTCTGTCATTTCTGAACCTCTGAATTTCTAATCCTTACGCATCAATTCTCCACTTATCCACCGAATGGACCCACTAACTCATTATTTATATACGTCCATGTCACACTGGGGAGGAAGCTACACCCCCTACCCGACTTGTCAACGTTTAGTTTTATACGCATTTTTGGAAGTCGGTTCTCTTTTGTTGGTAATTTTTTTTTTCTAGTTAGCATCTGGAGAAAGTTTTCACTTTCTCGTTTTTAGCGAATTTTCGAAGAAAAGGAAGCTATTGTTCTCGGTCCAAAATTTTTAAAACTCGAATTTCCGAAAGATTTTTATACCAAAATCCGTTTCAGACCATCCTGAATTCACTGCCGAAAGACACCAAAAATTATATATATATATATATATATATATATATATATATATGTATGTGTCATTCCAGACGATAACTCTCGAAAGAATTGAGATAAAAAGTTCAAATTTGCACGAAAAATCTGTCTTGGCAATCGACAGGCTAAGTTCGTAGATGGGCAGAATCGGGTCACTCTAAGGGGGAGTTTTAGGGGGGAATTACCCATAAATTCCCAAAATGAAACAGTCTGACAAGTGACATCTCATTTTAAAGGTTTTTGTACGCTGAACACAATGGTGAAATCAGAATTGCGATATATCATTCCGTTCTCAAACTGGAGCACTTTGAAGATGAAGGAACGTGGTTATTTCTTGAGATAAAACAGTTTTACATAAAATCAGTTATTTCTTCGAAAATTCGCTCTTATAGCCATGCTGCATGACTGTGGTTTTTTAACATGTTTTCACTTTTCTTTGGGGAGATACTTCCATTGTGTATATAGTGGGTATATAATTCGTCTGTTGAGGTACCTCATATAGGTAAATACCTAGTCACAATAGTAACATTATTGATAAAATCGAATCAAACGTTTAGCAATAAGTATCAAATCTATTAAATTTAGAGATATTGGTGAAATTTATGAAAAAAGGATTTGAGAATCTGGGAAATTTGTGATTTTTTGCTGCATAGCATAATGGTTTAAAAATGACTGAATGCCCGTCGATAATAGTCGATAATAATCACATATTAATTTTTGCAGCTGAGTTGGAGAAATTCAGGATTTGGGCACTTTTACAATTAACCCCTACGACGATGAATGATGAATGCTGAATGTTGACAGTGTTTGAAATGTGAGCATGAATCAAACTTCAAATTTATATAAGCCAGAAAACTTCGACTGACGAGACAGGACGTCAAGATGGGGTGTGTGTGTGTGTGTTGATGGGGGGGGGGGGGGGTAGTTGTTGATGTGGCTATGGGGGGAATAAGTTGGAAAAATGGAGGTGGGGATTCATTTTACGGAAAACAAAGAAGAGAAGCGGCCGTGAGATATACTCCACTAGAGATTGGGTTGAAATATTGCCGCGTTCACCAGAGCCGGTGACACCGTGAAGAAAATTCAAGCTATTGTCGCCCATAATGCGGTGCGTTCCACGTTGAAGGGCCTGCTGATGGGTCTGTAGAGGGGGGTTTGTTCCATTGGAAGTGGCTGGTTGGTATATCAAGGAAAGGAGGATAGGTGCAGGGAGAGCTGTGCTCTACATCATTCGCTGCCTGGAATAACTCGTTCGTGTTCGTTGGTGAACCCCTTCTGCGTTTTCACTCCCCGAGCTGTTATCCCCCTCCCCCCCACAACCACCAAATCGACCTTTGCTCCTCTCACAATTTCCCTCTCATTCTCGCTCACTACTCATCTCACCCAGCATCGATGCTCGTTAATATTTATACGCCTTCGACTTCCAGCTCCTTCGAATCTGGCCCACTTCGGGCGCTTCCTCAACCTTTGAGTGTCCACTTGAGTGCGTCCAGTCACCACAAGCTTTGGGTGTACGGTAGGAATTCCATTAACCGATATGACGGGGCGGAAGTTACCACGGATAATGGGAAACCTCAAGCTAACCGGATGATTACTCCATAACGCGACACTAGAGTAGCCAGTACTCACGTCGGATTTGTTGAACTAAGTACCAAGTTGATGTCGAGCAAGCGGCTGCAACGTAAATTTGCAGCTGATTTCAGAAGTTAGAAATCTTCAACATCATTCAGCAAGTGCCTACTGACAGTTTAGGTATTATTTTTCTGACCTAATGAGTGACACACTCACGCGTCACCGTAGAAGTGAGAAGATGAGATCCAAAATAAATTCAAATCAGCCATGCCGGCTATAACAGTGAATTTTCAACGAAATATTCGTGATATTGTGTAAAAAGATGGCAGCAAGAAAACATAGGTACCACTTTAAAATTATATCTTTAAAAAAAAAAAGATTTTAGCAATTTTTACCGATTCTGGTTTATTATTTTTGGTAATGAACCTTTGGAATCGACCATGAAAAAATTTTAGGCCCTTCATATCACCACTACAAGATAATTATGTCATGACGCTGTATGCGTTATTCATTTTATCATAATATAAATGCTTTTCACTCTGCAAAGATAGTTTAATCATTACACTTCTTGGAAAACATATAATAAAATCGTTCGAGAATCCTTCAGTTGCCGCAGGTCGTACTTACATAAAACGTCCGAGATTATCATGAGTATTAGCATATTCAATTTAAGAACCCAGCGAACAGCGTCAAACCGCTAAATGGAACTTGCAAGGAGGAGTATAATCATCCTAAGGGGGGGGTCTCAACTTTAAACCTAGAAAGCTCTCCGATGTTGAACTCAAGACTTTACTCACTTGACTTGCAAAAAGGGGAGTGTGGAATAAAGTTAGCATCGGCATTATCCCTACTCAATTATTCATCGCAACATTTTTCTATTTGGTTTTTCATTCTCTCCATTTACTTCATTCTTGTTTTTCTTCGAAGTTTAGTAATTTGATCGTTTCGTATAAATACAGTATATTATCATCATCAGATCATTACCAAACAAGTGTGTGTTGGATACCTGACTGACGTCTGGAAAGACATGCAACGGTATACCCCCCCCCCCCCCCCCCCAGCGAAAACAACTATTTCTGACCTAACGAAGTTGTGACGGTTGACAAACAATGATATTTGAAACGCAAAATGCAAGTAACATTTGGATGTTGGAGAGAAAACAATTATATGGTTCTACCATACCCAGTAGTTGTAGGCTTTCCTGTTTTCAGGAGTATCGTAAGTTGGAGTTCCACAAAGACATGGGACCATTATTATAAACTTTCCTCCACTTTGCCTTAGGTAAAGGTACCATTCGAGCTAACGTTTGATCTCACCTTTAGATCATTCGGTTTTATGAACATTCCTGGAGACCTGAAAAGCTGGAGTGTTTCTTGCAAAAACCACCAAGCCTATCAGTGGGAGTATATAGGTTTCTGGACAAGACCTTTAGATTTCAAAATAAACTAGCCTATTCCTATTTCAAATAATATCCTTCAATTGTAATTTAAACGTGAAAGTTCAATTTCAAATTGAAAACTTATTTGAAAATATTGTTGTAATTCCAAAATCAAAAACGGTGCGAAGTCCTGTCACATGGGTTTATTATTCAATTGTTCGTAAAGAAATGTTGGCTGGTTAAAGAAGTCTTCAGAAATGTTGGCTGTTCATTTATTGTTTCTTTCAAGCGCAATCTTGGTTTATTTTCCTGTAAATAACATTGGTTTATTATTCTGTGAATAATACGCCTACGTATCCGCTCAGCAAAAACTTTTTGTAACACCCCCTCAAAATTTTTTTTCCCCTCAAGATGTTGAAGGGGTATTATAAAAAAAATTTGCTGGCGAATAATACATATATCACTCACAGAATAATAAATCAAAAAGTTTAATTTTGACGGAGAAAGTATAGTAAACGATACTAATGTGCCAGAGATCGCCCTTTAACTGATAAGAAATAGGGCTCTACGTCACTGTTATAACGTACCTAATGTAGTTCAAATGGTACCATAACCACCCACTGTCTGTCCTTCCTGCGGGGACTCGTTCAAATTAATGAGGTCATTCTTCGGAAGGAATTTTCGTAAAACGCAGGGGCCGGGTGGGTGTCCGAGCGGGCTAGAGCGTCCGATCTTCATATCCCCTTTTGGGATAAAAGTTCGCGGCGTCTCTGGTTCTCGTCTCGGGCAGGCATCACTGAGAATAGAATATAATAAGATATATATTTATCTTCTATTCTCGGTGGCGGGCGCCAATACAAGCTTTGCAAAGCTTGCATGTGCTTACCCGACCAGCTCTTTACCTCTGATTGAATGATGTGGGGCCTACTAGTACTTAAGGCTGAATAACAATACAGCGTCTAGCATTCGAGTAATAAGTCCCCTCGGGATACGCCTAGTGTGATGGTTACACATGAATACGGCCCTACATAGGTTTTTCTAGTATTGTAGGTATATAATTCAACACTGCTCATCAACCGGTCAACTACCATTAAGATGTTTCCGTATAATATACGTGTGTGACTTGCCATAGTAGACACGAGTAGTGTTGAACTGTTATTATGCTCGAACAACATACTGTATGTGATAGAGTTCGTGGAACCAAAAGCAACGTAAAATATAACAGTTGAAAGTTAAGGAGTTCTACAAGAAAATACCCTTCTACTTCCAGTCTGGAAAAAGCTTTCTTACCTACTTGTTAAAATGTCGCTGTTAAAATCTAACTGTTCCAGTCATGCAGCAAGACCACATGAGCATTTAAGTATTTTTTACCTACATAAACCATCAAATTTACAATGGTTTAATTCGAACGTTTGAACACATATTTGTGGCTATTGAGTTATGTTTCTACTGACCATCCTATACCAGTTATGGCGATTTATGTGTCTCAAAAACCCCAATTTGACACACTCTCCGTTATTGAAGATTACCATTATCCTTTAACATTACGAATATTTCGGCGGTATTCAGATATTTTCCGTCTGTACTGTCACAAACTGGTATGTTCAACTTCCACCGTGTCAACGCTCCTGGAGAAGCTTGTTGTTTCAAAGTTATTCCCTCAGTTCCCGAATTATACTTGAATATTGTTGTGATTGGCTGCTCCTCCACAACCTACACCAGGTGTAATCATGTATCCTATCAGAGTGGGGACCCCCCGACCCCCCTCTGATCATGTCAGGGGCATATAAAAGAGCCAGGTGCCATAATACTAACCATTCTCAATCAAGCGATCGACTCGTCTGTTCTCCTCCTCAATCACTACACTGGTGACCCCGAGTGGTGACACGCAGCGCACAGCGCCCGCCGACCGTCTGCGACGAGCCCCACCTCCGCAGCACTACGCCCCGCACACGCGCCCCACTCCGACGCCCCACAGCGCCGCCCCACCCTGACGCCAGCGTCAACGGAGACCGCAGCGACTCCCCGCTTCACCGCCCTACCCCGCGTTTCCAACATAACGCTCACGGACGCCTGCGAGAGACACACTTCCTGCTGACACCTCAAAGGACTGGCACCTACAAAGAGCACGAAAATGACGGACCCGAAATCGCTGAAAACTACCGACACCCGCAGAAACAACTCCACCGACATCAACGCTCCAGCTCCGGCCGTACGACCCCGCATTCCCGCACGTCTGATTCGCCCAACTCGAGATCACATTGACTCACGAAGGCCTCAGGACGCCACATGCTAAATTCGCCCGCACCTTCCTCGCCCTCGAGCCCCGACAAGCGGACCTCACCGCCTTACTCCGAACCGACTTCCGACGACGAAGTACCGTCAGTCCTCGCCCGCCGACTCACTCGAGCACTCCCGGCCGACACACCGACCCCGCTCGTTCGGCAGCTTTACATCCGCGCCCTCCCAGACAGCATTCGCCTTCACGTAGCGGCGCGCGATGAACCCGACATCACAAAACTCGCTGCGCTCGCCGATCGCCTCATACCCTTCGCCGCGCCTCCTCGTGTGGCTACCGTCACCTAAGAGGTTGAAGTGATACAGAATAGACGCCAACAGCGACCGCCGACGCAGCCGACACCAACCACTAGCCGCCCGACAAACGTCCTATGTTTCTACCACTGCACATGGGGCCCCCGAGCGCTCAAATGCCGCAGCCCCTGCAGCTGGCGCACGAAACCGTCGGGAAACGACAACGCACGGCCCGACCAGCCGTAACGGCCGTGCGCAACCCACCAACCTCCCGGCTCTTCATTCGATGCAAACGTACCGCCCTCCACTTCCTCGTTGACACCGGCTCCGACGTTTCAATCGTCCCAAACACCCTGCTACGTCGACAAATCACACCTACGCCCGCTGGGTTTCTTTTCACGCACGCTCAACCCGGCTCAACGTAATTACAGCGCATTCGACCGCGAACTATTGGCTATATACCTCGCCATCGTACATTTTCGGCAACAGATCGAGGGGCGCCCACTAACCGTATACACGGACCACAAGCCCCTAACGACCTCTCTCGCGACTCAATCCAATACGGCCCCGCCAACGAGGCTCCGGCACCTCCGATTCATCTCCGAATTTACAACGGACATCCGGTACGCCGAGGGGCCTACAAACGTCGTCGCCGACTATCTCTCTCGCCTACCACCGACGGCTAACACGCCCACCACCCACGCGGTCGCCGATCATCGTACCCCTTTTACAATCCAGCAACTCGCCGACGCACAGGCCGCCGATGAACACATCACCACTATGACCCTCACGCCACACCAGCTACAAGGGCACGAAATACTATGTGATACCACGGACGCTGCGCCCCGCCCCTACGTCCCGACGTCCCTCCGCCTCGCTGTTTTCCGGACCTTACACGGGATGACGCACCCCGGGATAAAGGCCACAACCGCCCTAATCCGGGCACGATACTACTGGCCGAACATGACCTCATCCATTCGCCTATTCACGCGTGCCTGCCCGAGTTGCAACCGAGCGAAAACGACACGGCACATACGGGCCCCCCTCGGCGAATTTCCTGACACAGCACCACTGGAACACGTCCACATGGACCTATTCGGCCCACTCCCACCGTCGGCTACAAAAAAATATATCTTATCAATGATCGACCGCGCCACCGGCTGGTTTGAATGCGCCCCTCTATCGACCATTTCCGCCGACGCAGTGATTACGGCCCTACACACCCACTGGATCGCACGATACGGCTCCCCTGCCCACATCACCACCGACCAGGGCACACAGTTCACCTCCACCGACTTCCATAACTACTGCACATCAATGGGCACGGAGGTACATCATACCAACACGTATCACCCCCAAGCAAACGGCCTCGTCGAGCGACTACACCGCGTCCTAAAAGACGCAATAATCGCAACCGCTACGTCCCGCACTTGGGCCACTAACCTCAGCGGCCTCCTCCTCGGCCTACGAAATCGCCCGGGCCCCGACGGGTATTCACCGGCTCAACGCCTCTTCTCAGCCACTCCTCGCCTCCCGGGAGATTTATTCACACAGCCGCCATCGACGACCGTACCTCTCCGCACGAACGAGTCTTACCGCCACTACACACAGTCTTACATGCCATCTACCCTGCGCACAGCGACCCATGTGTATGTACGCGTCGACACACCGCGAGGGAAACTAGAGCCACCGTACACCGGCCCCCATCAAATCCTCACGAACGACGGAATGACTCTCACATACATCACGGACGACCACAAAACACCCTCAGTGTCCGTCGACCGATGTAAGCCGGCCCCCTCTCCTACGCACACCACGGGCCACGCCACCACAACTACAACCACCCCCCACTCAACCAAAGCAGCTATCAAATCACACGCCCCGCAGCAACGACAACCACTCTCACGCCATGTCGCCACGACCCCCCACGACCGCTCAGCTCGCAAGGGATCTCGCCATGACGCCGTCCCCGGCGGCTCCGACCAAGCGCATCAAAACTCGGCCGCAGCCGCCCGGCCGCCAAGCGCCCGTCCCGATCCGCCAGGCAATGGCTATCTCCCGCGCCAGCGTGATCCCCATCCACGCGCGGCCCCGGAAAACCGCCACGCCGCACGGGACCCTACCTACAGCCACCGCCCGGAATCCGCCCGATCTCCACGAAAACGGCACAAGGCCCCGTGATGAGCGTCACGACTCCGCCACACCACACCGTGACGCTCCAGCTCCCTCCGTACGCCGGCACCTGCAGCGACTGCTGCATACACGGAGCTCGTCGTCCTGCCCAGCACACCACAGGAGTTCAAGCCTCGCCCGCCACCGCTACCGTAGCCATCTACGCCCGGCACCCAGCCAAGGCACTCCTCGCGACTACGGAAAAGGGGACGCAGACCACCCCCACGGGGACATCACCCACGGCCACGCTCGCGGCACGGCCGATGTCCCCCAAGCCGGCACACCCGCCATCGCCGCACGCGCCACCCCGCACGCCGGCGCACGCCACCACGTCGCCCACGGCCAACACCGCTGGACCGCCGCCACGCACGGTCCCGCCTCCATCGCCGCGACCGCCGCTAAACGCACCCACGACTCCACCCCACGACCACGACACCTGCAGCCACCCGGACAGCCACAACGGACCACCGCAACCACCACAACCAGCACACGCACCTCCCACGCCAACAACCAACGGCACAAAATTTAATTACATGCATAACTTAAATTCTGGGGGGAGCAGTGTTGTGATCGGCTGCTCCTTCACAACCTACACCAGGTGTAATCATGTATCCTATCAGAGTGGGGACCCCCCGACTCCCCTCTGATCATGTCAGGGGCATATAAAAGAGCTAGGTGCCATAAATATACTAACCATTCTCAATCAAGCGATCGACTCGTCTGTTCTCCTCCTCAATCACTACAAATATACCTGAACAGCGTGACTTTTCCAGCGGACGTTCTACTGTGATGACTCAATTGGAGTTCCAGTGGTTGGTTATGGAGTTGGTTCGGGAGGGGTGTTACGTTAATGTAACGATTTTGCAAAGGCTTTTGCTAAGCTTATACATTCTCATCAGTAACGTCATGGTTGGAGGCATCGGGAGTCTTCGTCTCAGCGCTGAAATGGTAGGCGAGCTATCTGCAGGATCAGCATGGTGAGGGCGCAGGGTGCATTGTCCAAGCTTATTCGCATCATTTGGTCTCCCCCGGTGACTCTTATTCGGCATCTACTGTTCTTCATTATGATTGTGGTGGTTATTTCTTCTTTGCACACTTTTTCAGCTAATTACCTGGAAATCTTGATGAGAAATCAGTTTTCAGAATTATGAGATGAGGAGATGGTCCCGATGGTGCTGCTATCTCTGATCACAGAGTCTCTCCAAAACATCGTGTCATGTTTTGGTCTCGTCACCTTATCACCGTTGTTTTCCTTGCGAAATAACGTGCACATTAACTAGTCGGCCGCTAGAATGCGCTAGCGACGGTCCGCACCCGGTCGAGCTCGAGATACTCCTGGTCAGTGCAGTGTGGGGGTGGGCATTCCAAAGCAAGAATACAGGACCTGGGCTATAATAGACCCGACGATGTTTCTTGTTACTGAGCACCAAGTAACTACATCATGAGTTTTGGAGTTTCGCTTCCGAGCCCATGACAGCTGTGGAAGCCTTATGATCACCTTTGGCAGAACAAGTATTTTTTGCGTTTTAGACCTTGCTTTACTCGTTTGGTTCTGTAGCTGTCGGCGCACGGTTGTACCTACGAAAAAACTGTCTCAATAATTCGAAATTCGGAGGGCATGTGCTAGTTAGGCCTTGAACGAGCTCATCAATTTCATGAAAGCCGAACAGTAACCTGACAGTCTGCTTATGCACAAATGTATTCTCCTTACAACGTCCATAACTACGGGGGGGGGGGGGGGAATACAATACCCCACCAGCCCATGTTCTCGCATTCATTTTTCGTTGGGTGAAAAAAAATCTAGCTTCGACACCGAACGTTTTCGAAGATGTTCGTAGAGGTCGTAATCTTGTGCGCAAATACATACATACTACATACACATCACTCAAGACTTTTTTTTCTACGAAACGCCTCAAGGGTACGTCATTAAATATAAATAAATAAATAAATCAAATAACGGGGAGAAGCCCAGCACTACCCGACGACGGCCCGTGGGTGGAAGGGGGGGGGGGGGATGACGAAGGAAGTTGGGAAGAGAAAGTGGGATGAAAGGAATTGCCCCTGTAAAATGACCACCAGTTTAAATATGAGCCGCGCAAAAAAATCACGCCGGGTGGTGATACCACGGAGTGCTCCCGCAGAGGTGCTCAGCTCCCGTAACTCCTTGGCAATTTACCTGTTGTCAGCCGCCACTCCTTTGTACCGGGGCACTGATTGCCGCAAATCTTGTTTTTCCTTACATATACACGCATACATACATATAACTCTCAGATCCTCCCTACCCTTCCACCAACCCTTTCAAAGTGAGAAAGGGAGGGAGAGAAATCCGCATTACCTCCGAAATTTTCAGTTCGCGTTATTTCGATCACATTTGGCCGATGGTTATATCGAACAAACCTAGTTTACTTATCAAGACAGGGGACTCAGCATAGGTAATGCTGAGCAGGCGAGAGTTCGAATCCCTGCCGGGACCTGAATACTTTTTTGTCCAGTCACTCTCAGATGCTCCATACCCTTCCACCCATCCTACTTACTCACCCTCCCACCCCTTCACAGTGAGAAAGAGAGGGAGTGAGAGAGAGAGAGAGAACTTCTGCTGCCCGCGAATGAAAGGGTCGTTTTGGTTTATTATTCTGTGAATAATCTATACATATAATAAAACAGTGTCTGTTTGTTTGTCTGTTTGTTTGTCTCGGCATCAATTGAGAACGGCTGAACGTAGAAAGTTGCGGCTGGTACCATTTGACGCAGAATTTATCTGGGAAGGTTTATGAAAAATCCGCATTTGAATCTGTCCATCCGTTGAAACGCTATGAATGAAATACTACTAAAAAACGTGTTATAATCACTTCTATGAGGACGTTTATGCTTATAATAACTTTGAACGGTAGGACGTAAATCCGATTGTAATTAGATTCTGGATTCAGCTCGACGAGTACATTCAAGTGGTACTTCAATCAGGATGTTAGTGGGAGGGTGGTACAGGTTATGAGAGGGGGGGGGGGGTCTACAGAAATTTCAAAACTACTTGACCAATTGGAGTGCAACTTTGGGAATTTGTTGTGTGAACATTGAGGAATGTTTCTAACCAGGTAGGGAGGGTTCATAGGATACGGGGGGGGGGGGGGGGGTTAAAGGCAGTTAGGGTTGGCATTGGGGAAGGTTTCTGATCAGTTGAGGAGGTGGTATCTGTTATGAGTGGGGCCTGTCCTAAAGGGGGTGTCTGTTCTACCGTTGCGAAGCGCGGGTACACAGCTAGTACACCTATATAATCGCACAGCAAATAATTTTTATAACACCCCCTCAAAATTTTCTCGTTTCCGTTTTAAGGTGCGTAGATTCCAAAAACGCTGCAAAGTCCTTGTCACATGGGTTTATTATTCTATTGGAGTTCTAGAGATTTTCGTTGGCTGTTAAATGTATTGTTTCTTACATGTGGAATGATTGAAATAGCTATTTCTGATGATTTCCACCAATTTTGGCCCCCAAAACATGAAATAGGTAGGTACGCTTTTTTTTTAAGATCATCTTTGATCATTGGTAGTGGCATTTAATGGTCTTGATTCCCCTGTTTACACTTTTTCCAATGTTATTGTACACATTTATGGTGATTTCAGACAGTTTTCCAGGTTTTTGACTCATAAAAAACCAATTTTGGGAGCTGAACCTTTGGTAAAACCTCAATTTCCGCGTCTTTGGTCAAAATCGACTTCATATTCGGTCTTCTCGTCCTCAAAAACATGGAAAAAGATACCTCAAAAGCTCATGTTACTAACATGTTGTTAAAACGCAAAAAGTACCTATTTTTATACACATTTTCACTCATAACTCCCCTGGATATATTCCGATCGGGCTGAAAAGTTTCGGGACACAACTAGGGCCCAAATGGAGCATGTGTGCGAAAGAACGACTTTTCTAGATCTAAAATGAAGCCTGTACACGTGATACGGCGTACGGCGTACGGCGGACGGCGGACGGACATTGCATTTTTGGAATCTACGCACCTTGAAACGGAAAAGAAAAAAGTTTGAGGGGGTGTTATAAAAATTTTTTGCTGAGCGAATACATAGGTGTATTATTCACAGAATAATAAACCAAAATGCAATGTCCGTCCGCCGTCCGCCGTATCACGTGTACCGGCTTCATTTTCGGTCTAAAAAAGTCGTTCTTTCGCACACATGCTCCATTTGGGCCCTAGTTGTGTCCCGAAGCATTTCAGCCCGATCGGAATATACCGAGGTGAAAATGTGTATAAAAATAGGTACTTTTTGTGTTTTAGTAACATGTTAGTAAAATGAGCTTTTGAGGTATCTTTTTCCATGTTTCGGGGGACGAGAAGACCGAATATGAAGTCGATATTGACCAAGGAGTGGAAAATTGAGGTTGTACAAATGTTCAGCTCCCAAAATTGATTTTTGGTGAGTCAAAAACCAGGGAAATCGTCTGAGATCACCGTCAATTTGTAGAATAACACTAGAAAAAGTGTCAACACATGGATCAAGACGATTAAATGGTACTATCAATGTTCAATGATAACTTAAAAAAAAGGAGCGTACCTACCTAATTCAAGTTTTGGGGGCCAAATTTGGTGGAAACCACCAGAAATAGCTATTTCAATTATTTTACATGAAAGAAACAATAAATGAACAGCCAACATTTCTGTAGGTATGTCCAATAGAATAATAAACCCATGTGACAAGGACTATGCAGCGTTTTTCCCCATGGTGATTGCAATACTTTCTTATTAACCTTCGGTTGGGTAAAGAATGTGAACATTTGAGGACCGGGAAAATGAAGATGAAAGAGGTTGGACAGAATCCTCGATAATGTGAGGGAGGCGCAGGGCAAATTAGGGGGACGTGTCGTCGGGCCCCTCCGTCGTCGGGCCCCCAAGTTAAATCCTCATCGTTGTACCTTCTCAACTCCACACCTTAATCCTCGGACCCCTCCCCCGTCACGCCGTAATCCTCAAATCCTCTCCGCAGGAAACCGGAAAGCCAGAAGGGATTGAAACTTCTTTCCAACGCTGGCAAATCGCCTTGGGGCCTCCGATCATAAATAAATTGAGGAGCGCTGGATGGTGGGGGGGGGGGGGGGGAGGGGGGCGCTAAAAACTGGGGTCAACACGACGTCGTTTTTTACTTGGGCGTTGAAATGGGAGAGTTTTCGGTGCCCTTTTCTTTAATTCGAGTTGAAAAGTTTTCCGGCAGCGGTGGGGTTGGGGTGCCGGGTGACAGTTGATAAACAAGCGGTCACGGGGTGGCCAGCCTGATCCCCCTTTCCCAACCCCGAATTTCTCTCTCACGCCACACAACTTCCTAAATTGGATAAACAGGTGATAAGTCAGAGCTTTCAATCAGGGGGAAGCAGGGGGTTTTCGAAAGCCCCCCCCCCACCCCCCCTCAGGACAATTGACTTTTTTTGAACGAGAGAGATCGGTTGATGAGGATGGTGGTGGGGGGGGGGGGGGGTTACAGAAGGAGAGTAACAGAGTACGACGTTGTGAGCGTGAGGAGGAGTCAACGGAGAGCGAAGGAAAGAGCGAGGGAGAGTTGCGGGAGAAAAGGAAGGTTTTGGGAGGGGGGTGGGGGGGCGAAAGTGTAACCGCAAACGAATGTGTTTTTCACAATGCGAAATCGATACGGAGAGTTGGCTCTAGTTTGAAGCAATGTTTGCTGCCTGTCTCTTCCTCACCTAAACCGTTATTAACCCACGGCCCTTTGTTTACCCTTGTCAGATCCTCCCTTCCTCGGCAAGCTGCATCCACACACTCCTAAGCCTTCACACACACACACGCACATTCCCCCCTAGCAGAACCGTCTAGGGGGGTTCCGAGCGTACACTTGTGTTCCAACTAATATCGTCCCACCCATTCAAGTTACCATTGAGCCGGGGAGTGAGTTTTCGTTTCTGTTCCATTACCTTTTCCCCAACTTCGCCCGTCTAATGTGGGAATTACGCAAAACTCTCGGTGTTACTTCTATCGGACCTCAGGTTGTTTTCCGTGTTGTAGAAACGCAATCGAGCCACACAAATATTTGTTTGTTATGTGTCAAGGAGATTAATGAATACTGACGATCTCTAATTGGAAAATGAAACTTAGAAGAAATAAAATGGTTTAAAACATTTCGTTTCACCTCTGTTTCCACATCTGTCACATAATTACATTTTCCCCAACTTCGCCCGTCTAATGTGGGAATCACGCAAAACTCTCAGTGTTGCTTCTATCGGACCTCAGGTTTTGGTTTATTAGTCAGTGAATAATACACCTATGTATTCTCTCAGCAAAAACATTTTTATCTAAAAACTTTTTCTTTCACGTTTTAAGGTTTGTATATTCCAAAAATGCAATGTCCGTCCGCTGTACGCCGTACCATCCATATCTACTTACTTTCGGTCTAAAAAATTCGATCTCTCGCACACAGGCTCCATTTGGGCCCTAGTTGTGTCCCGAAACTTTGCAGCCCGATCGGAATATACCCAGGGGTGTTACGAGTGAAAAATGGGTGTAAAAAATAGGGCGTTTTGGTAGTAACATGAGCTTGTGAGGTATCGTTTTCCGTGTTTTTCGGGGCGAGAAGACTGAATGTGAAGTCGATTATGACGAAAATGTGGAAAATTGAGGTTCTAACAAAATTTCAACCATAAACTTACGTTAGATTTTGTTCTAAAATCATCGTTGTTCGCACAAAGTTTGGGTCCCCATTTTGGAACACATCTGGGTCCCAGATGTGCTCCAAAGCTCGGCATCCCGATCGGAATACACCCAGGGGTGTTACGGGGGAAAATGGGTGTGAAAATAGGGGTTTTCTAGGTTTATTGAGGTTTTAGTGAACATGAGCCATGTTTTTTAGGGCGAGAAGACCGAATATGCAGTTGATTTAGACCGAAGATTGAAGAGTACCTATAGGTTGTAACGAAGGTTCAGTTTCCAAAATTCATTTTATGAGTCAAAAACCTGGGAGATTGTCTGAAATCGTCATATATTTGTATAATAACACTAGAAGTAAAACAGGTGAATCAAGACAATTAAATGGCACTATCAATGATCAAAGATAATTTGTAAAAAAAAATAGGAGCCTAATTCGAATTTATGGGGTGCTATATTGGTGGAAACCACCAGAAATAGCTATTTAAATTATTTTACAAGAAAGAAACAATAAATAAACAGCCAACATTTCTGTAGATATGTCCAATAGAATAATAAACCCATGTGACAAGGACTGTGCAACGTTTTTTGCCTTGTTGCAGATATTTAATCGAGCCACACAAATGTCTATTAGATAATATGTCAAGGAGATTAATGAATACTGACGATCTCTACTTGGAAAATGAAACTTTGAAGAAATAAACTCGTGTAAAATAATATGTTTCACCTCTGTTTCCACAACTTCCCATCTTCCAGAATTACCTTTTCCCGAACTTCGCCCGTCTAGTGTGGGAATCATTCAAAACTCTCGGTGTTACTTTTACAACACCGCAGGTTGTTTGCCTCGCTTGACTGATTGATAATAAACTGTATTTAGTGAATACTTAGTCACATAATAGTTGTAGCACCGAATATATATGTAATAACATTTATAACATTAATATTATGTAAATGCATGTGCAGCATTTTAAGATTAGTAATAACAATAGTACCTGTGTATAATACAATGTGTGAGGGGTTTCGAGGTTCAGTCAAGGAATGGCGTTTCTCTGTATAATATTATTTATCTATCTCTGATGTGCGAATGGTTTGATAAGTAGTACTTGGTATACAACATGAAAACACTTCCCATGGATGGTTTTACATAAAATTCTTCTTTCAATGTTAATATTTTTAAAGATTCAACCAGTCTTAATATGTAACTACGCACTTTATTATAAATATAATCCAGCTAGGACTACTGACAACCACCACAAATACAATTAATCCCAATTGCATACCTACAATATGTTTCTCTGAATGTATTTTTTTGTAAAAGAAGATTCAACTGAAATTCAAAATTTTGGTAATTATGCATTAACCTATTTTATGTTATCATTTAAAAAAAAAAGTACTCGTTTCTTAGAAATGCTCACATTCTGAGAGAGTTCTCCGCGCAGGTTGTTTGCCTTGTTGTGGATATTCACTCGAGCCAAACAAATTTTGTTTGCGATGTAACAAGGGGATTAATGAACACCAACGATCTCTACTGGGAAAATGAAACTTAGAAGAAATTAACTGGTTAGAAACATTTTTTTTACCTCTGTATATACAACTGTCACGTCCTCGAGAACAGGCGCATTATCGAATTCTGGAAATCGATTAGGCAAAGCGAAGCCGCTGTTTTTTTTCCCTTCAAAATCGATGGTTGAGAGTCAATGGATGGTTGAGAGTGATGGTTGGCGGTACAGCGAGGTTTTTATCCGATGTTTGATGTTTTGACCTGACGTTGGTAAAATATGCTGAATTTAAATTATGGATGTAGTTACTATGGCCGATACGCCATAGGGTAAGGTAGTTGAGTATATCGGTTTCTTTCTTGTACACTCTTCAAGTACGTAGGAAAAAAGTTCTGAAACGGTTCAACGAAAATGAAAACATCGATGTTCCAAGCGCAATGTTATTTTAAATCGATGATCGACAGCACCATCGGTGTATTTTTACGATGCTCCATCCCTAATTCTCATTGCTACGGTAATGTATATATACAAATATCTTCATCCATTCAGGAATCCTGAGCCCTGTATGTATCGCCGTATTTCAGTTTTCACGACAAATATTCTCCTTCTTCTCAAAAATCGAATTATTCTCCAACGTTCTCGAATTTTTCAATTATTTTTCGTTCTCACACTTGTACATTTATTACTAATTTCTTCTCGTTCTTGCGCTGTGAATAATAACACGGGAAAAATGAGGAAGCGCTGCAAATCCCTACACAACGGTTTATTATTTTCTATAGAACACCCTTCTGTTACAGATCACACTTCTCTGTATAGAACACCGTTCTGTTACAGATCCCAGCTCTCTGTATAGATAACCTTTCTGTATATATATCACAGACCCTCCGTGGTTTAGTACCTAACCCCGTACTCGTTACTAGGTACCTACCTAAATCACGTGCTAAATGTTGTTAAAATAATTATATCAACAACAGCAGCTAAAATCGCAAAAAGAAAGACAAATGAAGTTCCGAAGGGGAAATGTTGATATGGAGTGAAAAATGTTCAGTCCCGGTAGGGTTTCGATCTCGGGAACGTTGGTGTTCCAGTCCGTCACTTAGACCACTGAGCTAAAGCGCCCACCTGGTCGAGAGACAGGTGATGTGCGCTCTCAACTCAGCTTTATGCCTGCATATACCCCGCTGTTTACGGATTGTATAGAAAATTTTATGGCAACATCGTAGAATGCTCCGGATGGTATCAAAAATCGAGAAAAACTATTTAAAAGTGCGAGAAAACCCACGCCTCAAAATAGAATCATCCGAGATAGGGATACTCTGGATATTTCAACCCCTGTTTTTCACACCATAGAGCTGAGTGACAGTAACGCCGAGCTCCGAGGACCAACTAGAGCCCAAACGGAACCCACGTACCATTTCGTGAATTTTCATTCATGGGAACTAACGAAATACATAGGTGTATTATTCACAGGATAATAAACCAAAAGCCGCGGACGGCGTACGGCGGACGGACGGAAATTTTTGTATTCGATATTCGTATTCTACGATCCCTTGAAACGTAAACCATGTAACTGCGAGGGGGGGGGGGGGGGGTTAAAAAAAATTGTTTCGTGGCCGATTCCTCACGAAAAATTCGAAAAAAAGGCAAATGTACATTTGAAAAGCTAGGTAATTGAAATGTAACGATTCAACTCGGGTTCTGATATGCATAAGTCTAGGATCATCCTTGTTATTCAGTTGAACACGATTGAGTGGGTTTTAGTTCCAAAAATTCTTTAAATCCCTGAACACTCACTTCGGTTCATCATTTTCAATAATAAACCTTTTGAATCGA
This sequence comes from Leptopterna dolabrata, assembly GCA_954871275.1. Lineage (NCBI taxonomy): Eukaryota > Metazoa > Arthropoda > Insecta > Hemiptera > Miridae > Leptopterna > Leptopterna dolabrata. Next base: position 146,155,488 of record OX940974.1, read on the forward strand.
ACATGGGGAAAAAAATCAATGGCTTCCGTTTCAAGGTACGTAGAATCCGAAAATGGAATTTAAAAAAAAATTCCTGCCTGTCCCCCTTACTTCGCAATTTCCTTAGTTACGGTGAAACAAAATAAATTAAATTTGGTTTGTGGGTCCCATTTGGGGGCTCGTTCGTCCGCGAAACTCGGCGCTACTGTTAGTCTTCTCCGAGGGGTGAAAAATAGGGGTTCCAATCTCCAGAACGCCGTAGCCCGAAAACTTTCAATACATGGGTATGGTTTTTTTGCGTTTTTAAACTGATCTCGAACTTGGGAATGTCTTGAGTCCAGCCGTTTGTTTACAGTTAAGCGGGCCATTCACGACCGCTCCAAACTCCCTCGCGCCGCGCCAACCGCTCCATTTTTCAGCCGCTCCATTTTGGTAGGACATTGACGACCGCCCCGCGCCGGGCCAGTCATTCGGGCAGTGAACGCGTCGCTGTCAGCAACGTACCACCACGGACGACGAACTAATGACGTACCCGGCTATTTGTTTGTGTATTAAGGGAAGGAAGCCCAAGAAGAAGTGGTGCAAGCAGTGGCTCATGAATAGGAGTCGCAACTTCTTCTAATTAGGACCCCAAGTTTGAAAAGGATTAAACCTACAAATTGAACATACCGACAAAGAAAAATAAATAATAGTAATTTTAGTAGCTAAAAAATAAGCTACAACGATCTTTGTTGATTGCGACAGAAGTTATTTTCCTTGAAAATTCGCTAAAATGTTTGCTGTTGAGATGACGTGGTAGAGAGGTACCAGGCCTTCCCAACCCTCCCCTTGGTTGGCATTGTTTCTTGTTATCAAACTACTACCTACTAGTGCATCGCTCATGTCGCCGCACTTCAAAGACTGAGCCGACCGCACTAGTTTGAACTTTGATCATGATTTGCTCCTCTTTCCAGCTTCATATCCCCCCCAACGGACAAGATTGTCTTCACTTCCCCTTTTAGTCTACACGTATACGCTAAATAAATGTTTAGGTACCCCAAATGACTGAATTTTTTTGATTTTGAACGCTTTTTTGCGCACCGACAATCCTGTTTTTGTGTTGCGCAACAATTCTGCGGGGATTATTGATTTTTTGCCAATAGAAGCAATTTACTGTTTTCTCGCCATGTAGGTCGGATGTTGTCCGGAATCACACACGCACACGCACACGCACACACACACACACACACACACACACACACACACACACACACACACACACACACACACACACACACACACACACACACACACACACACACACATGCTGTGATTTTTGCACACACGCGGTGTTGTTGCGTCAGTGTTCAATTCCCCAAAACTGGTAGATATCTATGAAGAAAATTGAAAAAGAAATCGCTTCTAGACTTTCTGGACCCATCAAAATACCTTTATTTTAAACACAAATTTCTCTAAAAAATTGACTTAAACATTTTTTCACTGTGGAAAGCCATGTATGGAGTAGTGCACAATCACCAACAAGTTACATTTAATTCCTGTGCCACAATAATTACTGGCCACATATTTGTTGCACTTCCCTTGTTATTTTCTTTTCTGAAAGTACTTAACATCGATCCTATTTTTTTGTTCACTGTTTTCTTTGTTGAGTTTTCATCTTGCTTTTTGAACAATTGTTCTAGAAGGCTAGATTTATTTTTACCTTCTCATGGTAATCTGAATGATTTACCTTCCAAAGGCAGGGCAGCTCTTTGTACATTTCTGTTATTTCTATAACAAATTCCCGACCGCTCGCCATGATTGGTACTTCCCTCGACAACTCACCGACACAGACTGAGCCAAATGGAGCGATGGGTTTCGCCATTCACGAGCGCCACGAGTGCCTGTGCCGTTCCGGATTTCCCCATTCACGATCGCGCTGCGCCAAGTGCTCCACTGCTCCAAATGGAGCGGCGCGATAGATTTCTGTCGGGTTGAATATTCGACTGGGCCGACCGCGCCGCGCCAAGCCATTCAGGTTTCCCCATTCACGATCGGTTTTTGGAGCGGTCGCCTCATTTGAATGGCCCGCTTTACAAGCTTCGTCAACACGAGTGTGGAAGAAGCGGTTTACATCCGGCCCAGAAATCGTTGCTAGAGAACAGCTTGCTGATCATAATCACGCATGACTGTATGAAAACGACTTGGTTGTTCCGTGCCTACTGTTACATAATGATTGGTCAAAAGAAGGAAACTAGTTAAATATTAATACATGCCAATATTCTGTTTAAAATGTTATAAGTCTTGAATCCACCGCATATCTATGAAACTCTAACTGCCCGGCCAGCTCCAGTACTCGATTTAGGGCTTTCCTGGGATAAGCACGGGAGTAGGTATTGACCACAGAAAACAGTGATCTACGCAAGGGGGACACACGTAAATGGGCCATTCTCACAGGAAGCGGCAATTTGGTGTCTAGAGCGTTTTCCAAGCCCCACTATAATTTTTCGAGTTGAAACGATTTCATATTGTTGTATCCCAATTTACCTAGGTACAACCGGTTTTTTCATTTTTCCAAAGATTAGTTCTTTCAACAGAAAAATAATGTTCGAACAGTCAATTTATCATTCCCCGTTCGTACCCAGGCCCGAAATTCCCAACTTTCACTTTCTGAATCAGGTTTTTCCAAGGTTGAATCGAGAGGTTGCACTCTCGTCGCACGTCGGTATACCTCCAGATATTTGGTTTCAGGGGTTTTCATAATTTTAGTGAATATATTTTTCGAAAATCAAGAGACAAATATATCTGTTAGCAGTTAGTTGCACTAATTACCGATGAAGAGCTAAGATCGCGCTGCGTCATCTTCTTCTCTGTTGCAACCTACCCACCTACCTATTTGATTCACTCGTCTATACTCATTAAAGCAGTTCAAAGTAAAAACGTGCAATATAATTTGAATTATCCAAGAACATCTTACACGGTGTCAGGTGTGCTACACCGGTTATTGTTTAAATAATAACTCGCGTTAATATAAAGTTTTAAAAAAAAGTGAAGTTCGGAAATGGCAGAAGTGAAATCGCCACCAGTTTTCAACTTCGATGCCGAGAACCTCGATCAGAAATGGAAGACGTGGTACCAGAATTTCACATATTTCCTAATCGCAGCCAAGAAAACGAAGGAATCGGAAGCAACCAGAGTCGCAATACTCTTGAATCAGCTTGGCGAAAGGGGAGTCGAACTGTTTAATACATTCGAATTCCTGAAGACTGATGGTGATGTCGATACCGACCCCAAGTACGATCTCGCGGTTAAGGCTTTTGAAAAACATTTTGCACCGAAGAAGAACGTGTTACACGAAAGGTACATATTTAATAAAGTTGTGCTAAAGCCTGGGCAGCCGATCCTGGATTTCATTACGCTTCAAGCAAGCCGCCGCAACATGCGAATACGCCGATAAATCGGAGATGATCCGTGACCGACTCGTGGAGCAAGTTACCGACAAAATACTGCTAGACAAGCTACTCGACAAAGGAGGAAGCCTGACCCTTGAAGAAGCGACAACCGTCTGTAAGCAGCACGAACAACGCCGTGTCGAAATTAATGACTTCGAGAAGGACCGGAACTAGACGCTATGAAGAAAGGCTACCCGAAGAAAACTGCGAGAGGACCAGCGAAACATAGTAACAGATAAGCCGTATGATTGTTTTAAATGTGGTTACCGTCATACTGCAGGCAAACGTCCTGCATATAACCAAAAATACACATACTGTAATGGGTTAAATCATTTCGTAGTAGGGTGTAAGAAGAAAATGAGCGAGAATAATCATAGAACAGAAAGTAAAAATAACTGGAAAACGCATAAGAATAGCACGCATAAAGCATACAATAGGTCAATTGAGGATACAAACAATAAAATTGAAGAATCAGATGACGAAGCCTATCTCGATGTAATTAAAGTAGATAACATAAGAAATAAAGACACTTGGTCAGTAATAGCAAAAATCAACGATAAAAACATTAAATTTAAACTAGATACTGGCAGCGAAGTAAATGTTATACCATTGAGAATATTTCAAACGATAAAACCAACTGATGTCAGAATAACAAAATGTAACATGAATCTATCTGCTTATAACGATAACAAGTTGAAAGTAATTGGCAAAGTCAGTATGATGACTTATTTTAAGCATATTTCCGAAGTAGTTGAATATTTGGTGATAGACACCAGGGATAAACCCATATTAGGTGTAGTCACATGCGAAAGAATGAAATTGGTTAAAAAACTAGACACTATTGTAACGAGTTGGGGAAATAATATATAAATAAGAATCCGGCACTCCGATAATTATATCTTCCTTTATTCTCAACATTTCACACACCTTGCCCAGATGATAACCCCGCTAGGAAGGGTCCCCATCATCCATAAGTGATGCATGGATCCTCCTCCATGTATCCACTTTCCTACATTTTCCCCCCTTAAATTCACCAAACATAAATAATTACCCTTGAAATCAAAATAAACAGACAGCACTTCCAGTCATCAAAATTAGCACTTAGGACATCTCCTCAACTAGGCGTCTGGGTCTTCTTCGTTCTCTGTGAGGTCGAGAGACTGGGCTGGCAGGAGCACCAGTTTCTATGGCTGGTGTCGGTACAGCTGGCGAAGGATGCCGTTTCTGAATAGGTGTAGGTGACTTGCCGAGGGAGACAGGGGGAGCACAGGAGGATGGGTTTACCACACTCAGTTCTGAAGCAGGCTGAGCTGGACTGCTATGGGGTTTGCCTCTGACCTGGTCAATGTGTCTCACCCAATCCAATTTTAGGTGTGGCACATGCACTTTGATACGGCGAGGTCCTTTAATTGCAATCACCTTAGCTTCCACCCAGGGTTCTTCTCCCTTCCTATAATTTTTTACCCATACTGCATCTCCAACGTGGTATGGCATAGAAACTTTCCCACCAGTTGCCAATCTGCCTTTGCTGCTGTTGCTCAACCTTTGCAGCTGCTGTGGGAGGTTGCAGTAGATCCAGACGACCACGTAGTAGGTGGCCCATAAGGGCTTGTGCAGGGGAAACACCCGTGGTGGAGTGAGGCGCATTCCTATAGGCCAGCAGGAATCTCTGCAAGGCCAAGTCAATTTTCTCTAGCGCCACATCTTGAACTGCAACTTTGAGAGCTCGTTTGACCATCCTTACTGCATTCTCTGCTGCTCCATTAGTTTGTGGTGAACAGGAAGCCCCACTTTTGAATTTCACTCCATTTGCCTTTAGGAAGCTTTGAAATTCCTCCGAAAGAAAAGCTGAATAGTTGTATGTTACAATCATTTCTGGCAACCCAAATCTTGCGAAGGTTTGACGAAGAAGTGAAATGGTGGATGCCGCAGTCATTGATGTTGTGGGAAATGCTTCCAACCATTTGGAATGGCTGTCAACGATCACCAAAAAATATCTATTCATGAATGGGCCTATATAGTCCATGTGCAACCGTGACCACGGACGCTGTGGCCACTCCCATGGAACCAGAGAGGCTTTTGGCTGGTTGTCTTTGTATGCATTGCAATTACCACAGGCAGCCACGTTTTCTTCCACATCTGCATCCAGATTAGGCCACCAGACATAAGAACGAGCTAGGGCTTTGGTCTTACCCACTCCCAGGTGCGATTGGTGGAGTTCCTTTAGCTCATGTTGCCTGAGACTTGTCGGAACGATGACCCTGTACCCCCAGAAGAGTACATCTTTGTCCATGTGGATCTCAGCCCTCTTGCGGAAATATGGAAGGAGATCCTCTTCTGGTTCAGCTGGCCATCCGAACTTCAAATAGCGAATGACTCTCATAAGGACATCGTCCTTGCGCGTTTCTCTTTGTACATCCTGGAAACCAAGTGGCACGTCATGATTATCAAAAACATAATGAACTGTCATGTCTGTCTCACGTTTGTATGTGATATTTGTAGGGAGAGGGTAACGTGAAAGCCAGTCTGCAATGTTCTTTTTAGTGCTAATCCATTCTACTTCGAAGGTGTAGTTTGATAAAAACACAGCCCATCTTTGTAGACGGTTGGCTGAATACGCTGGAATTCCCACTTTAGGACCAAAAATAGCTAGCAAAGGTTTGTTATCATTGACAAGAATCCATTTCCTTACAAATAGGTATAAATGATATTTTTTCACCCCAAATATCAATGCTGATGCCTCTTTATGAAGCTGTGAATAGCCCTCCTCTGCTTCAAAAGCCAGAGGCCTTTCGTTTCCCTTGCCATCTCTCTGTGTTAAGACAGCGCCTAACCCTGAGTCCGATCCATCGACCCATAGCCTAAGGGGAAGCTGTGGGTCATAATGAGCGAGGAATCGTTTCTTTTTTACCTTCTCATTAATTTTCATAAAGGCTTTATAACACTCAAGATCCCATGACCATTGGCAATCTTTCCATAGACGTTTGTAGAGTGGACTGCATATGGATGATAAAGCAGGGATGAATTTGGCTAGGTAATTAATGAAACCCAAGAAGGCTTGCAGATCCTGTAGATTTGCAGGGACTTTGGCGTTGAGCACGGTATCCACTTTTTGATCTGTCATATGAAGGCCCTCAGAGTCAATTCGGAAACCCAAAAATTCTAGTAAAGTTTTTCCAAACTCACATTTTTTTGTGGATAAGGTTAGGCCAGCGCCCTGTAGACGATCCAGAAACTTGGTTGTCCTCTCCTTGAGCTCTTCCAGATCCTTTGCTGCTATCATGACATCATCCAGCAGCGCAGCAGTTCCATCTATACCAGCTGTCAAGGATTCAATAATCTTCTGAAATTTTGCTGGTGCTGCCGCAACTCTAAAATTTAGTCGAGTGTATCGGAAAAGTCCCTTTGAAGTTGAGATGGTGAGGTAGTCCCGCGAATCCTTGTCAAGCTCCAACTGTAAATTAATATGCATATGAAAAGTCGAATTTTGCAAATTGCTTGGACCCTTTGAAACAATTCTTCTATGCGCGGTAGTGGATGCTGGTCGATTTTAAGCTGTGGATTGACTGTTCTTTTATAATCGCCACAAATTCGAACCTTTCCGCCCTTTTTGAGTACTGGTACGATGGGGGATCCCCAAGTACTGTAGTCCACCGGCTCAAGTATGCCCTCTTGTACCAGCCTATTTAGCTCCTCCTCCACCGCTTGCTGCATGGCATAAGGGACAGGTCTGGCCTTCATAAAAACTGGTTTAGCGTCGGGTACAAGCTCCAATTTCACTTGTCCCTTAGTGAACTTGCCCAGTTTATCGGTAAAGGCGTTGGGGTAGCCTCTAATGAGTTCAGTTAGATACCCAGGGTCGGTCGTGGTAGCCTGGATACATTTAGTAAAAAATATAGGCTGCGTACAATTATCCAAAATCCGAAATCCCAGGGCCTCAAACCAAGAGCGACCTAGTAAGGGAGGTCCCTTTGAGTCTACCACATAAAATTCGAGTGGCCCATATTTTTTGTTTTTATACTGCACCTCAATTTCGCCACGCCCCAGGGGAGAAGCTCGCCCCTGAAAATACGTCACAAAAGTTTTCTCGCATGGGCTCAAGCGAATATCAGCGAAAATTGCTTTGTAAATTGAGGTGGGGATAATGGAGCTGAAACACCCGGTGTCGACGTCAAAAGTAATCAACTTGGATCCCAATCTAAGGTCAAGTTTATATCCAGAGCCTTTGGAACCACGCGTATCAACATTGAATATGTTCTCATAGCTATCATCATCACTATCATCGAGCGTACCTTCGTCCTGGCTCAGGAATTCTTGAACAAAATTTGCCTTTTCCGAGGTCTTTTTATGTGGACTCTTGTGATGTGGTGTTTTAGGCGGAGATGAAAGTTTGTTTCGACACACTCTAGCTAAATGTCCTTGAATATTACATGACGAACATGTATAATTTTTGAAGCGACAATTTTGAGAATCGTGAGAATTATATCCACATATTTTACAAACTTTCTTTTGTGTGTGGTTCTTCGACTGACGATTTTTGATGTAAGAAACGGGTTCTTGTTTGATTTGTTGGGTCGTTAAATTGTGGTTCAAGTAAATATTTTCTTTGGTAATAGCCAAGCTAATCAATTTTGAAAGGCTGACTTCAGTCCTCCTCGAACCACCTATCTCTGATAGCTCCCTTTCCCATACCCATAACAAATCGGTCTTTGATAAACTCTTCTAGGTTTGCCCCAAAGTGGCAGTCCCCAGCTAATGAACGAACTCTGGCCGACCATTGGTTAACAGTTTCATGCGATTCCCGAACAGCATTGTAGAATTTATAACGACTAGCAAAAATTGACTCACCTGGTTTGAAATGATTATCCAACAACCCAACCAGGTCTACGTAGATTTTCGCCTGCGGTCTATCGGGGACAGATAGGTCTGTAATCAACTGGTAGGCATCATCTGCGAGAGAGTTCAGGAACAAGGCCCTTTTCCGACCGTCCGCAGTGATCCCGTTGGCTTCGAAGAAGTCCTCCCTCCATCAGGGACTTTGCAATAGGTCAACTACTCGTTGAGGAATATTCCCGCAACTTTCCTACAAAACCGACTTCTTCCTTAGAAGCTGAAGCAACGATCGGAGGGTTAACTAGTATCATCTCGACAATTTCTACACTTTTAGCTGGTCACTGGACACGTGAAACCCGGCCCCAACTAGATATGATGCTTTCGCTGGTGCAAATTCTTCGCTTTCAACTTCAAATCAGCTTCTGCGAGGACTCACATGCACTAAACTTTAGCGAGATCCCATCCTCGTCGCCATAAATGTAACGAGTTGGGGAAATAATATATAAATAAGAATCCGGCACTCCGATAATTATATCTTCCTTTATTCTCAACATTTCACACACCTTGCCCAGATGATAACCCCGCTAGGAAGGTTCCCCAACATCCATAAGTGATGCATGGATCCTCCTCCATGTATCCACTTTCCTACAACTATAAATAAAAAAAACGAAATATTTGAATCAAGAGAACAAGTAATAAAAAACTATGAAACTGTCTTTAAGGGTCTAGGAAAATTTCTTGGTGATCCATATAGAATTGAGTTAAAACCAGATGCAATTCCTGTAACGCACCCGACCAGGAGAATTCCTAAACGCTAACAAGAAAGGTTGAAATCGCAGTTAGAAAAACTAGAGAACATGCAGGTTATAGCTAGAGTTGAGGGACCCTGTACATGGCAACATCCATTAGTGATAGTAGAAAAGCCGAACAAAACACTACGCCTTGATCCAAAAGATCTGAACAACCAGATTTTGGATGATAAATTTCAAATTCCCACTGCAGAAGAGATGTTCGACGACTTACACGGTAAAAACCTGTTTTTCAATCCTTGATCTAAAGGACGGACTTTACCAAATCCCTATCGATGATAATTCAGCTAATTTATGTGTTTTTGGATCGCCATTTGGTAGATTTAAATTCAAACTATTACCATTTGGTGTAATAGGTTTGCGCCATTTGTGCAGAGGTTTTTCAAAATAAAAACTCAGAGATTTTCGGTAGAAGGAGTAAACATTTACATAGACGACTTAATTATATCTGCATCAAATAATATTCATCCATCCGTGTAAAAAAAAACTGAAATTTATTTATGTTTAAGAACCAAAAATTGCAACCATGTATCATGTTATTAACTCGAAAAGTGAAGGGGTCTACTACTTGAAACGTATGTGCTCGTTTCTTCTGACGATGTCTTGTCTACATTTCTTGAGCACCATAGATGATACATGTTAAAACGTGACAACCAAACAAGCGTCATTGTTTACTATCCATTTATAACATTCATTTATATAGTTATAGTATGAAACTAGGAAATAAATACCAAGAACAAATACGAAATAAATTCGTGATAAATCAAGAGCTTTCCAACGAATGGAAAACGATTTTTGTCCGATGAAAATGAAAGAAGTTTCATTTCCCTAGCAACTACTCGGTTGTACGTGAAAACCACTATGCATTGTGCGCGAAAAAATTTGACGCTTAAAATTGACGCTCAAATTTGACGCTCAAATTTGACGCTCAAATTTGACGCTCAAAATTGACGCGCAAAATCGACTCGCAAAAAATGCTAGTACCCCAGGGCTAAAACATGATACATGTTAAAAGGGAGCATGACAGAATTCTAAAAAAGGTACTTGAAAGGGCAAAAGAAAGTCAAATAACATTCAACGTAACTAAATTTCAATTCTGCCAACAAACAATAAAGATATTAGGGCACATAGTGTCAAAGGCTGGGATTCAAATTGATCCTGATCGCGTAAGAGCCATCCAAGAAATGCCAGAACCTAATGATAAGAAGTCTTTAATGAGATTTTTAGGCATCATGAAATTCCTTAATAAATTCATACCGAATCTATCAGCAACTACGGCCCCTGTTCGTGAATTTTTGAGGGACGGGGTTGGGTGGAACTGGAAACCGCTGCATTCTAGCATAATTAACAAACTAAAAAATTTAATAACAAAAAGTACCGTATTAGCTCATTATGATGCCGAATTCCCAGTAATAATACAGACTGATGCAAGTGCCGATGGCCTAGGTTGTGTATTACTACAGAAAAACAAACCAATAGCATTTGCAAGTAGGGCTCTTACCCAGACTGAAAAACGATACGCTATTATTGAAAAAGAATTTTTAGGCTGCTGCTATGCCCTAGAAAAGTTTCATTAGGTATTATGTTTACGGAAAAGATGTAGAAATACAGACCGACCATAAACCCCTAATAAGCATTATGGAACGAAACATGGACCAAGTTCCTAGTCGTTTACAAAGAATGTTGCTGAAAGTAATGAAATATAAGTATACTGTTACTTACCTACCTGGAAGCCGTATGCTAACAGCGGATGCGCTGTCTCGGGCATACTTGGAAGAAGATCGAAAAGATGATCCTGAACTAGCATACGTTATTCGTACGATTATTTCTAAAGTAATGTCGAAAGAAATTCAGCAGGAAATGGCTACTTCCACCATAAATGACCCCATCCTAAGCGAAATAATTAAATTCACATCCACTTCATGGCCTAACAAACCTACTGGCGAAATTGGCAGGTATGCTAAAATCAAAGAGAGGATCTACTTTGAAGAAGGCTTACTATTTTTTGAAAATAAAATCATAATTCCAGCAGACAGACACAACAATAGTTCGTTGATCCCCTCTTAAAATAATGTCCTTCTTATGGGTGATTTAAACTGTAACCCGTCGTATGACATTCCTAATTATGTTAAACTAAATCTGCTCTTGTCATCTCTATCCTTGAATTTGGTTCCATTGGGAGAAACGCATTTCAGTGGCATTAACTCCCCAAGTGCTATTGATCTAATGATAGTAAACAACCTGAGTAGAGTGACTGACTTTTTCAAAATTGATGTTCCTGGGGTATGTCATCACAAGTTGATCGTTGTTTCTCTTAAAACACCACCTTTAAAGCTTTCTAAAACCTATATTAATATTCGCTCAATAAAATCCATTAAAGAAAGCGAGCTTGTGGAGTACTGTGCTACCCTTCCATGGAATAAAATTTACGAAATTCCTGATGCTAATGAAATGGCAAATTACATTAATTCATTGATTTTGCAGTTATTAAACCGTTTTGCACCTTTAAAAAAGGTTAGGTTGAAACATCCTGCCACTCCATGGTTTACGCCAGAAATTAAGAGGAACATCAAATTAAGGGATAGGCTCTATTTGAAATGGAAAAAGACTCAACTTGATTGTCACAGAGAACAATTTAGAATTCAACGAAACAAGACTAAAACTATGGTTAGAAATGCTAAGAGGAGCTGTATCATGTCTGACCTTGACCCTAAGCTTTCATCTAAAGTCATTTGGAAAAATCTTCGTAATCTAGGTGTGTCCAACAAAACTTATGTAAGTCCCTCTCCATTTAACCTTGAAGAAATTAATAAACATTTTTGCGCTTCACAAGCCTTAACAGCTCCACCTAGTATTGATACTGTATGGGATGGGTTTTCATTTTCACATGTTACTGAGGATGAAGTTTTTTCGGCCTTCTGTAGTGTAAATTCTAATGCGGTGGGTTTTGATGATAGTCCTGTTCAGTTTGTCAAATTACTCCTTCCTGTTATACTTCCATATATCACGAATTTTTATAATTGCTGCTTCGCGTCCTCTTTATTCCCAGAAATCTGGAAGCATGCTCTGGTTCGTCCTCTCAACAAAATCCCAAACCCTAAGTCCTTGAGTGAACTTCGGCCCATTTCCATATTACCAGCTCCATCAAAACCTTTTGAAATTTTAATTAATAATCAATTGTTAAAATATATTGATGATAGAAATTTATTAGTTCCCACCCAGTCAGGCTTCAGGGATGGACACAGTTGCGAGGATGCTTTGGTCAGGGTGACAGATGATATTAGGCAGGGTTTTGAATCTGGAGAGGTGACCATCTTAATTCTTTTGGATTTCAGGAATGCCTTTGGCTCCCTCGATTTTGGTACCCTCACAACAAGTGTCGCCATGAATTTGGGATGAGTTCATCTGCTTTCTAGCTAATTCTGTCTTTCTTGAGGGGAAGATCCCAATCAGTGATGGTTGACTCTGCCACTTCTAGTAGTCTATCTATCGAGTGGTGTGCCTCAGGGTTCTGTATCGGGCCCACGATTGTTTTCTCTATTTGTCAATGATTTTGTCAGCTGTTAGAAAAATTGTGAATCGCATCAATGATATTCAGATTTACTTAAGATGTAAGCCAGACGATATAGAGAGGGGGATTGATCTTGCGAACGAGGATCTTGGAAGAATTAAATGTTGGGCTGACTCCAACTGTCTTTCCCTTAATCCTTTTAAGACTCAGGGTATGATTTTCTCAGTTAAGCCTCTTGACACTTGTGCTCTTCCACCACTGATTGTGGATTCAGTCGTGGTTCCATACACTGAATCTGTCAAGGATCTGGGTGTTATCCTTACTCCTGATTTGAATTGGACAAAGTATACGACTTCTATTTGTCGTTAAGTATATGGATCTCTTCATGCATTGAGAAAATTGTCCCATTACACTCGGGAAAGCCTCAAGTCCGATTTAATCAAGTCCCTCGTTCTACCAATATTCACCTATGGAGGAATCCTCTACTCACCTTCTTGCGATGCTGCGTCACGCCGACGGCTGGAAGTCGCCTTTAATAATTGTCTGAGGTACATATTTAATGTAAAACCACGAGGTCATATTTCTCCCTTCAAGGATAAATTGTTTGGATGCCACCCCTTTGACTATTTGAATTTACGATTTTTAAGATTCGTTTTTAGAAATATTCACCCATTTATAAAGACTCCATTTTTAACAGGAATCTATTTTCTTTTAGTTCCTTTTCTAGACTTCATTCCATTAAGCAGATTCGTACAAAATCTAAATGTTATAGTGAGTCCGTTTGTGTGGCAGGGGCTAGAGGTGGAATGCCTTACCGGTCCCTCACCTCCCTCGATTCGTTCACTGCTGCTCTCTGGGAGCACCTACAAACATGAGCCTTTCTTCTCTTTCTGTCAATCCTTCCTCTTACTTTCTCTTCTTCTTTCTCTGTCATTTCGTCTTCTTCTATTTCACCTAGTTCTCCACTTTTATTCTGTTGATCTCCTCTCACTTTTTACTTCCTTATTCTCTTCCTCATCTACTATGTTTTAAAATTGTATTGCCCTTTTGTTGTAATTTCATAGGCCTTTAATTTAGTTCCCTTATTATATTTCAATTCAAGGCGGGATTTTAATTCTATTTTGAAATAATAAAGCTTACAAGTTTACAAGTTTACAATATCCTATGACGGTTGCATGAGGGACACCTAGGAGTGGAGAAAACGCGCATAAAAGCCCAAAATCTCTTCTACTGGCCCGGCATGTCAGGCGACATTGAAATCTATATTGCTTCATGTCATGCTTGCCTTCAAAATCGAAATAAAAACCCAAGAGAGCCGATGATCCCTTTTCAGAGATACCTACCCGCCCCTGGTCTAAGTTAGGCATGGACATAGTGGAATTCAATAACAATAACTATTTAGTAGTAGTTGATTACTACTCTAAATGGATTGAATTTGAGAAACTATCATCGAAAACATCCAACAGTGTAATTTCAACTTGCAACAAGATTTTTGCCCATCACGGATATCCAGATGAGTGCATAACAGAAAATATGCCGTTTGGTAGTCGAGAATTCCGTGCGTATTTATCCGAAAGATATATGAAGTTGACGACTTCGAGCCCAAATTACAGCCGAGGAATTACAGCAGAAACAGCAGTACGAATCACGCAAAACATTCTAAAGAAATGTATCATCACCAAACAAGATCCATATTTGTTATTATTACATTACCGCAATACGGTAATCCCAAGTTTAGGATATTCTCCGAGTCAGATTCTCCTGGGAAGAGAACTAAAAGATAGCCTATCGTTTCGCGAAAGCGATTTGAAAAGTAAACAAATAAATCATAAACTGATAAGGGATAGGCTATGTCACGCTCAAACTCGACAGAAAATTTATTAATTTAGTAATTCTTGGCATTACGGCAAAATAGTAGATGCAGCCAATACGCCAAGATCTTTGTGGATTAGTGACAATAAAGGTAACACCATTCGTAGAGACCGGCAAAGCATCATAACAACTAAACGCGAACGACAATGGGAAGAGTCGAATTCTGGCGGCACTACCTCGAATCATGCAAATTCTAGGAATCAGCCACACTCGTACAACTTACGGGATAGAGAAAATATAAAACAGCCAGATAGGTATGGTATATGACTTGAATAACAAGAATTTATTTAAATATAACATAAGTGATACAATTGTGGAATTGGTTAATCATGAGGTATAAGTTAATTTTGTTTCACTGAAAACTACGAATTTTTCCGATTTTTATCACGAACTAGAAACGTAGAAACTGATTATTATGTGAACTGATAGGTGATTCTGAGAACTAGCAGTATGGGTCAAGGAAAATTGTTATCACTGTTTTCATTAACATACGGAAGATATCATTTAATTTTGATTAAATGTCATCTTCTTCTCTGTTGCAACCTACCCACCTATTTGATTCACTCGTCTATATTCATTAAAGCAGTTCAAAGTAAAAATGTATAATATAATTTGAATTATCCAAGAACATCTTACACCTGACCTTTTGCGTGTGCCACATCGTCCATGATATTTCTCGAATTGTGGTGGTCATAGCTGTTTTTTCTAGCCAATTATTACCCGTCTTTCGCTTCCTGCGGATCTCAGTCGCCGAAAACACTGGTTGGCATTTTATTTCCGTAGCTTACGTGGCGACAGCGTGGAATCAGCTTGCCTCGATCGTGAATGTCCCGTCATCCCTCGTCATTCCCTCGTCGCAGGTTTCGAGGTAAAGAGTTGGAAACTAATTTTGCTTCCGAGTCTGCAAGGCAGCGGAAGCTTTGTTGTCACTTTCGAAATGAAAAATTTTTTGTGCTCCAAAATCAAAATTTCCACTTGCATTTTGCGCGTTTCAGGGCCTCCTGAACAAATTTGGTTTCGTGTCTGTCTGCCCGTCTGTATGTCTGCCTGTCCGTCTGTCTGTCCACATTTCCTTGCCACAGCCATTATAACTTCCACAATTTTGATCCGATATCAAGCAAATTTTCAGGAATTGTGCGGGTTTAGCGCTAGATGGTCCCCTGTCATTTTCATCATGACCGAACCAACTGTTGCCTCTGCGCAGGCGCTAACGAGATTTTCTTGTTACGGTCATAACTCCATCAATTTTGAACGGATTTTTGTCATATTTTCAGGGATGATGCGGGTAAGGTCCCTTGAGGTCTCATATGATATTCACCATGATTGAATCAGCGGTGGCAGTGGCACCACGAACATTCCAAACGTCGAGCATTCCAGACCATAGAACTATAAACCTGGAAGGGCCTCTGCGTTGACGAATGAAATGACGGGCTTCGCACCCTGCTCAGCTGATGTGCCAAATTCTCTCCTGTTCACCCTAGGAAGTTGAAATTTGATAGGGACTCTTTGCGTTCTCAGTTCTATACGTGGACTAATTACTTTATCTTAAAGCATGAATACTAACTTCGAATTACGTACCCTTATTATTAAATAACAGTGAAATAATTCCGTTAATTAATCTGAATCTTTATGTTAATTAATCCGTTAATTAATCTGAATCTTTATGTATGAACATTATAATGGTGACATACTGTGAAGGCCACGAGGAAGCTTCTGCGCCATGTCCTTGGCAGTGTATTTTTCTCTTTATTAGCGTGGTAGAGCACATGGAATAGTTTCAATTTCTCTATAACCATTTGAGGATTGGTTTAAGTAGAGCTAAGGAAAACAGGATTCCTAATTTTCCCATCATTCCCCGTCCATTCTTGTGCCAGTGACGACGGGGGATGACGCAATAAACGGTGGGATGACAGTCGAGACAATAATTATCACTATTCCGATTAAATATTTATTTAAAATATTCCTTCCGCTCGGAGTGTAATAATAAACCTTAAATTTCGAAAAAAAAAGGCTGGTATCAACCCCTCCAATGCAGACCTCATCGCTGACAATATTCTTCTTTTGTATTTTAATGTTCTGTCATTCACCATGCAATTTATGTAAGTAATCTACTTTTCTGGACGAGCAGAAGGGTCCCGAATTAGGTACAAGTTTCTTTAAATTCTGCACAAATATGAAAACAAAAATATAATTTTGACGGAATAACTAGCTAGCAGCCCTGGGATCACAGACCTGCTATGTTTTGTGGATCTTTCACTTGTCCCAAGTTGGCACTTGGCCCACACATCTTCCCGTCTTTTTACATCAATTTTCGAGGGCACTGGTATTTAGGTACTAGAGTGTACGGATAGTACCACGCCAGTGCCTAGTCGTGAGGCAGATTTTTTTTTTTTTAATTTAACTGTACACACGCAGATTCGCACCGACTCCACTTCATCGTTGTAAAATTTGATTCCTTCTGTCAAACTGTAAAAGAAAACAACCGTAATTGTAATAGAAATACTAAGTTTTCAATTTATTTATGATGTGTTTGTGATGATCAAAAATCAAGTGGATAGATAGTACTTTTAACAATTACGTGAATCGAGGTTCCTTTGCTTTTAAATTGCAAAAGCAATCGAGGTTGCTTTGCTTTGCTTTGTTTTTGTTCATTTCCATTTGTAAATTTGAATTAATTATGTTTATAAGACTGAATGAGTACAATATTTATAACTAACTAATTATCAAATTAAGTTACCTGAATGATTGAGTTTGTTCAATGTTTAATTACTATGAATTAAAATTACTTTCTTCTCATGAACCTTATGACCTACAGTTCTACAAAACAAATCCATATTGTTTTGGGTTTTCGAACAATTATTTCCAAATCAATTAGGTTTTCCTAACTCGACAGAAGATCAACTGGGGCACTTGGCTTTTAATTCTATGACGGCAACAGATCATACATATCTATATCTAATTTAACATAACGAGATAAACAGGATATTTTTTACAAAAGATAAATCATAATTTAATCAGAAAGTCCTATCGATCAGGCGCGATACAGCCAGAGGACCGGGGGATGACCAAGACAACGGGGAAATGACGATTTGGTTGTAGAACGAGACTGTGTGCCGTCATTTCCTATCCCCCACGTCATCCCCCCCCCACATGAACGTTTTCATTTTCATTTTTTATCTTCAAAATACATGCCCCACCTGTTTGGGTCCCTCATATTCATTTATGACGGTTAGCTGAGTATACCTAATTTTTTTCATGCTGTTTGGAGCATTTTAAGTGTTTTGAAAACAGATTCGAAACTGTCACTTCCTGTGAGAATGGCTCAAATAATAGACACCGTCTAGTGGCAAAAAACCATTTAGGATCTATTTTTTTGAGTGACTGCAATAAGTTGTACGAGTAATCTAAACAACATCCTGTAGCTCATGCACTACTCAAAGAAGCAATGTTACTCCATTTGGCGAGGATCACTTGCGATGTCTCTAACTTGCACCGTATCATGTTCCACCTTTTATTCCGAATGTGGAGCCAAACTTTGTTGCAGCGTTGAAAGGAGAAACCATTCTTCGTATAATTAATTGTTCCCTAGAGAGTGTTTACGTAGCCACTAACCTTTTTACTGTGCTATAGCCCGAAGGCGATGCGGGCGGGGTCCCAGCGCTACAGACTCACCCCGATGCACCGACCCGCGAAGATGTACTCTAACGCTATAAAGCCTTGCGGTCAAACCTCCAAGTCCCGTGAACGGTTATATACTACCAAGTCTGGCGGTAAATTCAATTCAGCTGTTGAATCGTAAAATTTACAGTCTCCAGAATTGGTGATGAGAATATTTACGGTGTTGAAAACTGTTCCAGGTCTAATGCAAGGTTTCACGTCAGAGAATTTACGACCGACAGCAGATGGCGATTTATGAGCGGTGAACAGTCAACAGGGATCAACTAGGTGTGAGTAACCTCCCGGAAAAACATTCTGCAATTCCAGACGGTTCAGCGGCCTCATTGTGGAGAGTAAAATTTATAGCCATGCCGAGGAATAGGTACGAAAATATCAAATATATACCTACTTATATGAAAGAGGGAAAATTTCACGCTTTCATTATCTAATAAAACGTTGGCTGCAAAGTTTTCACATAGGAAATGGTAGTGATGTTCCTACTCCAGCCGTGCCAGTCAGACCGCAGAAGAATTTAGAAAATCAATAGGTAACCCCTGGTTATTGGTATCCGTACAAACACACGATGAGCACGCGGAAGAAAGGGGTGACACTATCTATTCGAAAATGAGATAAGGTTGGCATCAGTGTCTCCCTTAGATCTAGTTTCATAATCTCCCTTAAGAAGTTATATGTGACTGAATATAAACTGAATATTTTCATATTATGAAAACAATCGGCAACTACCATACTTCAAAATTTCACTCCTCTAACCTCAAAAGCGATTTTAGTGCCATCGACTTGAGCAAGTTGGTTGAAATCCGTGTAACTTGATTAAGTAATTCATGAACATTTGATCAATATCAGGAAAATGTTTGAGAAAATGGATAAAACAATGTGATGAAAAATTTTACCCCCACCCCCACCCCCTCCACCAAAAATCTGATGATTTGCGTTTCAAGGTACGTGGAATCCCAAAATGGGATACAAAAACGTCTGTCCGTCCGCCGTATGGAGCACCTTCCTTGGTTAACGGAGACCAAAATGAATTAGATTTGGGGCCATGTGGGGTCTAGTTGGCCCTCGAAACTCGGCGTTGCTGTCAGTCATCTTCAAGGGATGAAAACTAGGGGCTGCAGTTTTCAAAACGCCGTAGGTCGAAAACTTTCAATAGAAGGGTATGTGTCGTGGTACCCCTTATAATATACCACTCAAAATTGTACATTTAAGATTGTTTCCAATAAAGCCATGGAGAAGGCGACTACGTGACATGAGGGACGCAACCAGGTAGTCTCCCTCCATCGATCCTCCAACGGCTTCCAACGGCCTTCGGAGGACCGAGGGAGGGTAGAGCCTCCTTGCCGCTTTCAACGGCCTTCGGAGGACCGAGGGAGGGTAGAGCCTCCTTGCCCGGCTTGTCATTCTACAGTCTCATTCGAACTCGACGCCTTCTTCCCTCCAGCAGTCCCCCAACGGCCTCTAACGACCGTCAAGGGACTGGGGGCGGGTGGAAAGGGTGCTATAACCCCCCCCCCCACGTTTTCACCCGTTTCTTCATTCTACACTCCAACCTCAAGTCGATGACCTCTCTCTCTCTCCTCATGCCTCCTTACCTTTCTTACCGAAAAGAACTCTGAGTGTTGGAACCGGTCCGGTGATAACCGACCAGGTGGTAACCTTCTGGGTGTATCCTCTAGCGTTTTTAGTGGTGGTAACCTTCCTGGCTTCACCATAGGTGTTAACCTTTTAAACGCTAGCTTCCATCACCTCTTCATCACCATCTCAAAACGTCACCTATCCTCAAACCTCTAACCACCACAACTACAATGATGAAGACGCAGGTGCTGAAGATAATGATGTGAGTGAGCAGATAACTAAACGTCCTAAAAGTGAAATAGGTACCAAATATTAAACCTAAAAAAATTAATAGTATTTCTGGAAAATGTGAAACGCAACTGAATTGCACTTCGTGCAATAAATTGTTTGACTCAAGCTTGTAAGAATATTCAACAGGATGGCAACACCGTCAAGGGCAAATTGATCTTCGCTCTCAGTTCGTTAATAATTGACCGATTTTCAATATTGCATTGAATTCGGTACCAGCATAGAATTTCCGCAAATTGGTTCTGGTGTTCAAAATGCCAAAATTTGTACATTTGGATCACTGGCGTTCGAATTTGGCTAATTTTTTCGGAAATCCCAATTACCCGAATTCTAGAGGGTCGTGTCCTGATTATGATGGTTTTTTCAAATTTAAAATTGGACCACTAAAACCCCATCAATTCTTGTCCAGAAGGTGAAGGACGAGGGGGTTGGGGAGGAAGGCGGCCCTTGAATGGTGGTAGGCGGCTTCCCAGGCGGGCCGAGGCCCCCGTGGCGCTCAGGTACCGCCTAGTAATTCTCTTTCAAGAATCGTTTCCACCCAACTAACCATAATTGTGTCTACCAAAGTAGTCAATTTTCCATTTATCATTTTCAATAATGAACCTTTGGAATCGAGCATGAAAAATTCCCCCCTCCCACAATCAAATGTGATGGCTTCAGTTTCAAGGTATGTAGAATCCAAAAAAGAAGTATCCATGTAGAAGCATCCAAAATCAAATCATTCTTCATACCTCACAAAGACTTGAAATTAAAGAGAACCCATCCCTATTACTTTCAAGTCCAAGAGCAACTGCATATTGCGGGAGCCACTAAATGTTATTTCGTAGTGTACACGGGCAAAGACTTGCACATCAAAGAAATTCCAATTGACGATGAGTTATGGAATCAAAAGATGGAGAAAAAACTTATTTACTTTACCATCACGCTCTGCTCCCTGAATTGGTAGATTCAAGATTGACGAGAAGCACCCGAATTCGGGAGCCAGAAGTCTCTTTTGTTGAGTTCTTATTACTCGGTTGATATTGTTACCTTTGTTACTTATTTCCGAAGAACCAAAACAGTTATTAATAAATAAATTGAAAATTGGAACAACTTCGCTGCTACGTACCCCTTCCTTAGCAAATCTCACGTTTGCTCTATCATACTTTTTCGATTTATTAGAACATTATGGATGAACTACCTGCCAAATTATTCGAAGTGTCTTTCAAATTTGAGAATTTTATGTCCGATCGTCCTGAAATAACTTCGATTAAAAAAAAAATTAACGATTGCGCAGGCACTGCTGTAATGTTCTAATTATCAAGTACCTACCCGTTGTATACAATAACACGCCAATAGATCGGTTTTTAAAGTAGGTAGGTGATCTGAAAATTATCGATGCTAAATGAACAGGAATGTGGTGTATAAAGTTTGTGCGCCATGTAAAGAGGCGCGCGACTCGTTTAACAGATAGGGCACAATAAGTTTTGAAATGATCATTTCAAACGGCCAAATAACCAATTATTACTCAACAGGTCAAATAAATATAACGATGCTATTAATGTATAAATGAACTTTGGTCAACTCAGGTTGTATGATACACGTGGGTATGGATTGGTTTATAAATCGACTGAGAAAGCATAATATATACCTTCCACAGATTTGGTCGTGATTCGAGATAACCGTCGGTGTCCATTCTTCGAAACTACGTAGGTAGGTACTTCGTTGCTTCAGATAATATACGGATTTGGAGGTGAAAAAAGAGGTACGTCGGACTCGTCCCTAATGTATTTTATGCCCAACCAACCATTACTTGGGAGGTCCAACTGGCGTTGAAGTTTGAATTCAGGTATTTGGGTAATTTAATTTATTTTTTATTTGTAGTAGGCTGTTCGCATTTTCAGGCGTCTGACCTCAAAGTCACTAATGTTAGTCTAGGAAATGGTACATTCAATCGATCGCCCTATTTGCACTTACATTTGGATTCAATTGAGTTGGATTGGGAGGTGGGGAGAGGTGCTTAGTTTAATTTTGGTGTACCTACCGAGGTAAGATCCGGTACACTAATCAAATAAAAATAAATTAGATTTATTAAAATAGGTACTAATAATGTTAAAAAGTAAAGTAGTAATGTTGAGAATTTTCATTTATTTGATTATTAATTATTATTTATATTATCAATATTGATGACCAGTTGTACTGACTATGAATTTCACGACTCGTCCATGACTGATGCACAAAAAATAGATCACATTTTCCTGATAGCTTGGCACTTGGTCATGGATGGGCCCAAACAGTTTCATAGCAAACCTCTAACAGGGAGCAAGAAATCTAAAACTCTTGAATGGTGGGGAAAAAACTGTTCTCGGAAATGACAGGTATCCAGAGCTGCTTGGGCGGCAAAGCCCATTACTAACATGTTACTAAAACACAAAAAGAACCTATTTGTATACCTACACATTTTCACTCATCACACCACTGGGTATATTCCGATCGGGCTGAAAAGTTTCGGGACACAACTAGGGCCAAATCGGAGCATGTGGGCGAAAGAACAAATTTGTTAGACCGAAAATGAAGCCTATACACGTGATACGGCAGAGGGTGGACGGTCTTTGCATTTTGGTTTATTATTCAGCGAATACACCTATGTAATCGCTCCGCAAAAAATTTTTGTAACACCCCTTCAAAATTTGTTCTTTTACGTTTCAAGGTGCGTGGATTCCAAAAATGCAATGTCCGTCCGCCGTCCGCCGTATCACGTGTACCGGCTTCATTTTCGGTCTAAAAAAGTCGTTCTTTCGCACACATGCTCCATTTGGGCCCTAGTTGTATCCCGAAACTTTGCAGCCCGATCGGAATATACCCAGGGGTATTATGGGTGAAAACATGGAAAACGATACCTCACGAGCAATTGTCAACTAAAACCTCAAACGTACCTCGAAAACCCCTATTTTTACACCCAATTTTCTCCCACAACACTCCTGGGTGTATGCCGATCGGGCTGCCGAGCTTCGGAGTACACCTGGGACCCAAATGTGCTCCCAAATGGGGACTCGAACTGTGTGCGGAAAAACGACGTTTTTAGACCAAATTTTAACGTAAATTTAAGGCAGAAAATTCGTTAGAACCTCAATTTTCCACTCTTTGGTCATGATCGACTTCATATATTCGGTCTTCTCGTCCCAAAAAATGGAAAACGATACCTCAAAAGCTAATTTTACTAACATGTCACTAAAACACAAAAACGCTGCAAAGTCCTTGTCACATGGGTTTATTATTCTATTGGACATACCTGCAGAAATTTTGGCTGTTCATTTATTGTTTCTTTCATGTGAAATAATCGAAATA
This sequence comes from Leptopterna dolabrata, assembly GCA_954871275.1. Taxonomy (NCBI): domain Eukaryota; kingdom Metazoa; phylum Arthropoda; class Insecta; order Hemiptera; family Miridae; genus Leptopterna; species Leptopterna dolabrata. Next base: position 146,178,785 of record OX940974.1, read on the forward strand.
GCCATTTCTGATGGTTTCCACCAATTTTGGCCCCCAAAACACAAATTAGGCAGGTACGCTCCTTTTAATTTTTTATTTTCAAATTATCTTTGATCATTGGTAGTGCCATTAATTTAATCGTCTTGATCCACGTATCGACACTTTTTATAGTGTTATTATACAAATTGATGGTGATTTCAGACGATTTTCTAGGCTTTTGCCTCATAAAAATCAATTTTAGCAGCTGAACCTTTGGTAGAACCTCAATTTTCCACTCTTTGGTCAAAATCGACTTCATATTCGGCCTTCTCGTCCCCAAAAACATGGAAAAAGATACCTCAACAGCTCATGTTACTAACATGTTACTAAAACACAAAAAGTACCTATTTTTGTCCACATTTTCATTCATAACACCCCTGGGTATATTCCGATCGGGCTGAAAAGTTTCGGGACACAACTAGGGCCCAAATGGAGCATGTGTGCGAAAGAACCACTTTTTTAGACCGAAAATGAAGCCGGTACACGTGATACGGCGGACGGAGTACGGCGGACAGCGGACGGACATTGCACTTTTTGGATTCTACGCACCTTGAAACGGAAAAGAAAAAATTTTGAGGGGGTGTTATACAAATTTTTTGGTGACCGAATACATAGGTGTATTATTCACAGGATAATAAACCAAAAGTACCTATTTTTATTCCCATTTTCACTCATAACACCCCTGGGTATATTCCGATCGGGCTGCAAAGTCTCGGGACACAACTAGGGCCCAAATGGAGCATGTGTGCGAAAGAACAAATTTTTTAGACCGAAAATGGAGCCGGTATGCATGATACGGCGGACGGCGTACGGACATTGCATTTTCTGAATCTGCGCACGTTGAAACGTAAAAGAAAAACGCTGCAAAGTCCTTGTCACATGGGTTTATTATTCTATTGGACATACCTACAGAAATTTTGGCTGTTTATTTATTGTTTCTTTCATGTGAAATAATTAAAATAGCTATTTCTGATGGTTTCCACCAATTTTGTCCCCCAAAACACAAATTAGGTACGATCCCTTTTTTTCCAAATTATCTTTGATCATTGATAGTACCATTTACTCGTCTTGATCCACGTGTTGACACTTTTCCTAGTGTAATTATACAAATTGATGGTGATTTCAGAGGATTTTCCAGGTTTTTGACTCATAAAAAATCAATTTTGGGAGCTGAACAAATGGTAGAACTTCAATTTTCTATTCTTTGGTCAAAATCGACTTCATATTCGGTCTTCTCGTCCCAAAAAACATGGAAAACGATACCTCAAAAACTCATGTTACTAACATGTTACAAAAACATAAAAAGTCCCTATTTTTACACACTTTTTCACTCATAACACCCCTGGGTATATTCCGATCGGGCTGCAAAGTTTTGGGACACAACTAGGGCCCGATCGGAGGAATAATACACCTATGTAATCGCTCAGAAAAACATTTTTGTAACACCCCTTCAAAATTTGTTCTTTTACGTTTCAAGGTGCGTAGATTCCAAAAAATGCTATGTCCGTCCGTCGTCCGCGTACAAGGGGGACAAGAAGACGGAATATGATGTCAATTTTGACCAAAGAGTGGAAAATTGAGGTTCCACCAATGGTTCTGCACTCAAAATCGATTTTTTTTTAATGAGTCAAAAACCTGGGAAATTGTCTGAAATCACCATCAATTTGTACAATAACACTAGAAAAACGCTGCAAAGTCCTTGTCACATGGGTTTATTATTCTACTGGACATACCTACAGAAATTTTGGCTGTTCATTAATTGTTCCTTTCATGTAAAATAATTGAAACAGGTATTTCTGGTGGTTTCCACCAATTTTGGCCCCCTAAACTTGGAATAGGTACGCTCCTTTTTTTTTCAATTTATCTTTGATCATTGGTAGTGCCGTTTAATCGTCTTGATCCACGTGTTGACACTTTTCCTAGTGTTACTCTACAAATTGATGGTGATTTCAGACGATTTCGTAGGTTTTTGACTCATAAAAAAATCAAATTTGGGAGCTGAACCTCTGGTACAACCTCAATTTTCCATTCCTTGGTCAAAATCGACTTCATATTCGGTTTTCTCGTCCCCAAAAACATGGAAAACGATACCTCAAAAGCTCATTTTACTAACATGTTACTAAATCACAAAAAGTACCTATTTTTCTACACATTTTCACTCATAACACCCCTGGGTATATTCCGATCGGGCTGAAAAGTTTCAGGACACAACTAGGGCCCAAATGGAGCATGTGTGCGGAAGAACGAATTTTTTAGACCGAAAATGAAGCCTGTACACGTGATACGGCGGACGGCGGGCGGACATTGCATTTTTGGAATCTACGCACCTTGAAACGGAAAAGAAAAAACAGGACCATTCAGCACACACAAAGCAGGAACATTTTTTCTTTTCCGTTTCAAGGTGCGTAGATTCCAAAAATGCAATGTCCGCCCGCCGTCCGCCGTCCGCCGTATCACGTGTACAGGCTTCATTTTCGGTCTAAAAAAATCGTTCTTCCGCACACATGCTCCATTTGGGCCCTAGTTGTGTCCTGAAACTTTTCAGCCCGATCGGAATATACCCAGGGGTGTTATGAGTGAAAATGTGCATAAAAATAGGTACTTTTTGCGTTTTAGCAACATGTTGGTAACATGAGCTTTTGAGGTATCGTTTTTCATGTTTTTGGGAACGAGAAGACCGAATATGAAGTCGATTTTGACCAAAGAATAGAAAATTGAGGTTCTACCAGATGTTCAGCTCCCGAAATTGATTTTTTATGAGTCAAAAACCTGGGAAATCGTTTGAAATCACCATCAATTTGTATAACAACACTGGAAAAAGTGTCAACAGGTGGATCAAGACGATTAAATGGTACTATCAATGATCAGAGATAATTTATTTAAAAAAAATAAAAATTAAAAAATTAAAAAAAGGAGCGTACTTTATTCGAGTTTTGGGGGCCAAAATTGTAAAATTCTCACACAATTGAGATATTGTTATAAATTAATTAGTCCACCTTCAAGGTTCGCTAACGACTCAGTATAATATTTTATTCATCATGTGCAACTAATATTCACCCCAGATGTTAGACCAAATGTTCCAAAATTAATAATTTATAGCAGTAACTTCAACATCCTCCCAAATTATGCAAATTTTGAACCCTCAATTTAGAATTTAGATTAGCCTCAATTCCCAACGTCGACGAGGCACAGCTTCTCTCGGAGGCTGCAGAACCTAGACTTCCCCAGAGGCTTCGTCATCAGGTCGGCTAGTTGGTCTTCGGTGTTGACTTTCTCGATGTCAAGTTTTCCAGATGTCACTTGTTCGCGAACAAAAAAGTGTCGTATGTGGATGTGCTTGGTGCGGCGATGAAATTGTGGATTCTGCGCTAGCTTGATTGCAGACTCGTTATCCACGCGCAGCACTGGTCGTCCTTCCAAGTGGTCCATGTCACCCAAGAGGCGTTTCAGCCAGATTACTTCTTTCGCCCCCTCACTAGCAGCGACGATCTCAGCACCGGTTGTCGAAATCATCACCGAGCCTTGGCGCTGACTCAGCCATGAAATAGCAGCGTGTGACATCAGCGCAACCACCCCAGTTGTTGAGCGGCGCGTTGTGACGTCCCTAGCATGATCCGCATCACTGTAACAGACCAAAGATTTTTCATTTCCCACAGTATACTTTAATCCTAATCTCTGTGTGCCTTTGAGGTAGCGGAAAATTAACTTGGACCCAGTTTTTCCACGTCGGGTTTTCCAAGGTTCTCGTGGCGACACCTACAGCGAACGAAATGGCCGGGCGAGACCCTACCATTAGGTACATCAGTGCACCAGCATCTTGACGATAAGGAAAAACGAACTTCGCTGTGCTCCTCAGCATTTTCAGTTTCAGTATTCTCGGGATCTTCCTCCCTTGTCGGAACTTCCTCCCCATCCTTTATCATTGGAGTTGGAGCAGTCCGGCAATTTTCCATCCCGAACCTTTCCAGCAATTTTCTCAAATATGCTTTTTGATTGAGGGTGATCACACCTTCAGCTTTGGAAATTTCAAATCTTAGGTAATACGAAGCTGGTTTAGTTGTGATTTTGAACTCGTTTTCCAAATCTGCAATGAAACCCTTCAAGTCTTCCTCCCGGCTTGCAGCAACTAAACCATCATCGACATACAACGCAAGCATGATTTTTGAGGTTTTAGTTTTCTTCAAAAATAAGCAAGTGTCCGCTTCGCTTTGTATGAATCCAATCCGCAACAAATATGCAGCGAACCGTTGGTTCCAACAGCGAGGAGCCTGTTTTAGACCATACAAACTACGATTTAGCCTACAAACTTGATTCGAACCATCATTATACCCTTCGGGTTTGTTCATAATCCACACCTTGTTTTTGAGAAAATCCTTGAACCACCAGCCTTGCCTTGAATCGCTCCACCGTACCATCCGGGTTCATTTTGACTTTGAACACCTATTTGGTTGGTATTGCTCTTTTCCCGGCAGGCAATTCGGCAAGCGTCCAGGTATTATTTGCATGCAATGAGTCAATTTCACTTTGCATAGCTTTTTCCCAATTTTCTTTGTTTTCGCTGTTCATTGCTTCTCTGTAGTTTTTGGGTTCATCAAGTTTCAGAATTTCATCTTCTCCAAACATAACAAGTGCATCAAAACCATACCTTTCCGGTTTCTTGAGCGCTGTGCGGTCCCTCAGCACTCGATCAGAGCTTTCAGTCTCTGCGTTACCTGTTGGTGTTGCAGGATTTACGTCATTTTCATGGTCTTTTTCCTTCTGGTCTAAGAGATGACGAAAATCCACAATGGATTCGTCGGATCCACCTTGACCATTGTTGCCTAAATTTTCTACAGTTTTCAAAGGTGATTCATCAAAAGTTACATCCCTAGACCTTATCAGTTTTAGTCTCTCAGGGGACCAAATTCTGTACCCATCGTTTCCATCATACCCAATCAAGATACCTTTCACGGCTTTCTTACACAATTTTCCACTGCACTGTTTTGGAATGTGAGCATAGCAAGCACAGCCTATTATCCTTAGATTTTTGATGTCTGGCTTTTTACCAGTCCACAATTCAAAAGGTGATTTCCCCTCAACAGAAGAAACACCAGTTCTATTAATTATGTACGCAGCTGTATTAATCATTTCAGCCCAAAGACCCTGTGGAACATTTTCACGAGCGTGCAGCAGGGTTCTACCGGCTTCTACAATAGTTCTGTGGTCTCGTTCACAGCACCCATTTTGTTCAGGAGTGTATGGCATTGTTAATCTTTGTTTTATGCCACTTTTGTGCAACAGTTTTCTCACGACTTCACAATCAAATTCTCCACCATTGTCGCTCAAAAACTCTTTAATTTGGTGGCCTAACACATTGGTTTCAGCAATGAAACGCTCCAACATCTCAACCACTTGAGATTTCTGTTTCACGAAATAAATGCTGCGATATTTCGAGTAGTTGTCTTTGAAACATACATAATATCTATGAGAGCCAACTGATCTCAGAAATGGTCCAACTACGTCACATGAAACAATCTCACCTGGAGTAGTAGCTTTCGGTCGAGTTCCAAACTTACGCCTGTGAGCTTTGCCATACACGCACGCTTCACAAATGCGACCATCAACTTTAAGCTCGATCCCAAGTTCAGCTTTCACCACTTTAGCCACGTGTTTCATGTTTTGGTGTGCCATTCTCTCATGGTAGATTTGCAGCAGGTTCATCCTGTCAGTGGAACATACATTCAATGAATTTCCAGGTACAACATTTCTTGCATTGAGTTTATATAGACCTCCATTCCGAGTCCTATTTCCAGTCAAAATTGGTTGGTTTTTAACCACTAATTTACGAGTTTCAGCATACGAGATGAATTTACTATTGGTAACTTTGTCTTGCGCAGACAACGTGGAAAACATATTTCTCGTAATACCTGGAACATACCAGACGTCTGACAACGTAAGATTCCTAGTAATGCCATTCACTGTTGACTGAACTTTGACGCTACCTTTTCCCGCGGCCTGTACAGCATTTCCATTGGCTGTTCGCACACAATGCTCATCTGTGAAATTCTCAAAGGATATGAACAGGTCTTTTCTGTGAGTTATGTGTTTAGTAGCACCACTGTCAACATACCAGGAATCTGACTCACTTGGGCTGGAATATACCTCTGTGTCTGTATGCAGTGTCATGTCATCAACGTTCGAAGCATACATTTTTGATTTTGGGTTTGACGGTTACGACTGGCTGGATGTGGACGGTTTGTTCCCACTCCATTTCGCAGGTTTTGGCGGCCTACCATCAGCAATCCAATATCTGCAAACATTAATCTTATGATTAGTTTTTCCACAATAGTTGCAAGAAATTTTCTTTTGCGAATGTTCATCGTTTACCCTTGTTGTCGTTATGTCGAGATCACTCTTCAAGGTTTTCAAATTCAATGCTCTTTCATGAGCGCACAGTTGAGAGGTCAAATTTTCAATGGTTCTATCTGTTTTGGCCATCAACAACCAACTCGACTTGAACGAAAAATACTCATTGGATAACGTTTCAAGAATTTTGCACATAAGAAAAAGGTCAGGGAGTGTACAATTGCAATTGTCGCCGATTTTAATTTCTTCTTTTACCTGATTCCACAAATTTTTCAGTTTAGACAAATGGGTGGCCAAATCATCGCTTTCATCACGCGTGTAACTAAAAAATTTTGAACATAAAACAAAAGACTTATCTTCCGCAGTTCCATCGAAGAGTCGGTGCAGCTCCTGCCACGCATCTCGAGCTCTCGGAAATCTCATGATTTTCTGTATATCTTCATCGGCCAGGTTGTTCATGATGACGATCATAGCAGTGCTGTTTGCAGTGGCATACCGAAGTTTCCCTTCATCGTCAATGACGGCAGCAGGGACAGCAACTCTCTCTGAACCCTGTGGTGGTGGATGTTGTACAGCAGGGTTTGGTTCATTCAAGGTTCCGTCAACAACTTCCCATGCATTCGGAAGTCCTTTCAAGAGCATGGACACCTTGAATTTCCACACCGCCCAATTTGACTTGCCACAAAGATTCCCCACTTTCACTTTCGCAAGGGCCATTGTCCAACAAATTTTAATTACAGTTCAACACAAAAAACAAAAAATCAGTAAAGCATGCTGGCGCACATGACCAGTAAAATTCTCACACAATTGAGATATTGTTATAAATTAATTAGTCCACCTTCAAGGTTCGCAAACGACTCAGTATAATTTTATTCGTCATGTGCAATTAATATTCACCCCAGATGTTAGACCAAATGTTCCAAAATTAATAATTTCTAGCAGTAACTTCAACAAAAATTGGTGGAAACCACCAGAGATAGCTATTTCAATTAATTTATATGAAAGAAACAATAAATAAACAGCCAACATCTCTGTAGGTAGGTACGTCCAATGGAATAATAAACCCATGTGACAAGGACTTTGCAGCGTTTTTCCAGTGTTATTCTACAAATTGATGGTGATTTCAGAAGATTTCCCTGGTTTTTGACTCATAAAAAAATCAAATTTGGGAGCTGAACTTCTGGTACAACCTCAATTTTCCATTCCTTGGTCAAAATCGACTTCATATTCGGTTTACTCGTCCCCAAAAACATGGAAAACGATACCTCAAAAGCTCATGTTACTAACATGTTGCTAAAACGCAAAAAGTACCTATTTTTCAAATATTTTCACTCATAACACCCCTGGGTATATTCCGATCGGGCTGAAAAGTTTCGGGACACAACTAGGGCCCAAATGGAGCATCTGTGCGAAAGAAAGTTTTTTTTTAGACCGAAATTGAAGCCTGTACACGTGATACGGCGTATGGACATTGCATTTTTGAAATCTACGCACCTTGAAACGGAAAAGAAAAAATGTTGAGGGGGTGTTATACAAATTTTTTGCTGAGCGAATACATAGGTGTATTATTCACAGAATAATAAACCAAAAGTGTCAACAGGTGAATCAAGACCATTAAATGGCACTAAAAAGGGCGTACCTAATTCGTGTTTTGGGGGCCAGAATTGGTAGAAACAATCAGAAATGGCTATTTCGATTATTTCACATGAAAGAAACAATAAATGAACAGCCAACATTTCTGTAGGTATGTCCAATAGAATAATAAACCCATGTGACAAGGACTTTGCAGCGTTTTGGTTTATTATTCTGTGAATAATACACCTATGTAATCGCTCATCAAAAAATTTTTATAACACCCGCTCAAAATTTTTTCTTTTACAAAATTTTTTCTTTTTAGCGAATTTTCAAAGAAAATGAAGCTATTGCAATGGCTTCGAAATTTAAATAATATAAATTTTTGGAAATTTTCTTCATAGAAATCCGTTTCAGACCATTCTAAAACGATTCCTGAAATTTAACACTTTTTTATATGTATATATATATATATTTATTTATATATGTGTCACTCCAGACGATAACTCTCGATAGAATTGAGATAAACAGCTCAAATTTGCACAAAAAATCTATCTTGGCAATCGAAAGGCTAAGTTCGAAGATGGGCGAAATTGGCCTACTCTAAGGAGGGTTTTGGCGCATTTAAAGTGCGCAAAAATTACCCAAAAATCCCCAAAATGTTATTTTCCAACAAGTGACCCCTCATTTTAAAGGTTTTTGCACGCTGAACACGATGGTGGAATCGGATTTTAGATATCTTGATCCGTTCTCAAATTAGAGCATTTAAAGTGCGCAAAAATTACCTAAAAATCCCCAAAATGTTATTTTCTAACAAGTGACCCCTCATTTTAAAGGTTTTTGCACGCTGAACACGATGGTGGAATCGGATTTTAGATATCTTGATCCGTTCTCAAATTAGAGCATTTAAAGTGCGCAAAAATTACCCAAAAATCCCCAAAATGTTATTTTCCAACAAGTGACCCCTCATTTTAAAGGTTTTTGCACGCTGAACACGATGGTGGAATCGGATTTTAGATATCTTGATCCGTTCTCAAATTAGAGCATTTAAAGTGCGCAAAAATTACCCAAAACTAGGATAATCTTTAAACTCTTACCCCCACCCCCTTAGAGTGGTCAGATTGAAAAATGTGAGAAGTATTAATTGAAGACGAGAGTTCGAAGCAAAAAAGGGGGAGGCAAACGATTAGTACAACTCCTTGAATTTACCCACAGCGATCAAATAAATAAGCACTTAGTACAATTACGTAATAAACAAACGGTAGAATCAGGATGGACAAAACGTACAAATTAAAATAAATACGAAGAGAATATACATAGAAAACCAAATTTTAGACCGAAGTTTTCCTTTATTCAAAACCATAGCCATTAATTCGAATATTTCTTTGAAAATTCGCTCATTAAGTCATGCTGCATGACTGATTTTTTTTCTTTTAAGGTGTGTAGATTCCAAAAATGCAATGTCCGTCCGCCGTATCACGTGTACCGGCTTCATTTTTGGTCTAAAAAAGTCGTTCTTTCGCACACATGCTCTATTTGGGCCGCAGTTGTGTCCCGAAACTTTTCAGTCCGATCGGAATATACCCAGGGGTGTAATGAGTGATAATGTGTACAAAAATAGGTACTTTTGTGTTGTAGTAAAATGTTAGTAACATGAGCTTTTGAGGTATCATTTTCTATGTTTTGGGGGACGAGAAGACCGAATATGAAGTCGATTTTGACCAGGAAGTGGAAAATCGAGGTTCTACCAAATGTTCAGCTCCCAAAGTTGATTTTTTATGAGTCAACAACCTGGGAAATCGTCTGAAATCACCACCACTTTGTATGATAACACTAGAAAAAGTGTCAACACGTGGATCAAGACGATTAAATGGCACTACCAATGATCAAAGATAATTTGAAAAAAAAAATCGTACCTAATTCGTGTTTTGGGGGCCAAAATTGGTGGAAACCATCAGAAATACCTTGCTATTCGAATTATTTTACGTGAAAGAAACAATAAATGAACAGCGAACATTTCTGTAGGTATGTCCAATAGAATAATAAACCCTTGTGACAAGGACTTCGCAGCGTTTTTCTTTTACGTTTCAAGGTGCGCAGATTCAGAAAATGCAATGCCCGTCCGCCGTCCGCTTATCACGTGTACCGGCTTCATTTTCGTTCTAAAAAATTGGTATTTTCGCACACGTGCTCCATTTGGGCCCTAGTTGTGTCCAGAAACTTTTCAGCCCGATCGGAATATACCCAGGGTGTGATGAGTGAAAATGGATATAAAAATAGGTATTTTTGTTTGTTTTTGTAACAAGTTGGTAACATGAGCTTTTGAGGTATCGTTTTCCATTTTTTTGGGACGAGAAGACCGAATATGAAGTCGATTATGACCAAAGAGTGGAAAATTGAGGTGCTAACGAAGATTCATTCTTAAATTCACGTTAAATTTGGTCCAAAATTGTTGTTCTTCCGCACACAGTGTGGGTCCCCATTTTGGAACACATTTGGCTTCGAGTTTTGCTCCGAAGCTCGTCCGCCCGATGAGAATACACGGAGGGGTGTTACGGGTGAAAAATGGGTGTAAAAATAGGGGTTTTCGCCGTTTTATTGAGGTTTTAGTGAACACGAGTTTGTGAGTTATCGTTTTCCATGTTTTTTAGTGCGTGAAGACCGAATATGAAGAATTGAGTGAACTGAGAATTGAAGTCGTAACGAAGGTTCAGCTTTCAAAATTAATTTTTATGAATCAAAACCTGGATAATTGTCTGAAATCACCGTAAACCTGTATAGTAACACCATAAGCAGTATCAACAGGCGAATGAATACAACTAAATGGCACTATCAATTACCAAAGATAATTTTGTAAAAAAAAAGGATCCTAATTCGATTTTGTGGGGTCCTAAATTAGTGGAAACCATCAAAATAGCTATTTCAATGACTGCGCATGAAATAATGAATAAATGTACTTCCAGAATTTCTGTACGTATGTCCAATAGAACACTAAACCCATGTGACAAGGACTCTGCAGCGTTTTGGTTTATTATTATGTGAATAATAAACCTAAAAATAAACGTATGTATTCGCTCAGCAAATATTTTTCATGAAACTCCTTCACATTAAAAAAAACCACAGTCATGCAGCATGGCTATAAGAGCGAATTTTCGAAGTTTTCGGCATCTTCCTCCTCCACCTAAAATTTTCTGAAAATTAATTTTCGGCCAATGTTTTCCCAACTTGATACCATACAAAATAAAAACAGGAGAAGTTTTACGCAAAGTAAAATTTGGGGTGGAAGGAGGGGGAGGGGGAAATCAAAAATGGTTTGAATACCAGAAGAGTAGGTATTGGGTACGTAACAAATTTTTTGTTCCATTTTTTGCCGAGTAACACCTCGGTTTGTAGATTTTCTCAAACTGTAGCACTTTGAAGATGAAGGAACGTGGTTAGGTATTTCTTGAGATGTTCTTCCTGGTTCGTCTGCTCTAATCTGATAACGGAATGGGATATCGCAATTCTGATTTCACCATCGTGTTCAGCGTACAAAAACCTTCAAAATGAGGTGTCACTTGTCAGACTTTTTCATTTTGGGAATCTATGGGTAATTTCCCCCCCCCCCCTAAAACTCCCCAAAACTCCCCCTTAGGGTGACCCGATTCTGCCCATCTTCGAACTTAGCCTGTCGATTGCCAAGACAGATTTTTCGTGCAAATTTAAACTTGTTATCTCAATTCTTTCGAGAGTTATCGTCTGGAATGACACATACATATATAAATATAAATATATATATATATATATATATATATATATATATATACACATATAATTTTTGGTGTCTTTCGGCAGGGAATTCAGGATGGTCTGAAACGGATTTTGGTATAAAAATCTTTCGGAAATTCGAGTTTTAAAAATTTTGGACCGAGAACAATAGCTTCCTTTTCTTCGAAAATTCGCTAAAAAATAAATGTTTCAAGGTGCGTAGGTAGATTCAGAAAATGCAATACCCGTCCGCCGTATCATTCATACCGGCTTCATTTTCGGTCTAAAAAATTCGTTCTTTCGCACACATGCTCCATTTGGGCCCTAGTTTTGTCCCGAAACTATACACCCAATACCCAATACCTATATAACTTATACATATACACCTATATACCCAAGGGTGTTACGAGTGAAAAACGCTGCCAATTATTACACAACGGTTTATTATTTACCCGTAGAGATGCCCCTTCTGCGTAGATCACTGTTTCGTTGTTCAATACCCTCGAGCTCCCTCCAAGAATCCCCTAACAGGAGAACTGGAGCCGGCCCAGGAATTTACCCAATAATACTTCAAAGTTTGATCAAGTTGCAAAAGTACCTACCTATCAACAAAATCTAAAAGACCCATCATTTTTCAAACGGAATAGTATCAACGAACAACCAAATCGACTCCATACAGCCATCCGTGATTATAATCAGGTGGTCCCTAGCGATGATATCTCGTCCGGAATTATACCGTTTGATTCACGATCATGTTGACGAAACTTTTCGATGCGAAAGAACGGCTGGTCGTACAATGCTCCGGGTGGTCTCAAAAAATTCTGTAGTCCAAGATCAATTTGAAAACGTAAAAAACACCATATCCTTCTATCGAAAGTTTTTGAGCTTCGGCGTTCTGAAAATTGAAACCCCTATTTTTTACCCAGATGACTGACAGTAACGCCGAGCTTCGCACACCAACTAGACCCCAAACGGGACCTACAAACCAAATTTCATTAATTTCGGTTGATTATAACTAAGAAAAGTGCTAAGTATGGTTTACGGCGGATAGACAGAATTTTTTTTATTGCGTTTTCGGATTCTACGGACCTTGAAACGTAAACCATCAAATTCTGAGGGGGGGGGGGGGGGGGGGTTAAACATTAATTTTTTCATGCTCGATACAAAGGTTCATTATTGAAAATAGTAAACCAAAATAGGTATAAAAATATGTATTCTTTGAGTTTTAGTAACATAAGCTTTTGAGGTATCGTTTAACATGTTTTATGGGACGAGAAGACTGTTAATGAAGTTGATTTTGACCGTGGGGTGGAAAATTGAGGTTCTAACGAAATTTCAGCCTTAAATGTACGTTAAATTTTGGTCTAAAATCGTCGTTCTTCCGCACACAGTTTGGGTCCCCATTTGGGAACGCATTTGGGTCCTAAATTGTGCTCCGAAGCTCGGCAGCCCGATCGGCATACACCCAGGGGTGTTATGGGAGAAAAATGGGTTCGAAAATAGGGGTTTTCGAGGGATTTTTGGTATTTTAGTAAAACGAGCTTTTGAGTGTTTTTTTTTTTCCATGTTTTTAGGCCGATAAGACCGAATATGAAGTCGATTTTGACCAATGATCTCTTCTTTTGACGAAGGTTCAGCTCCCGAAATTCATTTTGCATGGGTTAAAACCTGGGAAATGTTCTCACCATCAATCACCATCAATTTGTATAATAATACTAGAAAAAGTGTCAACAGGTGAATCAAGACAATTAAATAACATAATCAATGATCAAAGATAATTCGAAAAAAAGGAGCGTAATTCGTGTTTTTGGGGACCATAATTGGTGGAAATAGCTATTTAAATTATTGCACATGAAAGAAACAATACATTGCTGTAGGTATGTCCAGTAGAATAATAAACCCACGTGAAAAGGACTTTGCAGCGTTTTGGAATCTACGCACCTTGAAACGTAAAAGAAAAAATTTTGAGGGGGTGTTATAAACATGTTTTGCTGAGCGAATACACAGGTGTTGCATTCACAGAATAATAAACCAAAAGTCGGTAAGAGAGGCTTGGAAAAACGTTATGTCCCCGTTTTCATTCTCTGTTCATCAAAAGCGGCCAAAGCGTTGTGTTTGTCTTTCCAGTTTTTTATGCAAACCCAATATTCAGATCAACGTAACATGTTTTTGTCAATTTTGACCATTCAGAACACGAATATGACGAATCCGACATTCTTGCTCCTCTAGAATGTTAATTATGGCGTGTGTGTGTGTGTATGATCTCCAACCCTTCAGACGCCCATAACTCCCCGTGAAAATGATCGAAATGAGCCGAAATTTTGAAAGCATGATTGTCCAGATGGTCTCATATCAACTTCATCCAGTCCCTACTGTTTCTGCCCTCTGCACTTGCGCAAATTTGAAATCCCCATAACTTAACGAAAATATTGTGGAAGTGAGCTGCAATTTTGAGCAACTGGCCATTTTTGTGTGTGTTCAATCGTACCCACAGTTCTCTCACACGAGCAGAAGGTAAATTCACTCACTTCTTCGAACCGTCCGTAATCATACCTGTAACAAATTATGAACAATAATTGAGTCATAAAAACCACAAGAATTCACAAAACATACTTCCCCTTCTCTTTCACACCACCAGTGTATTCATGAATTTTGTGCTGACACCATGACATGAGCGCATTTTTTTTTTTTTTTTTCAATACCTAAATGCTAAAGTGAATGGAACGCTTCATTCTTCCAAATGGGAAAAAATTAACCAACGACTCCTTGCAACGTCGTACTGGTTCAGAAGAAGATTATGTGCTATGGGGTCTGTAGACCGGACTGGAAGCAATGACAATGCGGGGGGGGGGGGGGGGCTTTCTCCTGCAGATTTATTGGCAACCTCTTTTCCTGCCATTTCCGGCGTGTTTTCCAAACCCTTTTATTCTTCGGGGTTCAGTTGTATACGAAGCAAACTCCATTAATGCGGAGGGGAAGGGTGTGAGGGAGGAAATGGTTTACAAGGTATAAATCTCAGCTAATAACCGAGGACTGACCCTCACCACAGCTCTGGTAGGGTCAATGGTTGGTGGGAATGGTGTCGGGTCAGTGTGAGGGGGGGGGGGGGGGGGGATGAGAGGAATACAAAATGTTGACAATCGGGCAGCTACCCCGCTACAACTCCTTGGAGACATTCCTGTCTCCCCGATTACAACAATACTTCCCAAAAACAAAGAAACTTTAGAATTTTGTTGAAGTCAATTTTATACGGCAAGAACAATAATACGGAAATAATGGTGAAGGGGAGGGCACAAAGACTCTAAATGGGCATGTTCCCAATTCCACCAATTCATGGCCTATTCCACTCCGGTGGTGTAGGTTGACGGAAATTCATACTGCCTGAAGACGTTTCTACCTAGTGCTGTGTGCCGTGGAATTATAATATTAAAGACTGACGGCTTACTTGAACTGACTTTATTTTAAATCACTGAATGACTACACTTCGACTGGCACATGAAATGACGGACATTATTGGTGTACAGTCTAATTTGATTTTGAAAAGCATTTATGTTTGTTAGTTTAGTTATGTCATTTGTATTTTTTTCGTCTACCTTTCGATAGAGTTTCAACCATAGAAGTTTTTTCTGGTCAGTTGTTTTCGCCCCAGTTTGCGTCAACAGTTGTTTTCGCTTATATCGACAGAGATATTCCTTTGTTGTTGTCTCATTTGTTTTCTTATTTTCTTTTTAAATTTATAATTATATACATGGGGTCCTGATTAGTGACTTTTGACCCGTCGCCACGGGCTTCAGCCTTTAGACGGGCAATATTTGTTCTGCAAACTATTTTGCTCATTTTGTACTCCATGTATTGTGAATAAATAAAAAAGTATTGTATTGTTTGTATTGTAAGTGTAGGCCGACAGGAGTTACTCGTACTTGATTAATAAATGACAAATAAATAATTAAGTATCAAGTTAAACGCTTGAAATTAAAACCTGATCCCGAGATATCGTATTCAGCAATTGCTTCTACAGCGACCTACGTCCACCGATTTCCGAACTTCCACCCGATATTCTGACAAATGAGTGTGGAAGTACAAACCAGTAGAAACTAATAAAATTGGAATCTTCATCGCTCAATTACCGAATTCCTTGACTATTTTTCGCAACTCGAAAGAATAGGACCATGCAGATTGACTCAGAGAATAGGTAGCAAAAGGAATCACAGGAATCGGTGAATAGCAGGCTGCATAGTTTGTCGGCAAAAAATGCATTGGTTAGCATAGGGGCCAGCCCCACGGAATCGCTCCCTTATTAATGAACACGTTACCGAAGTTAATTCCAAATTCCATCGCGTCTGAAACTACTAAATGTATGAGTCGTTGTGGTAGTCGGTGGATTGAGGGGGGGGGGGGGGGGGGGTTACAGTGAAGTTTCCAGTTATCGCCTCCTATTATCTGCTTTTCGCAGTCTCGACTGTGAAATCGGCTTATACGAGCTCAATGCTTACTGAGTAGGTATAATGAATGGAGCGTACAGGTTTATGTTATGACACGTACGATTCAAAGTTCTTACTTCCGCTGTCGCAAAACGCTTCCCTTTCCCTAAGGCCTTCGCACAGTGGGGCCGAATGCGACTCAAGTATACCATAATATTATAATGTTTCCATGCCTAATACTTACATGAATTTAAACGCGATTTTCTTTGAAATGCAATTTTACGTTGCAAAAAAGGAAAAGAAAAACATTTGTAAACAAAATATGGCATTTCAAAGAAAATCGCGTTTAAATTCATGTAAGTATTAGGCATGGAACATTATAATATTATGGTATACTTATTTTGTGTGTCGAGTATATTCGTTGACAATTTTTTCCCTTTTACTCTTATAACAACGTTTACAACTTTTTTTCTTTTCCTTGTTTGCAACGTAAAATTGCAGAAAATCAAATTCTTGGCGTGATACACCACAATTATAAGAAACTTATAGTTTATGAAAGGTCTATTTTCTGCTTTCAAACTACCCACACAAATTCTGCACAATAAGGCCTTGTTGACTGGGAAGCAATAATTAAAGTAGGTACTATGTAGCCTTTGCAGTTTTTAACAATTGAAAAAGTGCCAACTGATACATTTTGATAAGTAGAACACTGAGCATAGTTGATAGCATGCGTCTCCCGTTCCAAATAAATTTTGTAGACGAGATTTATTTGTTGCCTTCCGTCCTCCACCAAACACCCAACATCATGGCCGGCTTTTCCAAAAATAAAAAATCGGCAATCATCGCGGCTCAAAAAATCGACGGGCAGGTATGTTAGGTGGTGTTAAGCCGATGTCGGACGAGGTATCCACAAGTTGAATGTTTCAAAACAAGACTAACAGGTCTGTTGACACGCGTGTGTATACACATATAATTACTACAATCGCATGTACATTTGAGGAGGGTCTGCCAAAACATCCAAATGAGTTGTTTTTGGGAAGTTCATCAAAATCGGTCGTAAATAGCCCGGGATTATACTGTTATTCTACCAATCGCTGCAGAATTTGATGGGAACCATGATGTGACGTGACGAAATTCCCAAAACAACTGTTAATGTAATAAATTAGAATATTTAGTGAAATACGGGCGAATTTCGTCATGTCCCTCCTTCGATTGTCAACTATATAAACTCTCCAATATTCGGAAATAATCTCTCTCAGTATGGCCTCAGTCATCAATCCACCGTTTTTCCGGGGCCCCCTTTCCTGGGATTCGCTCGGTCGCCCCTCTCCTCAGAGTATAAGATTTTCTTATTAAACGGGGAGTGGGAGGTCGGAGTTGACTTGGAAAAGGGAGGAGTCGGAATCTAGAGACTTGGCTGCTGAAGATTCCCTGGACGACTCTCCTCCTGCTGCATTAAGGTAAGAACTTGGTTCTTTCCTCCTAGTCCAAATTATTAGAGTTTCCCAACCAAAGTTAAAGTCCTAATTGAAAATGCTAAAACGTAACGGTGTTACAGAATCTAGGTACTTAAAGAAACCTACATCCTTTTCAAATTTTCCGTAATAATTATTTTGAAAGTTTCGTTGGCAATTGGCCTTTATGTAAATTATTCTTTGTGGTTTGATCAAGTGAGAAGTATTATAAGAACATATGGGGACAGGGTTAGGTTTTTTCCCCTATTTCGTTAACCTCGCCCTCAAGGGGTTTTTTTTCTAACTTAACTCTATCTCCATGCCTAAGTAATTTATTTATGACACTAAAAATTGATTCAAATCTTGTGATGGTGGTTCCATCTCAAAGCTCTTTTCTTTGGGGTTTCCGTGAGAGTATTTTCTAGGATTTAGGGGAGAATTTTCCTTTCTACGTTACTTAACGGAAAAGGTTATTCATTAAAGTAAAATTTGTAAATGTATCGACCAAATTATTAATTTAGGTTCTAGTTAGATCATTTTATAGATTTATTTGTGGGTAGAAGTTAGGTTTTTTTTCTTTTATCCCTTCAGGTTTTAGTTCATTTCTAGTTTGTTAAGAATTTATAGAATCTAAGAACTCATTATCTTTGTACTCACTTCCTATTTATGTTTTCTGATTTCACTTTTCATTCTTCTTAGTTTATTAAATCATGAGGGCTTGAATATGGATTTTGTTCCTATTTATCTCAAAACCCATGTCCTTTCCTCGCGATTCAGTTTTGGTGGCATCTTGTCCCACTTCAGAGGTAGTACACACTTTCCCAAACTTTCAAACCTCCATCTAGGCATCGTCAGTTTCCCTCTTGGTTCAAAACCTAATTTTTTAATTATAGTATTTTTCGTCTATCTTTTCAAGAGAATTGAGGCTTCATTTTTATGTTTTCCATGTCGTAACTTTAAATGTGGTCACCTCCTACAAATGGAGCTATAGGCTGGCTAAAGTCAGTTTGGCAGCTCCTCTCATAGGATCCTGAGCTCAAGTAACTTTTCGATATGTCTGGGGAAAAATTCATCTTTCAGTTCTAGTCGGTTGAAATGCCGAACTTTTGCGAACTTCCTTGACCTTTGTGGTGGACCTCGGTGTTTTCGAGGGCTAGTGAACCTTAATCCTTTCTTTGGGATTTTGGCTTATTACCTCACGAATCCACCGTGGCCAATGATAGTGCCTTGGGATAAGACGGATCCTTTCGGGAATCATCCCCTGATGGATCTTACTTTCCCCCTTGGCGATGTTTGGACAGCTTCCGGCATAAAGGAGAAGGGAGTTATATCAGGGGGTTTCGAGAGTTAAAATAATGATACTCCATCATTTTCGGAGTTTTGCTCAATTGATCTCAGGTCTTATAGTGGAGTTCTAGGAAGCAAGGTAAGTCGACGATTGATTTTGTTTTCCTCTGGAGGTGATCTAGAATTCTTGACGCAATTTTCGGACACTACACTATCACATGTACACTTTAAACTAGGTCCATTTCCAGGGTAAGTTCGTTCCCGACGAGGAGGATCCGTCGCCCCATGATCAAATTATCACACGATAGACATTTAAATAGTAAAAAACTGGAAGTAGGTACACTATTAGAAATTGGGACGAGTTTGATAGATCTGCGAGACCGACGAGGGTGTGGGAGTCACTAGCTTTCAGGTTTTGGGGATGGTGTATGAAGAGAAGCTCTACCTCGGTTTGTATTTTTGTATAAACTGAAAACTATTATTTTGTTTACTGTTTCTTTTCTCTTTTATGGGAGGGAAACAGTTGGTGGAACGCCCCCTTTAGGATAATAAAGTAAAGATAGGTAATTTCATTTTTCCTAGTATTTCAATTCTCAAAAACGGTAGTTAGAAGTTTGCATTCATTTCCCGCGATTCAGGGAAAGTTCAGAAGTACGGCAGGGTGGTAGGGTTTAGCTAGGGTGGCTTTGGGGGTTTCCTTCCGAAATGGGGTGAAAACCCCGATCAAACCATCTCTGCTCCACCCGGATTCCACGCCTATTTCGTAACAATGACATACCCAACCTGCATGATTCCTGCAATTTGTTTCTACATAGGTTGAATGGAACAGACACATACATTTAACCGTCACGAAGTTTTGTTGTTCGCGCATGCACAGATGCTATATCATTCCGATTTTAATTAAACTCATGAGGGACCATCAGGACCCTAATATTCATAATCCATGAAAATTTCAGCGAAATTGGTTACGTATAGAACAGAGATTTGAGCGGTAGGTTCAAAGGTTTCCGTAGTTCGCACAAGCGCACAATATAATGTCGTAATGAAATTCATAGGGGATCCAGTTTGTATGATGATCCCTGATAATTGCAGCAAGATCAATCGAATAGAATCGGAGGCATGAGCGTTACAAGGTTTAGATCGTTTGCGCATGCGCAGACGCTATTATCACTCTGATCAATGGGCTTATTTTTATGAAAAGTTCAGGAATCTGAAGTGAATTGATTATTTTTTATCATTAACATTTCGTTTCATTCATTTTTTTAATTTTTTAATTGAACAAATGTTTCAAAACAGGTGAGAATAATTTGTTGCAACAAAACTAATCTTTGGTTCCCTGGTCTTTCCCTGCAAAGGCCAGAGGATATTATGCCTGAAGAACCCGGAGGTATATAAGGCCCCATTAACTGAACGAAATAATTATGTCATGTCTTATATGAAGGTATTTAAAGCATAACTGTGCTGTAATGTAATGGAAATTCATCTCCACGTTCGAACAACCTGCTTTTGTCTTCAAGCATCGATATTTTGGTTTATTATTTTCAATAATGAACCATTGGAATCGAGCATGAAAAACAAAAAAAATTCTAACCCCCCCCCCCCCCGCCAAATTTGATAGTTTACGTTTCAAGGTATGTAGAATCCAAAACTGCAACAAAAAATTTCTGTCTGTCCGCCGTACTGACCGCTTTTCTTAGTTACCATGAAACAAAATTGATGAAATTCGGGTTATAGGTTCTGTTCGGGGTCTAGTTGGTCCTCGAAGCTCGACGTTACTGTCAGTCATCTCTAAGGGGTTCAAAAAAGGGTTGAAATTTTAAGAA
This sequence comes from Leptopterna dolabrata, assembly GCA_954871275.1. Taxonomy (NCBI): domain Eukaryota; kingdom Metazoa; phylum Arthropoda; class Insecta; order Hemiptera; family Miridae; genus Leptopterna; species Leptopterna dolabrata. The sequence continues at coordinate 146,199,452 of OX940974.1, forward strand.
CGCAGTAGCTCGAAAAATTTCGATGGAACGGTATGGGTTTTTTTACGTTATTAAATTTTTCTTGAGCTAAACAATTTTTTGAGACCACCCTGAGCATTTTACGTCCAGCCGTTCATGTGCACCAAAAAGCTTCGTCAACACGATCGTGAATCAAACGGTATAAATACGGCCCAGGTATCATCACTAGGGAGCACCTGATTATGGCTGTATGAAGTCGAGTTGGTTGTTCTGCGATATTATTTCATTTGATAAGTGATGGACTATTGGATTTTGTTGGTAGGTACTTCTGAAACTTGAACAAACGTTGAAGTACTATTGATGGGTAAATTATTACACAATGGCAAATTATTACACAATGGTAAATTATTACAAAACGGCAAATTATTACACAACGGTAAATTATTACACAATGGTTCATCAACCAAGAAGGGGCTGGATTTTGTTGATCGGTACTTTTGCAACTTGAACATCCGTTGAAGTATTATTGATGGGCAAGTTATTACACAACGGTTCATTATACTTGACCACGAAGGTAGGTATTGACCACAGAAAACAGTGATCTACGCAGAAGGGGCATCTATTTCACTCCACATCAACAATTTTCCTTCAGAACTTCATTATTTGCGTTTCTTTTTGCCGTTTTAGTTACTGCTTGTCATCGACAGAATTATTTTAGCAACATTAAAATTGTGATTTTGATAGGTACCTAGTAACGAGTACGGGGTTAGGTACTAACCTACGGAGGGTCTGCGATCTACATAATATGTATAGAATAGTACATATTATATTATTTAGACGGATTGTCTATACAGAGAGCTGTGATCTGTAACAGAAGGGTATTCTGAACAAAATAATAAACCGTTGTGCAGGGATTTGCAGCGTTTTTACGGTTCAATCTTCACGACCTTGCTGTGAATATGGATTTTGTTCCTATTTATCTCTAAACCCATGTCCATTCCTCGTGATTCAGTTTTGGTGGCATCTTGTCCCACTTCGTAGGTAGTACACACTTTCCCAAACTTTCAAATCTCCATCTAGGCATCGTTAGTTTTCCAGTTCATTTTATTTCGTTTCATTTTATTTTTTATTTTTTCTTCCTATTGTATTTTTCTTACTATTGTGTTGTATTGGGCTTGCCCGTATCAAATAAATAAATAAATAAATAAATAAATAAAAATAATTAATTATTGAATTATTGAATCCCGCGCATTTTTATGAAAATTGTAATTCCCGAGCCGGCTCCAGTACTCGATTTTGGGCTTTCACAGAAAACAGTGATCTACGCAGAAGGGGTATCTATACAGGGAAATAATAAACCGTTGTGTAATAATTTGCAGCGTTTTTGTTTGTGTACCTATATACATTGGGATTTGTGACGGTATAGGGAAATCCAGTCAAATTTTATATTAGACCCGGGCTCTTTCCCGATGTTTTTGACACGTGGCTGATGGGGCGGTCGATTCGCGAAAACGAATCGTCAACTCCTGGTATCCTTGCGTAATAACCAAACCAATGTCTCTCCAGCTGTCACACTACCTTCCTACCTTTCTGGGCGGCTAGTGTGGGCGGCGGCTAGTTACACACCTTCATCCATTACATGGTAGCAGAGCGTTGATGGTGGGTACGTGCTGGATTTCATCCTCGGTACCCCCTCCACTTCATATTTTTGAGAGATTTTCCAGAAGGAAGAGCTCAGAGGTTTGCAGAATAAATATCCTTTCCCCTTTGTCGTGTGAATATAAACTTCTGCCATTTAATTTATTTTAATAGCTCAATATTTTTCCATTTTCTCTATTCTACTAGCTTTTCTTCCACAAATTGAGCTTTTATTGGCGTACAATGCCTCAAATCAAATATTCTTATGTAAATAACTATTAATTCTTCTTTCAAGGGCAAGATTTCCCAAATTTAAACGCGAAAAATGCCAGTTTAAAAATCTCGAAGTTGAGTATTAAACAATCCCAGTTGTCCCATCTTGAGATGGAGGTTAGTCATCTAGAGGTTGTTCAGATGAACCTTCCTAACCCACAACCTCTAACAACACATTTTTTCCTTTTTCTTTTTATTTCCATGTCCGCCAAAGGATATTTATAAGGAGCTAATTCTCCACATACCAGTAAATAATTTGCAGTAGTACCATTGCGATGGAGGCTAAAAGCTTTGGAGTTTTTCAGATGAGCCATTCCTGAACTCCATACTACTTTCAGCCCCTCGTCAATTAACTTTACATGCTGATTCTTCAAATAAGTTTGTTTCCAAGTGGAGGAGAGTGACGGTAAAAGGAAATCACGTCCAATTTTATATTGGATCCGGGTTCTTTCCCGATATTTTTGACAAGCGACTGATGCGGTCGATTCGCGAAAACGAATCGTCAACTCCTGGAAGCAGTGCGTAATAATCAGACCAATGTCTCTCCAGGGGCAGCTGTCACACCGCCTTCCTACCTTTCCGGGTGGAGAAGGAGAAACTACGATGTATAGGTGGCTAGTTACACCTCTTCATACATTACAGGTTGTACCCCTCATTGTCAATATCCTAATGAGATACAAATGAAGGAATGAATGAATGAAAGAGAATTTATTCCGAGAAAGAGATATAAAAAGAAACATTACAGTACCTTTGTTATTGCATGGAATATACCCTTTAACCATAGAGCAAGAAGCCCTGTGCGGTTATGGGAGATGACTGAGCTTAATATAGGTGATAGGTAAGCACCTTAAAACATCGAGAAGTTCATTTCTCGGTAGTTCCAAATTAAACACATTTGGTTACAATGATTACATACACTGCAAAATAAACACGGTTTTTAACGTCATTTAACAAAAACTCAGTTAGCTCACTCAACTCAATTAGTTCACTCAACGTGCTCACTTATATGAGTATATAGCACCCCCCCCCCCCCCCCCCTCAGCCACCCTAACTAGGTTTGCCTTTCTGAAAACAAACGAGAGATGAGAAAGTAGTCCAATCTTAGAACCACTGCTGCTCGTCGAGGGAAGAGAGGCGACCTCCAACTTTAACTATAATATTGGTAAATGAAGATAAATGGCGTTTCCGAGCATTTTCCAAGCGCGCTGGTTGTTAATGTTAGCCGTTTTTTCCATTCCCACCAACTCGGCTCACTCCCCGTTTTTCACTCTATAATGTCATGCGCCCATTAACTTCTCAAAAGTTCACTTATGCCAAAAAACGAAACAAAGTGGAGGGGGAAAAAAAGCTTCATTCAGGTCGTACTAAATAGCGACCCTAATAAATTCTTTTTAGAACCCCCAAGGCACATTCGATGCTCTCCTTGCCTCAAAAGACTATAGCGAAGAAAATTCCACCACTTTTGGATACCATATACTCTGAGCTGCCAGGACGTTAGAAATGACAGTCTGGCCCCCTACCAAAACGAAAAAATACTTTCTGAATGGATCCTATGACTTAACATCTGAGGGACGATTTCATGGACAAAACAGCTAATTAGACTCTTACGTATTTGAGATATCCAGTAGGTACATCAATATCAGTAAATTATATAACACAGTGTAGTATTTATATAATTTTATGCGCAGTAAACGTCTCTCGAAGTACGCCGTCGGCCTTCATTTCATCCCTTCAATTTACAGCAGCAAACTTGATCCCCGATTATTTGTATAGTGTCCATCCATACCTACCTAACAATCAGAGTTGGTTCACCTATGATGGAAGAAATTGATGACAGTAACTCAATGACATTGATCGATGCTGGGTCGTGAACACACCACGATTAGAAGTTTGACAACTGACTCCCAACTCCGTTTGAAGATTCATAGACATTCGACTTATAGACCCAACATCCGAACGAGTGACACATATGCCTCTCTGTATAACAGTTAACTACACTACTAGCTGGATCGCTCGTGCGTTGCATTATATAAGAAACATAGTTATGTGGCTTGGCGGCGAGTGTGATTGTGTGTTCATTACTTTGTGTTAATTGTTTGTTTTATTATTATTGACATATATTCAGATTTTTTTCTTCCCACTAACTGAAATTCAGCCATCTTTCCAACCCAGCCACTTAGTCTTATGATTATATCCCACAGGTTGCACAGAAATGAAGCGATCTTCATACTCGTAGATATCTAAAGAAACAAGATGACTAAGGAAGGTAAAATAGGTACCTATAACTAATTTATAGCTCTATACCCAAGACTTGGACGTAGTCGGGCGAACGATCCCGACGTGAGGGAGCAAACCCAAGTGCTCACAGAGGCAACGACTTGGCCGTGCGACTACGTGTTTACTTCAGACCTCCGACTTTTCTGCAGTGTTCGCACCGGAGCCGATCACGTGTGACTCCGACAACGGACGATCTTATCCTACGACCTGAGCACTCACACTAGAGACAGGTACATAAGTAGGACTACTTTGTCGACTCCCAGTCCAGGATTGCCAGATGCACTTTCTTGGTTTATTATGGTAACAATAAACCTTTGGAATACAGCATGGAAAAAACCCCTTTCCAAATTTGGTGGTTTCCGTTTCAAGGCACGCGGAAAAATGGAATGAAAAAATTTCTGTCCGCCCGCCGAACTTTGTTTTTCCCTTGGTTACCATGAACCGAAATTAGTAATATTTGGTTTTGTAGGTCCCATTTGGGGTCTAGTTGTTCCGCGATGCTCGGCGTTAATGTCAGTCATCTCCAAGAGTGAAAAATAAGGGTTGCAAATTTTCAGAACGCCATAGCTCGAAAACTTGCAATAGAATGGTATGGTTTTGTGATGATCACTAATGGTAGGGTAGGTTTGGGTAAGGTGAAGGATAGGAGAGATGTGCTCCTTAGGAGTCTTTTTGCTTTAGGGTCTTGGGTTATCACCACAGCAGGCGTTAGTTGAAGAGGAGGCTAGCACCCCGCGGTTATCACCACAGGGAACTTTCTTTAAGAATCATTCAATAAGTCCGTCGATACAGAAGAGGTCTTCAGACTGCCTAGCCGTTCTACTAAACTCCCACGCCCTATCCTAGTGAAATTCACTTCCGGGAGGAAACGGGACAGTCTGTTGGCCAAGTCCCCATCCAAGAAACCCAAAAGGAGCAACATCTGGGCGAACGAAGAGGAGGACGGGCCTGTCCGTCTGAACACTTGACTTGAGCAGCAGCAGAGGTGCTCCAGAGGTGCAACACGTTGAAGAGACAAGGAAGTATCGAGGCCGTCAAAGTCAAGAAGGCCGTCAACGTCAAACCTACTAACAGTGAAATATTTAAAATTGTAAGAGGAGTCGTAAATAAATTGAGCAATTGTAAATACACATAATTATATTAGATATTATTGGGCACCTACTCGAAGGCCATAAAACACCGAAGTACCTACATTTTTTATATTATTATTACTACTGTTGATAAAATATTACCAATAAAAATGTATCACATAAACTAAATTAATTTACGAGCACAAAAATAACACTTTGTCATCAATTTATAGATGAGACTAAGAAATATGTAACTAATAATAAGTTCCTTCGAGTTTACAGTGGCTAAAATTACCGAATATAAGCGAAGTATCCAGGCGAAACACAGGTCTGGAGCAGGATTTTGCTAGCTATCCGTCGATACGGTTAAATCATAACCAGATTAGCGGCCCGTGAGAAATATTTGCGGGAGGAAGGAGAAGGAAATAGGAAATGATTCCCTCGTTTTCCCCAATCCCCATCGCACGCTCATCGCGGCCGAATTGCTTAACTCAGTGGCAGCTCGAGATTCTGATGGCAGGATAAATACCTCTCAACTCGATGAGAACATAACCTTGGAAGGCGGCGGGTCAGGGCTCCAGAGGTAATAGAATTAGAGGAGTGCCTTACTTCCCTCAGCGGAAGGAATAAACGCTGGCGTGTGCCGGTCTTCTAATGCAATTGAAGTAGATTACTTCTTCGCAATTAGGCCGTTGAGGCGTTTTTGGAAGGAGACTGAGAGAATCTCTGCACCTGAGCAGGAACCAGAGAGCCTCACTGGTTACCATATTCTGATTACATTTTTGATTATATCGGGTGAGTGAGGGTGATGACTAGAGGCGGGAACATTAAAATTGGATTTTTTTTTTGAAATTTTCGGAAGAAATTGTTGGTAGAAACATGGCTACATTGTGTGAGTACAATGCTGGCAAACGAAGTTAGCAAAAAACACAGTATTTCTCCGTGTTTCGAGTGTTAATGGGTAAAAAACACAAACTGTGTTTAAATTTTTGATCAGTTTTCGAAGTTTGTCATTCAAATGTCATCCCTTGACATTTGAATTATAAACTTCGAAACTCACCAACAATTTAAACACAATTTGTGTTTTTCACCCAATAACACTCGAAACACAGAGAAACAAAGTGTTTTTTGCTAAGTTTTCGAAGTTTGTCATTCAAACGTCATCCCTTGAACGAAAATATTTGTTTTCCAATCGACATAATATTATATCAATTGCTATAATATATCAACGGTTCATACGCTTAGATGTTATTTATATTATAATAAATGTTATTTATTATAAGTAATAACAATAACATGACATCTGAGCACTTGATCCATTAGTTAATTTACTTTGATACAACAATTACAGTTTGTATAGTCATTGCTGTTCAACGACCATACCCTCCACGACGGAGGGAGGGAGCACTTCCGATGTGAGGACATCATCTGGCCTGAAGACGCTGTCCTCACATCGAAAGCGCTCGCCTCCAGTACTCGACTCACCAGTTCCGACGAATTCCTCCGGAAGGCAAATTAATTGAATTCTACTACTAGCGGAACTATCCCTTTAGATTCAATACCAGACACTGCTGTTGCCTCGGAGAAGAAGAGCCGAAGAGCTTCGGGGTGTATATATATGTTCACGAAGTGGCTGTTCATGTTTAATTGCATAGTATTTAATTATTCCACTAATAGTTTCGATTTTAGGATCACTAGGGATTCATCATTACGAACATACCACAGTGCACTTATAATATTCCTGATGGTTTATTTTGGAAAAGACTGTTAGACTTTTTGAAATGCAAATGGTTATATTATGGAAAGCTCAAAAACCTACCAAGTTACAAGTACACTTTTCTAAACTTTATCCTTAGTTCTCCGCTTTTCTTTTTAACGAGATCTTTTACATTCAACTTTATATCAAGAGATATATATATTTAGAGATACATAGATATTTTACCTTTCCAACGTCTTGATTGCATGGATTTAAGGGCTGTCCAGCATTTGGTAACGAGGTAAGACAGGTCCCTAAGTATTTACCTCTGGGTAATGCGGACTTAGCCGCTTCAGGCAAAACGGCAATCTCATCCAGGGTTAACTTGAAAGAATAAATTCAGGTGGTATTGATTCAATAAACAATTATTCACTTAAAACAAGGTCGGAAAGCAAAAATGTGTTCGAAGGTTTTGGTCCTTTTATACATAGGTGCTCCAAAATAAGTATAAATTGAGAGCAGCTCATGCGCATTACTTGTAACTGTTTATTTTCCAGGGATGTTAGGTAACTGTTGATGCCTAGATGCGACCCGTACATAGACGGCTCATACGCTGCGCCTTACAATTCTCTGAACTCTTGCATGTAACCCTCTGTATAGCTCGCTGGTTTTCATTTGGCCAAATTGAGAGCAGAAAAAAGGTGTGTGCCTGTGATCGTTGGATCGTGCAAATTGAGAATATTAAAATGCGGGCGTGAGGGCAGATGTAGAACCGCTCTAGTGCGAAATGCCCCGCTGTTCAGCCCAACGTCCTATATTTCCCACGTTCTGACTCCACTAGCCGCGGCTACTAAAAAGAATCCTCTTGTTTGAAGTTTTACAAGTCAAAGGGATACAGTGAAATTGCCATCATTCACATTCCGTTAGTTGTCTGCGTCGTTTCCACGTCCAGTTTGCATTTTTTCTACGTGAATAGCCTGATTTCGTGTTGTAGACGCACATAACCATACGAAAGAATGTTCGAAATGAGCTGAAATTTGGAGGGCAGGTTCTGGTTGGGTCCTAGATGGTTCCTTACGAATTTCATCCAAATCATATTGTTTATGTCGTCTGTACACGTGCAAATACGAAAAACTTGCTGCGCGCATGATATTAATTACGAACAACTGATTATGATGAAGTACTCTGTCATAATCACTGATTCGTCTAGAGAGGAGGTGCGTATGATAAGGAGTGATGTACACGCACAGATATATTATGAAGGAAAATTATTACATTCAAGTGCCGGGGAACCTACGAAGAGCTAAATTAGGAAGTTGTAGAAGGTATAGAACTCACTTGACCATAACTCCCTTTTCTCGGTGTATTTTGAAATATTTTGTGTTGAATCAATGGAAAAGTAGATGCTCAACAACTTTGTATCTTTGAAACTCGAAGAGTTAATATGAAACAGCGCATCCCAGTAAAGCATATCTATCTCTCGGTACCAAATTGCCGGTCTGTTGGAAAAAATAGAAATTTAGTGAGGTAGGTACCTATTAAACCTTTTTTTAAACGTTTTCTCTGAAGAAAGTATTTTTTGTTCTTCTGGCTCTGGACGTCTCATTGTGTCACTCAACGTTCGGTACATACTCTTGAATTCGTCTTTGTTTTCAGCATACTACAAATAATCAAAACCGGTATAACGTTCTGGAGGCTCGGTGGTACTCTATGACGTACTTTTAACGTACCAAGTTTGTCCTCTAATAAGCCGTTTGCTGCATTAGCCCTTCCTGCAAGACTGAAAAACAATGAGTTATCCAATAATTGGTTATAGAAAAATATGGTTATTAACTCGTCCAAAATAATCGAACTGATTCTTTTTTCTTCAAGTTTTACGTGTCTTGAAAACATTTTCAGAACTGGAAAATTCAACCACCAAATTTGGATGAGACAGCTTAGCGCCTATTCATACGGAGGTGACCGGTATGATAGCCTAGGCTGATAATCCGAATATGCAGACGAACATGTTCTAGAGGAAGAGACGGGACTCTTCACACGACAGGCGACTGTCGTTGTAGGTGTCTGACAGACTGAATCACCGAAATTCGGAATATTTGTCTTCAGACAGTCACTCGATCTGATGCAGGATGTTACGTTGTCCTATTGCATCATTCACACGGAGGAGACTGGTATCACAGACCGCGTCCCAGCTCTGCACAGTTGTGTTCGTGCGCTCTTCCAAAACTTGGTTTATTTGCAAGTGCTGTGATTTTGGTTTATTATTTTCAAAAATGAACCTTTGGAATCGAGCATGAAAAAAAAATTAAACATAATAATCCCCCCCAAATTTGAAGATTTCAGTTTCAAGGAACGTAGAATCCAAAAATGGAATAGAAATTTTCTGTCCGTCCGCCGTAAACCGCCCGCCGCACTTCGCACTTTCCTTTGTTACCATGAACGAAAATTGATGAAATTTGGTATGAGGGTCCGATTTGGGGTCTAGTTGGTCCGCCAAGCTTGGCGTTACTGTCAGTCATCTCTAAAGAGATAAAAAATAGGGGCTGAATTTTCCAGGGCGCCATTATGTCGAATTTTTTTAAAGGTTTCAAACTAGACACAACAAACTGAGGAATTTTTTGAGACCTCCCCTCCCCCCCCCCCCCCGTCTGTCCAGCCGTTCGTTCATAGTAAGGCCCTGAAGTTGGATCGTGAATGAAACGGTATACATCCAGCCCAAACATCATTGCGAGGGAGCATCTGATTATAATCACGCATGGCTGCATGAAACCGAGTTGGTTGTTCCGAGATATTATTTTATCTGAAGAATAATAGTTATTTAGGATTTTGTTGACAGGTACCTACTCTTGTAATTTGAACAAGGAACGTTATGCTTCATGAATAACGATAAACAGTTATTAATAATGGAATTCTTGAATCTACCGCATATTAGTTATGAAACTGTAATTCCCCGGCCAACTACAGTAATCGACTTAGGGCTTTCCTTGGGGGGGGGAGGGGGGGAGGGGGGGCACGAGGAGGGTAGGTACTGAACACAGACAACAGTGACCTACGAAGTAGGGGCATCTATACAGGTAAATAATAAACCGTTGCGTAATTTGCGTGCATTATTAAATTCAACATTGATTTGATTTCGCTGGATGTTGATGGCGATGAAATGATTACGGGAGTTCAAATGCAGCCTGCATTGTGGGGTAAATCCAGTAGGAGCGATTAAGCTAACAAAATTAACGGAAAATGCGTGGAGGGAAGTGTTGAAGTTTATATTGGGTGAGGAAGAAGTCCAAGAAGAATGAAACAACAATAAAAAACTGCGAAGCCCTTATCACATGGGTTTATTATTCTATTGGGCATACCTACAGAAATGTTGGCCGTTCATTTATTGTTTCTCAAAAATCCGAATTAGGCACCTGTTTTATTTTTTTACAAATTATCTTTGATCATTGATTTAGCTGTTTTGATTCACCTGTTGATACTATTTCTAGTGTTATTATACAAATTTGTGGTGATTTCAGACAATTTCCCAGGTTTTTGACTCATGAAAAATGAATTTTGGGAGCTGAACCTTCGTTACGACCTCAATTCTTCACTCTTTGGTCAAAATCAACTTCATCATGTTCTGTCTTCTCGCCCTAAAAAACACGGAATATCGTTATACTCAGAAGCTCATGTTCACTAAAATCTCGAAAAACCCTATTTGTACACCCATTTTTCCCCCACAACACCCGTGGATATATCCGGATCGGGCTGTCGAGCTTCGGCGCACAGCTAGGACCCAAATGTATTCCAAATTTGGGACCCAAGTGGGTTCCGATTTGGGGCCCAAAACTGTGTGCGGAAGAACGACGACTGTAGACCAAAATGTACCGTAAAGTTACGGCTGGAACTTTGTTAGAACCTCAATGTTCTAAACGTTGGTAAAATCAACTTCATATTCGGTCTCCTCGTCCTAAAAAACGTGGAAAACCTCACAAGCTCATGTTGCTGAAACACGAAAAAACCCTATTTTTGCACCCATTTTTCACCCATAACACCCTTGGGTATATTCCGATCGGGCTACAAAGTTTCGGGACACAACCAGGGCCCAAATGTAGCGTGTGTGCGAAAGAATGAATTTTTTAGACCGAAAATAGAGTAGATATGGATGATACGACTTAAGGCGGACGGACATTGCATTTTTGGAATCTACGCACCTTGAAACTTGAAAGAAAAAAATGTTGAGGGGTTGTTATAAAATTTTTTTGCTGAGCGCATACATTCACAGAATAATAAACCAAAAGGTGAGTTTCGCACATATCAGTATTGAAATCGTAATTCTGTCAGTCTTTCCATCTATCAGAACCGCACAATTTTTTCCCCCAAACAATATGTTCTGCGCAACACACGGGTGAACCTGTCAGTATTAAATAATTACTGTCGTGAGTCCCTCCCGGGAACACTCCTCTAGTAAACTTAAGTCTTCACCAATATTCAAACGCAAAACATAGTTCCGTCAATAAACGAAACGAGTGGGGAGACAAGCCACAGAACCCAGGGTACACAACCTGGAGCCCCACCACCAACCCCTAACAGGGGGTTGGAGGGAGAGGCTTCCTTTTCCTATAAAACCCTGGATCCTGCGACTTTAGCTTCATTCGACACTTCCTCTAACCAGCTCTCTCTTCTCTCCTCTACCTTGCTCTCTCCTCCTCTCAAAAGAACCTAGATGTCGGTGGTGGTCCGCCCATAACCGCCTAGGCACCCTCCTCTTCCAAAAGATTCCAGACGTCGGTGGTGATTCGCTCATAACCGCCTGGACACCTCTCCTCCAAAAGATCCTAGATGTCGGTGGTGATTCGCTCATAACCGCCTAGGCAAACTACCACTCACCTCTCATCTCTCCCAAAAGATCCTAGATGTCGGTGGTGATTCGCCCATAACCGCCTAGGCAAATTCTACCACTCACCTTTCCTCTCTCCAAAAAGATCCCAGATGTCGGTGGTGATTCGCTCATAACCGCCTGGGCAATTTCCCTCACACCACCGTGATGCAATTTTAAATTCATCACAATTACGTAGGTAAAATATCTGATCATAGCAAATATTGAACTGAATTTGAATTTGAATTTGAAACTCGAACTCGATTTGAGCACAGCAAAATAATATGAAGATAGCAAAGTTAGGTAGGTAAAAAATATCGTACTAATATTAGCGTGTAAAAGTTATCTGCCAATCGATCCAACTGATCGATCTCTCATACTTTAGCCTGTCAGACCGATCTCCTTCATGTGAAGGGGCCCTTCTTGTGTGCTCGCTTTCCCAAGTTATACTGCTAGAACTAGGCCTGTAATTCTCATCCATTTCAGATATCAGTCGATGTGGTCGAGAGAATCTCAGCGGTTGGTAGCGGTACTTGATGTTCGTTTGAACTTCGTTAGTGAATACTCCTCCACAAATCGAACCTCTTTGTAATTACTGATTTAATGACCCTATTGACAGGAACAGTGCCAAACTGTATGTTTGACAGTTGAACCGTTTTCATTACATTAGTATTTACAGGTATCGCTCAGGGGAACAGTTTGACGTTGGTGCTTCGATTTAGGCTTTGGTTCACAGTGACAGCGAGCGTTCTCGTACTTCAAAGGACGGAAGAGGGTTTTTGCGATAACTGGGATGAAAGGGTTGGCAAATACAATTAGTTGGTTACCTCATAACTCCCTTTTTTATTTGACGATCAAACGTTTTCATCCTCATACCTGAACATGAACTTTACCCTACAGAAATGTTCAGTTGTCTGAAACGGTGCCTAAAACCACGGAGGGCATACAAATTGTTTAGATTACATGAAATGTTGACACTTTGTATGGAACATTTGAATGGAACTTAGGGAATATGGTTATAAGACATTGTCTTGAGCAGCCCTATTGTCATCAGTATTATGGTTCGTGGCAATGGCTTTGAAGGATGGAGTTATTACACAATGACGGATGCTATTTTCAAGGATTATTCTTCGAAAATTCCTGGTGGTTAAAACGGTAGAGGTTATAAAGGATCGGCTCCATCAGTTAGGAGTAGTGGAGTAGGAGGAGTAAGATTAGAATGTTTGTGCTTTGAAGCAATGGAAAACTTGGCAGAGGCTATGCCTTGATGTCTTATGAGAAGTACTGAAAATAACTGGTTCCATAATTAAATGCTAGGTTCATCAGTTTTCGCTGAACCCCTCAGTGATTCCGTTATTGACCAGTGGTTGGTCCTCTCTTTGTTCGAATGAACAATGAACAGGTTATTTACTGTGAAAATAGCGTTAAGATCCAGACCGTAATTAGCTGAGAATCGAGAGCGTTTCTGTTAGAGGAATGTTGTTGATTGAACTCACTGCAATATGACTTTGTAAAATGATGGAATTGTTGAGATAGACTGTTCGCCGCAGGTAACTTCAATTCTAGAATAAACATATATTATTCAACAAATATAACTGAACCCCAGAAGAAATCGAATTCCTTTACAGACTGGCGACCTCTGAGTATATTTCTCGATGAGTCCGTAACTGAAATTTACCGCGTGGTTATAACATTTCATCATTCAAGGTAATATTCATCGCGATTCATGAAATAAGCAGCTTTATGCGCTGAGCGTGAACGTAGCATTACACATGCATCTGCTTGAAAAACAGTGAGGCTGTTTTCAATAAAACCCGAGTTGAAAAATCAGGTGCGAGGCATCACAATACTTTCCTTACCCACATTAAGGCCATATGTTTGCTGTGTACTATGGGCTGCATGCCATAAGAAGAATTTTTTTGTTGCTGAGTAATATAGCAGGTAGTTTTTTAAAAATATTTCTATTAGTACCTAGGTACATGCCAGTTATTTGTAAGCTGGGTAAGGAACATAAAGAAGTGGAAGAAGGAATATAAAGAAGAATATAAAGAAGATCCCTGAACTTTGAAAGAAGGCATTTGTTGTCCACGACACCTCCTTAGTAATGGTACTTCTATGGGACCGAGACGCAAGTAATTATTGAACGAAAAAAGCGAACCCAGCCAAGTAGAATAGACGGGTGCAGTTCCACAGTATGTAACGCCACTTCCAAAGTCGTCAAAGTTACCTAATTATTTTCGCTCCAATTAATTAACTTTTTACTTGACGGAATCCTCATTAAAAAAATAATAATAATAAAATTAAAAAAATAACATGAATCACCAAAACAAAATACATATAATAGAAATATATAGTTTTCAATGAATGTTGTTGGACAACCATTATATTCAAAAATATAAATACATCAGGAACATTGAGAGTCAAAACATATTACGATATGTACTCGTCAAAGAATGGAAAAGTATACGCTGTCAAGTATCTAGGGCTGCTGCCTGATCAACATAATATTAAGTGGAAGGAATACATACAGAGTCTAGTAGCAAGGATTAGGGAAAAATTCCACCTCTTCTTCTTATTCAGAAGCTGGGTTAGCCGGGAAAATCTACGTATGGGTTTCTATGCTTAAGTTCATGGCATATTGATCTATGGTACACCTATTTGGGGAGGTGCTTACGCGAGTAGAGTTGGTAACCTAGATGTGGTTGTGTATACCGTCTTACATATAGCCACGAAATCACACAGGCACACCCGAAATGCAAACCTCTACAAGGATTTTCAAGTACTTTCTCCTAGAATGTCTTATGCTTAGAGAATGACATTATATGTCCATAAATCCCTCGGCTTGTTCAAGGAAATAAGTGATTGGAGACATACCAGGATGAACACACAAAGTATCTTATTAACAACACGCCCAAACAATGACTTCTACAATAGGCAGTTTGCCTTGGCTAGCACCCTCTGTATTCGAAAATCTACCATCAGCAATTAAAACAACCAGTTCCTTAGCCACATTAACAAAAGGGGGGAAAATGCATACTAACACTTGTGAATCAATCAAATGTGAAAGCCATTACCCTTACTTTTATACTTACATAAGATACAGGGAGAGGGAGAGGGCGAGGGAGAGGGAGGGAGGGAGGGAGAGGAGAGGGAGAGGGAGAGGGAGAGGGAGAGGGAGAGGGAGAGGGAGAGGGAGAGGGAGAGGGAGAGGGAGAGGGAGAGAGGGAGAGAGGGAGAGAGGGAGAGAGAGAGATAGATAGAGAGAGGGAGAGAGAGAGAGAGAGAGAGAGAGAGAGAGAGAGAGAGAGAGAGAGAGAGAGAGAGAGCTTGGACAGGTCACTGACCTTAGGCTTAAAAAATAAAATCCAATTTTAAAAAATTGAAAAAACGCATTTGTAGGCAATATTATTACCTGCCATTTTATCTGTATTACGTTAAATATGTCAATAAACTATTTATATTAAGTCAAGAAGTCTTCACCACCTGCTTTTACCGACCAGTTCACATCCCCCCCTTTTGTTTTAATTTTTATTTGGCATCGGTTGCCCATACAGCCACAAGGTAAATGAGTTACAATTCTCAATAAATGAAATTATTTACAATATTATTCTTGATAAATAATATGTAAAGTAAAATCCAGTATTTCATATCGAAACCTCGCTTTCCTTCAGAAATCGGTAAACTGAATTGAACACTCCCACTGGAGCTTGAAGAGGGTACCTACGGTAAGTAGTAGAGCTGCTGCGCGTGGGTAGCCAGCTCTTCAAACAGGCGGTTCCTTCTTGCAGCTAGCCCGGGACATTCCGACATTACATGCTGCAGGTCCTCTATCCCCGCGTCACATCTCTCACATTCCGCCGAAGTCGAAAGGCTCACTCGAGCCTCGTTGCTCCGCACGTCGCCTGATTTGCTCTTAGCCTACAGATAGTTCACATCCTACATCCCTCCCTCACCTTCCACAATTAGAATTTCCAAATTTAAACGTGTGAGGGCACCCTAGAGTATAGTTCCGTATACTGCGCCCTCACGTTGTGTGGGTGTGTCTGTGCGTGAGTTGAGCAACGGACACCACACTGACTGAATTTTAACAATGAACATAGGAAGCCCAACCAAGGGGGAGAAAGATGAACACATGGTACTGGAAATGAGCGGTTATCATGCCCCACTTGTCATGCACAAAAAAATTATCGGCTACTCCTTCTTCCAACAATTCGAATTATGGAAAGGTACCTGAATGCAGGATTGTCAGGAATGAGGAATCGCCCTTAGCATCGAAAACCTCCTCTCCTCCCTATCAATCCTTCAAGAAAAACGTCTGCCAATTCGAGTAGGCAGGATAGCTTCCTCACTTGAATCACATGAACGTATAGAATAGTTGGGTAGGTTCATTTTGATACGGGACCATCGGCGATCCAAACCACGTGTACCCTCAAAACTTCAGCACTCTACGACTATTTTTCGCGTAGTTAGAAGCGGTTACAAGGAAACGGTCAACATTCATGTTCGCGCATGCGCAGGCGAATGAAATTCGTATGGAATTATCAAAGTATTATTCCTGATCGACCCTCCAAATCTGAACTCATTTCAAGGATATTTAAGGTAGTTATGGGCGTTTCAAGTATTTCACGTTTGCGCATGCGCAGACGAAATGATTGCCATGATTTTGAAATGCGACCATTTGCGATCAAACCCGCGTGTACCCTCAACATTGTAGCTCTCTACGACAATTTTTCGCGTAGTTCGAAGCGCTACAAGGAAACGGTCAACAGTTCATGTTCGCGCATGCGCAGACGAAGTTACATTACGATTCCGATGAAATTAATTTAGACTTATCAAACTACTATTCCTGATCGACCCTCGAAGTTTGAACTCATTTCAACGATACTTAGGGTTGTTATGGGCGTTTCTAATATTTCACGTTTGCTCATGTGCAGACGAAAGTTACAGCAATTTTTCAATGATTTTTGTATGGGACCATCTGTGACCCAACTCGCATCTACCCTCCAAATTTCAGCCCATTTCTACCATTAGTCGGTAGTTAAGGGTGTTACAAGGATTTACCACTGACAGACACGGAACCAAAACGTCTGCCAATTCGAGTAGGCAGTATAGCTTCCTCACTTGAATAACATGAACGTATAGAATAGTTGTGTGATGAATTTAAAATTCTCATCACGGTGGCGTGGAAGGAAGGTGAGTGAGTGAATTTACCTAGGCGGCTGTAGTCAACCGTTCATCTAGGTAAAGGAGAGGAAAGGAGGAAAAGTCGCAGGCGGCTGTAATCAACCGAACATCTACGACTTGGGAGGAGAGAGAGGTGGATGAGGGAATTTTACCTAGGCGGCTGTAGTCAACCGTTCATCTAGGTAAAGGAGAGGAAAGGAGAGGTCCCTTGTCTAGGCGGCTGTATTCAACCGATCATCTAGACAAGGAGGAGGAGAGGAGGTGAAATTCTCAGGCGGCTGTAGTCAACCGATCATCTGAGAGGGAAGGTAAGAGAGAGAAGAGAGAGCTGGTTAGAGGAAGTGTCGAATGAAGCTTGAGCTCCAGGATCCAGGGTTTTATAGGACTTGGGGGCCTCTCCCTCCAGCTCCTTGCAAGGAGCTGGTAGTGGGGCCCCAGGTTGAGTAACCCTGGGTTCTGTCGCCTGTCCCCACTCATATCTTTATTTACGGAGCTTTAGTTTGGCGTTTGGATATTGGTGAGAACTTAATATTATAGGAGTGTTCCCGGGAGGGACTCACGACAAGTTGGGTAGGTTCGTTTTGATACGGGACCATCTGATATCCAACCCGCGCGTACCCTCAAAATTTCAGCTCTCTACGACTATTTTTCGCGTAGTTAGAAGCGTTACAAGGAAACTGTCAACATTTCATGTTCGCGCATGCACAGACGATTATTCCTGATCGACCCTCCAAATCTGAACTCATTTCAATGATATTTAAGGTAGTTATGGGCGTTTCAATTATTTCACGTTTGCGCATGCGCAGACGAATGTTACCGTACTTATTCAATGATTTTGTCATTGGACCATCCGTGACCGAACTCGCACCTAACCTCCAAATTTCAGTCCATTTCTACCATTATTTCGGGTAGTTAGGGCGTTACAAGGAATTACCATAGACATACAGACAGACGGACAAACAGACAGACACGGAACCAAAAATGTTCCTGGATTTTAAAACACAAAATGGTAGTGGAAATTTTCATTTTGGAAGAAATGAATTTTTTTAATTCAATCACGAATCCAAGGCTTCCCTACCTTCGGTAGTGAGGAAGCAAAACTGGAACCGTGAGGACAGAAAATCATCCTTTTGCAAGGATCCAAGATAACACCAACATACCCCTCATCAATATTTTGGTAAACATAAAATTGTAAAAAATATATGGAAAAATTGTTGAGAAAAGTTTAGTCGGGAACTAACGTTGAACGATAGGTAGAAAACTGAGATAAGTTGTTTAGCCAGCAGTGATCAATAACGGAGCTGTAACAACAGGGTAAAATAGACCCCGAGCAAACATTGTGCAATGTAGGGCTTGTGATAAAATAATTAGTGGGGAGTTGGTGGAAGAAAAGGTGCAGAAGTTTCCAAATCACTAATCGTGTAATTTTTTGGTGGGCAAATGAACAAATTTTACTGAAAATAATAAATCGTTATTGGGTGACATGTTACATGTATAGTAGGCCTCTTGGGCAATGGCAAATTGGGCAAATGGGGGCAGATATGGAACTGCAGCCGAACAAACATATTCTGTGCGAAAAAACCCTCTGGTTCCGCCAATCATTTTGGTCTGGTAGTTAGCAATGGATGATAATATTTTTCATTACAATCCTACTCCATGCTACCGACGGGAAAAGATAAATGGGAAAAACTTTTGCGTGGAGAGTGTTTTTGTTCTCCTTATTGCACATAGTGCAGTCTCAAGTGGCCCAGCCAAATGCAGCTACGCACGAATCAGGATTACGATTCTCAACCCAGGTTCCAAGGTCGATGAACACTACCTACTGTATGATTCTCTTTCAGTCATAGTTATTTAGGTGCATGCTGTATGAACGTATCATAAAATCGTTTGCTGAGGACCTTCCTATCCATTTTCCTATCCATCCAACGATGGAAGATGGCCGAACGATGGGTATTGCTGGAATTGGTTAGAACTATCCTGATTGTGACAGATAATAGATTAAACCGTTCTAACAACTGCTCCATCGCGAATCTTCAATTGAGTTTGATGCACATATATTTTATCTAACAGTCCGGTTTTAATCACTTAAGGCGAATGAATCATTCAGGCTTGTGAGTAGACTTTCCGAGTTTGGAAAGAGAAAGAAGAATCCGAGTAGCTGCTTCCAAGGAACAAATTGATAAAAAACTTTATTCATTCAGAGATGTTTGAATGACTTTATCTGATCGGGCTAAGTTTTGAATTAATCTGCGTTGTTTTCTTGGGACAGGGTCAACGGATTTAATTTAAAGCAGTTGAAGGGGTTTTCCTGCCGGGATAACAGCACCTTTCAGCGTATCAAAAGGCGGAACTTTTCTTTACTTTTAATTATTTTTTATAATGCCATTTTCTGATTATTGTTCAGACAAACCAACGCATCGTATTTCCGCTTCAGTGGCGGACTTTCATTGTCTCGAACTATGGACTTTACAAATTAGTTGACAACTCATTTGAAAACGCCAGTCTTTACCAACGAACAATATTGCTTCCGAGTCTGCGAAGCAGCGGAAGCCTTGTGTTCACTTTCGTGAGCCAAAACATTTTTGTCTTCAGAAATCAAAATTTCCACTTGCATTTTGCGTTTCAAAGCCTACTGAACAAATTTGGTTCCGTGTCTGTCGGTCTGTGAGTCTGTGAGTCTGTGAATCTGTGAGTCTGTGAGTCTGTCCGCATTTCCTTGTTACAGCCATAACTTCCACGATTTTGAATTGATTCAGCTCAAATTTTGAGGGATGGTGCGGATAAGGCCCCTTGAGGTCCCATACAAATTTCAACATGATTGATCGAGCGGTACGCCCTGCGCATGTGCTAACGTTAAATTCATCAAACACACATAACTTTCACAATTTTGATTCAATTTCGCTCAAATTTTCAAGAGTTGTTTGGACAAGGCCTAGTGAGTTCCAGTATGAATTTCAGCATGATCGGACCCTCGGTGCGCTCTGCGCATGCGCTGGCGTGAAATAGATTCAATTTCCTTGTTACAGCCGTAGTAACCAAAGATTTCACCCAATTTCAATGTAATTCTCAGGGATTAAGCGGGTAGGGCCCATTGAGGTCCCATATAAATTTCAACATGATAGAGCCAGCAGTTCGCCCTGCGCATGCGCTAACGTGAAATTCTTCAAACACGCATAACTGTCGCAATTATGTATAATGGACGTAATGTTATGTAATATGTATATTTCATGTAATGTTATGTAATGTTGTGTAATGTAATGTTATGTAATATGTATATTTCACGTTATGTAATGTTATGTAATGTAATGGGTCACTCTGATTGTGACGAGGAAGCTCCTGTGCCATCACCTTGGCAGTGTATTTTTGTCTTGTAAACAATCGGTTAAGGAACTAAGTATGCGTTTATCTGCATTACTTTCTGTAAAAGATGTAAATGAGTAGCTACCCGCCTAGGCAATCCTCCATCATTCCATTCGGACTAGTAAAACTTTATTGACATGTGGGGGGGGGGGGGGGGTGTCAGAGCGGCTCTTCGTTCAGTACATACTCCATTAGAAGGCAAAGGGGGAAAAAGCGTAACTTCTGAGACCTCTTGCCACATCCTTCCATTGCTGTCTGGTATAATTGCTAGGGGTCAAATATTTTGTTTGGTAATCAATTTTGCGACAACAGCAGCGCAGCGACAACCAGTCAGTTGCTATATTCGTACAAATTCCATTGTTTTTATCGACCAAAAATTTTGCACAACTCGTTGGAAAGATCTAAATTTATCTCAAAACAACAAGCTTTCAAATTCCTCCCCTCACCCACATTCCATAAAACATATTCGTATTTCGTAATGTGACGCTCCGAGCAAATTCAGTGTTATTAAAATTTTAGTGTGCCACGTTGATAATAAGGAGTTCGAGAAGGCTCAGCGCAAGACATGTATAACTAACAAATTATGATCCATAAGTCTTTTGGCTGAAGACTGTAAACTGTGTTTGATTTTCAAGTACATTGAAGATAATGCAATGGGTCCAAAAATTCTTATTACTAAATATTAACCTATTTTCACTATAATTATGTGACTTAAGTTATTAATATAATTATACTTATTATGACATTACTCTCTGCCCCTAGCTGAGCTCACAGGAACCCGGCCCAAAGCCTGTCGATAAGGTCGAGTCGTAGCGAAAGGTTGGGGGTTTTTCAATACATAGAGTAGAATTGGATCATAAAAATCGTGTCTGAAAGTGAAGTTGCCAAATGGAAAGAACATTACACAGCTCTTACAGAAAACTTGTACCATAAGTGAACTTGAATGAGACGAGAAGGACGACCTACATGCTTCAGAATTTCTCAAATTTGATTTATTATTTTCAATAATGAACCTTTGGAATCGAGCTTACATTTATTTTTACCCTCTCTCAAAATTTGATGGTTTCCTTTTCAATTCAAGGTAAGTAGAATCCGATAATGGAATTAAAAAATGTCTGTCCATAAGCCGCACTTCGCACTTTCCTTAGTTACCATGAACGAGAATTCATGAAATTTGGTTTGTGGATCCTATCTGGGGTCTAGTTGGTCCGCGAAGCTCGGCGTTATTGTCAGTCACCTATAAGGGGTGAAAAATAGGGGTTGACATTTCCAGGGCGCCTGCATCCCAATTTTTTTGACGTTTTGGTTTATTATTCTGCGAATAATACACCTATGTATTCACTCAGCGAAATTTTTTTATAAAACCCCCTCAAAATTTTTTCTTTCACGTTTCATGGTGCGCAGATTCAAAAACGCTGCAAAGTCCTTGTCAGATGGGTTTGGGTTTATTATTCTACTGGATATACGTACAGAAATAGTGGATGTTCATTTATTGTTTCTTTCATGTGAAATAATTGAAACAGCTACTTATGATGGTTTTCACCAATTTTGGCCCCGAAAATACGCATTAGATACTTACGCTCCTTTTTTTTCAAATTATCTGTGTTCATTGGTAGTGCCATTTAATCGTCTTGATCCACGTGTTGACACTTTTTCTAATGTTATTATACAAATTGATGGTGATTTCAGAGGATTTCCCAGCTTTTTGACTCATAAACAATCAATTTTGGGAGCTGAACATTTGGTAGAACCCCTACTTTCCACTCTTTAGTCAAAATTGACTTCATATTCGGTCTTGCCGTCCCCAAAAACATAGAAAACGATACCTCAAAAGCTGTGTTAAGGGTAGTAAAGGGGTGTTAAGGGTGAAAAATGGGTGTAAAAAAGGGTTTTTTGGCATTTTGGTAAAATGAGCGTTTGAGGTATCTTTTTCCATGTTTTTTAGGGCGAGAAAACCGAATATGAAGTCGATTTTGACCAAAGAGTGAGGAATTATGGTTGCAACGAAGGTTCAGCTCCCAAAATTCATTTTTTATGAGACAAAAACCTGGGAAATTTTCTGAAATCACCATCAATTTGTGTAATAACACTAGGAAAAGTGTAAAGAGGTGACTCAAGACAATCAAATGGCACTATCAATGACCAGAGATAATTTGAAAAAAAAAAGCAAGAAAAGAGCGTAAGTCGTGTTTTTGGGGGCCACAATTGATGGAAACCATCAGC
Source organism: Leptopterna dolabrata (assembly GCA_954871275.1). Lineage (NCBI taxonomy): Eukaryota > Metazoa > Arthropoda > Insecta > Hemiptera > Miridae > Leptopterna > Leptopterna dolabrata. The sequence continues at coordinate 146,221,989 of OX940974.1, forward strand.
AATAGCCATTCCAATTATTGCACATGAAAGAAACAATAAACGAACAGCCAACATTTCTGTAGGTATGTCCGACAGAATAATAAAACCATGTGACAAGGACTTAGCAGCGTTTTTAAATAGTTGTCAAACTTTGAATTTTTTTGAGACCACCCGGAGCATTGTACGTCCAGCCGTTCTTTCAAAGTAAGGCCCTGAAGTTTGCACCGATGCGAAGGGGAATCCTCCCCCCACCACCTCCACCAGCTCTTTCTCTGCCCACTGAGCCTTTGGTACTGGCCATCCATTACTGTTAGCACCCCGGCTAGCAAGTAAATTGTATTAATGTTCAGCAATAAGTCAGCAATCATGTCGTTTGCAAAAGGCTTTTGAATTAGAATGAATTTTGTTTTCAACTGATTGTGAGATATCTAACTAGCTGAAACCGTAAAACATTTCTTGTATAATGACTGGAATTTCGTTAGGGAGAAGGATATTATTTATGCCCGCAGATTAGGAATAATCAAATGATTACTCACTCATCAAGAATAAAAAAATAATTCCATCTCTCCGTTACCAGAGAATATATTTTCATCAGGCATAGTGTTGGTAACAAACGTCTGATATCGTTACACAGACTTTTTACACAGATTTAAGGATGAATTTACATGGGAACAATTTTTTTAGAATCATCACCAAAGTGAAGCTGGTAGATCCACCTACCAAATCTAGTTTTAACCTTTTGAAATATCTCCTATTTTGCTTAAGGGCACATTTTTGCTTAGGTACGTAGTTTGAATGGTCGCTAGTCTCACATGTCAAATTTAAAAACGCTGCAAAGTCCTTGGCACATGGGTTTATTATTCTACCGGACATACCTACAGAAATGGTGGCTGTTCATTTATTGTTTCTTTCATGCGTAATAATTGAAATAGCTATTTCTGGTGGTTTCTACCAATTTTGGCCCCCAAAACTTGAATTCGGTAGGTACGCTCCTTTTTTTTTTGTTTTCAAATTATCTTTGATCATTGGTAGTGACATTTAATCGTCTTGATCCACGTGTTGATACTACGTCCAGTGTTATTATACAAATTGCTGGTGATTTCAGACGATTTCGCAGGTTTTTGACTCATAAAAAATCAATTTTGGGAGCTGAACATCTGGTACAACCTCAATTTTCCACTCCTTGGTCAAAATCGACTTCATATTCGATCTTCTCGTCCCCCAAAACATGGAAAACGATACCTCAAATGCTCATGTTACCAACATGTTGCTAAAACGCAAAAAGTACCTATTTTTATACACATTTTCACTCAAGACTTCTGGGTATATTGTGATCGGGCTGAAAAGTTTCGCGACACAACTAGGGCCCAAATGGAGCATGTGTGCGAAAGAACGACTTTTTCAGACCGAAAACGAAGCCTGTACACGTGATACGGCGGACGGCGGACGGACATTGCATTTTTTGAATCTACGCACCTTGAAACGGAAAAGAAAAATTTTGCTGAGCGATTACATAGGTGTATTATTCACAGAATAATAAACCAAAAGTGTCAACACGTGGATCAAGACGATTAACTGGCACTACCAATGATCAAAGATAATTTGAAAAAAAAAAAAAAAAAAAAAAAAAAAAGGAGCCTACCTACCTAATTTGTGTTTTGGGGGCCAAAATTGGTGGAAACCATCAGAAGTAGTAGTTTCAATTATTTCACATGAAAGAAATAATAAATAAACAGCCAACATTTCTTTAGGTATGTCCAATAGAATAATAAACCCATGTGACAAGGAATTTGCAGCGTTTTTTATTAACATGTTAGTAACATGAGCTTTTGAGGTATCTTTTTCCATGTTTTTGGGGACGAGAAGACCGAATACGAAGTCTATTTTGATCAAAGAGTGGAAGATTGCAGTTCTACCAAAGATTCAGCTGCCAAAATTGATTTTTTATGAGGCAAAAATCTGGAAAATCGTCTGAAATCACCATCAATTTGTATAATAACACTGGAAGAAGTGTCAACACGTGGATCAAGACGATTAAATGGCACTACCAATGACACTATCAAAGATAATTTAAAAAAAAAAAAGTTACAAGGTATGTAGAATCCGAAAATGCAATAAAAAACATACCTTGTAACGGAAAACATCAAAATTTGAGGGGGGGGGGTGGGGGGTGGGGGTTAAAAAAAATTTTTTCATGCTCGATTCCGAAGGTTCATTGTTGAAAATAATAAACCAAAAAACGCTGCAAAGTCCTTGTCACATCGGTTTATTATTCTATTGGACATACCTACAGAAATGTTGGCTGTTTATTTATTATTTCTTTCATGTGAAATAATTGAAACAACTACTTCTGATGGTTTCCACCAATGTTGGCCCCCAAAACACAAATTAGGTAGGTAGGCTCCTTTTTTTTTTTTTTTTTTTTTCAAATTATCTTTGATCATTGTTAGTGCCAGTTAATCGTCTTGATCCACGTGTTGACACTTTTGGTGTATTATTCTGTGAATAATACACCTATGTAATCGCTCAGCAAAATTTTTCTTTTCCGTTTTAAGGTGCGTAGATTCAAAAAATGGGACACAACTAGGGTCCAAATGGAGCATGTGTGCGAAAGAACGAATTTTTTAGAGCAAAAATGAAGCCGGTACACGTGATACGGCGGACGGCGTACGGCGGACGGCAGACGGACATTGCATTTTTGGAATCTACACACCTTGAACGGAATAGAAAAAAGTTTGAGGGGGTGTTATAAAAATTTTTTGCTGACCGAGTACATAGGTGTATTATTCACAGAATAATAAACCAAAAGAAGACATTAGTGATGGTGTAGAAATTCTCTTATGCACATAATGAATGGTCCTCAACGTCGCTCTCCTCCTCAAATGGAAGATGATAAGAGTTTGGTGATGATCTGTAGCTGCTTTTACGCACTCGACCGTGGGTGTACAAGCGAACCGATCTTCTTCTTCTCCTTTTGTTCTTTGTTGGATCAAACCGTCATTGGCTGCCCGTACATGTTTGTTTATGATATTCAATTTGTTAATTCTTCTGCAGCGTACCTAATTTCCCCTTTCTTTACAGCAGCAGCTGCTGTGCTTCATTATCCTTACTACTCAATGATCTCATCTTACTTTGTTAGTTATAATATTCTGTGGGTAGTTTAAAGTATCTTTGTATTTTTACCTAGCTTCGTAATACAATCATTGTTGAAGTTTTCAGAAGGTACATAGAATAATATTGATAAAAACCAATAAATCCTTCATAAACCCTCCAGGAACTAAGTCATCTACGCCTACGCATCCGTCAATATCTAATGTACTAGACCTACCTACCATCTCAATATAACTTCCAAGCCAAGGAGGGATCAAAACGTTCGAGGCGAAATAATAATAGTTGATGTATTGAAACAATATGAACAATTATCAGCAAATGCGAGTAATTTAATCACATCGACCATCAACATGAAGAATCCAGGCTATCACACAGAAGTACCTATCAATGGTACATGGTTCTATAATTTCTTAAAACTTGAACAGTATCAAACAAAATAACTTTCACCTATCCAACACTTGGCGCTAGATTTCCAAAAGCCAAGCATTTTGTAATTTGAGCAGCTACATTTCTCAGATTCAAGGAGAATAATCAGTTTTGATGATCCTCAATCTCAAGAGTACATACTAACATAAATTAAGATTATCCGTTTATCGAACGTAAAAGAACTTGGATAATTCAAAAAGGTTGGTTGACCCGACTATTTCTGTAACTCGACATCCATCCATACATGAATGCTACAACGAACCCGGGCTGCTTGTACACCCCACCGTCGAGTTTTTAGGCAGTCGACCATTGGGCTACATTAGCTAAATTAACGCTGTTTCCTTCGTAGCTTTGTAATACAATCATTGTTACATTTTCAGAAGGTACATAGATTAATATGAATGAAAACCCATAAATCCTTCATACCTAACCCTCCAGGAACTAAGTCACCTACGCCCACGCATTCGTCAATATCTGAACTAGACCTACCTACCATTTCGATGTAACTTCCAAGCCAAGGGGGAATCAAACACTATTCATTAACTTCACCTTAGAATCGGATTTAATCACATAATTTTTCTTGATCTTTCCATTTCGTTGAATAATGGAAAACATGAGTTTTCCATAGACAGGAAAGATACTTGTAGCGTATTAGCATTCACAGTACTTCGAATCATCCAGTAGTCCACGAACATGCTGCTTTCCATAGTATGATTAACAGAGTATGATTAACATCTATACCAATGAGTGAACAGAATTTAGCTAGAGAAAAGTTAACTGTCAGAAGTATAGCGGCGAGTAATGGCTATGAGGGAGAGCTCATTGATACAATATGGAATAGGGTTCTTAGGAAAAAGAGTAGGGAAAGAGTTTCAAACCTAGTTAGGGAAGCTACGACTGAGGAAAAGATTTGGATCAATATACCGTATAAAATTGATAACATATTCACTTCTAAAGGGTTCAAAGTAGGATATAAAACTAAAAATAATTTCAGATCTTCATTAAGTTCAGTTAAAGATAAAATTAATGTTCAAGATAAAAGTAGTGTATAAAAATTAACGTGTTCCTGTGGACTTAACTATTGTGGTCAAACTGGTAGAAGTTTAGAGAAAGAATAAAGGAACAAGAAAAAGATCTCAGGGATAATAAGGAAGAGTCGGCCTGTGCACTTCACTTGAATGAATCCAGTCATAGCTTCGAATTTGACCTTACATACAGGCAGTTTGTCGAATATCTTCGCTTCTGCCCAAAAGGGAGCATGCTGGATGTACTTGAGAAATTCGAAATTATTAAGAGTGATAGGTACGGTAAATCTTTGAAGGATGTAATTCCTTCAAGTTTTTCTCCATTTTGCGTTCATTATTCTGTAACAGCTTGCCCCCCCCCCTTTCCACCCTACCTTTCTTTCACTTTTTGGTATTCACTTCCAGGGCCAATCAGAATCGGCCCCTCCTTCCTTTGCTCTCTTCACCATTTTTCTTCACAACCAATCCCAATCGACCACATTTCACTTTTGGGACTATTTATACGGTCACCTCTCCAATGTGCCTTCAGTTATTGTTTGTTACTGACGATGGTTTATCACTGGAACCGGTATAACAGTGTAGTTTTCGCGTTTTTTCGTGTATTAGTGGAAATATACAACTTTTCAATAACTCCATTTTTCTTTGAAATGGGTTATCCGTTTATCGAACACAAAAGAACTAATATAAGTAAATAAACAACATCCAACCGATCCTAAGTACTCAACTAGGTTCTCCCTAACTTTACTGAACTGACAAGACGGCGTAACGCGATAATGTATGGAACATCAATCCATCCATGAATGCTACAAGAAGAAGAACCCAGGCCGCTTGTACACCCACCGTTGACCTTTTAGGCAGCCCACAGTTGGGCGTGACTTCTGTTCAAAATAATTAAGGTGGGACCACCAGCATAAGCTACATGAACGTGTTGTTTCTTTGAACCAAAATCGGTTGAGCGCAAATGGACGACGTATGTGCGTAAAAAGGGTTCCTTTGTTGGCAAATAAGCAGACGATACTATAATTCGCTCACAATGAAATTGGACCATCAGGGACCTAAGTTAAATGATTTCTGAAAGTGTCATCAAAATTGGATGAAATACCGAAGCTACTCGAAATTCAATCAAATGGGCCAAGCTAGCCGGACAATTAAGCCGGACATTTAGTTTTTTTTTTAAATCTTCTATTATATTCACTGAACGGGTCATAGGTAACGGTTGAGAAAATGTCAAAGCACCATGGTTTAATGAAGGCAACCACGATCGAATATACATCAAGCCGCCTCCGTTTCGATCATCATCGACTCCCTAGACACCTCAACAAAATTCATGGGTCGACGACCCATTGTGCGCCTGTCCAGATAGGGAAGTAACATATGCGGATCATGTGTTTTTGAAGTGTAGCCGATACGATCAGTTCAGGCAATGAGCAGCGTCGTTCAGGAAGAAGTCGAGCTCCCAACTAAAATGAGCATTATTATGAAGAACGGAAAACCGTATAAACATTCAGTAAAGTTTGTTAAGGTAAATAGTACAGAAGTGTAGAGGAACTAAAATGTACACAAACGGTTTGTTCAACTTAACAGATGATTTATGTCTGAGGTCAAATAAGTTATTTAAAAAAATAAAAAATCGAACACTGTTTTGGTGCCTAAGCGATTCCCCTGGTGGTGACGTAATATTTCTTTCCAAGTCAACACCGCTGGAGACTCCAATCCGAAATTCAACCGGATGCCGCTCTTGGTATTGGGAGCTGAAGAGGTAATAGGTACCTTCAAGTTTATTGGAGACGAAGGAGAATCGCGAAGGCCGGGATGGCATGTCATTCTTATTTACTGTTGGAGGAGAGCAGGAAGTAGAGAGGGAAGGACTCGAAGGGAAATGCCGCTGCTCTATATCAGCAGACGCTATCCAGATTTCGAAGACAAAAATCTACCACTTCCATTTTCAATAGTAAACTACTGATCAATCTTAAGACCGCGTTATATAAACCTCGATCTTCCCTCCCTCCTGCGGCATCATAGATTCAGAACATACTGACATTATTTGGCGGAAGCGCCTTTTGGAGTTGTAGAATCATTCTATCATTAATGAAATAAAAGCGTGAGACAATTATTTTGCAAGGCTGTGATTCTATTCCTGGAAATGACAAATATTACATGGATGCATTCGCGAAAACTCTTCTCAGGCGACTGGAAGGAGAGCGAGAGCAGACAGCAGAGCAAAGTACCGAAAGATTTCCGTAGGTTACTTCAAAAACTTATGGCTGCTGCTTAAAATAATCAGGTGCAAAAATTGTGAGCGAAATAACTGGCACGTTCTCTCTAGACTTTTTTCGATCCTACCTTCACCGGTTGGCTTTGGTGCGACTGATTAGCTCTAGTTTCTCCATATGTCCTATTTCTCTACTTTTATCTTGTCATTAGATTTGTTTGTTATCAAGCATTTTCGATAAGTCTGAATTTCGGAATTTGGATGAAATTCTGAATAAGGGGCATGCGGAATATGAGAAACGGCGCGGGTCGACTGATTTGTCGATCAGTGCATATTCACGCGCCCAAATAGACATTCAAACAATACATCCATGGTTTAAGCTGCAGCTTTTTATCTCATTGCAGTCTTCCAAATCTTGATTAAAATTCATGCAAATGACCGTAATTTAATATTTTGTTCATAACTCTCCAAATTGGCGCTCAAAATTTAGCAGAATATCTGGGGATTATCTTTGACTCCAACTAGCAGTTGAACCATTGTGAACACCTGGTAATCCTGCGAACAAAAATATAGGAAATAGTATATAATATGTTTTTCTATATTGCGAAGGTCAATTTCAAATGAGCTTCTTAGAAAACACTTGCCCTTCTATGTAAACACTTTGCATTAGGATTATGAAGTTGATTTATGGTCTACCTGCATGGAGGTGTACGTATGCCACCACATTAAGGCCGGTGATATCAGCTCAAAAAATGTTAGTGCGAATAGTAACTAATAGTAGGTAGTTATCGTGAGCACAACGTCAGTGTGTAACTTTTTGTATGCATGTAACTTTTTGTAAGTGTGTAACTTTCTGTATGTGACGCACCTTACAAAATTAAGCGGAAATCAGCAAGTATTAAACACATTAAGTATGCCACAACACCTGCCTCCCACTCTCAATCAGTCGGCCCTTCACCCTCTCACTGTCTTGCGCATGTCAGCTGGAACCCTTCTGAGTGTGCCCTGACGAGGCGAAGGGCGGGAGAGAGAATGTTACAAAGTTCACATCTCCCAATATATTACGCCGAGACGTTCGGCATGTAGGAATGCCAAGACCGACGTTCTGATATACGACCTAAACCGCATTAACTATGGCCCCATCACCCTCAGTCCAACCGCCTCGGCTACCCTCAGTTAATACCCTATACCATCACCCTCTACTGTTTGACACTCCCAACATACTCAACACCTTCGCTGGAAAAACGCGTTATTCGATAATGTAACATCACGCCCCGACACGGTAGGACACTGAAATATTACTTCTTCTTGGCGCCAACGCCCCTGTGCATCCACGTTGAGCCCCCAACTGAAGAATGGGATTGGAGGGAATGAACCAGGATTTTGATACAAGTGAGCAGTGGTAAGTACGAATGACCTGAAATGCCAGGAGTCATGAACGTTTATTTAGTGGATTTTCAGATCAAACCTCCGGGCAGATGTACGTGTAGATTTCCCCGTCAATCTTTCCTGAGAAATACAGATTTGAGGAGTGTGGATCCCCATTTTGCCTATCACCACCCGGAGGTGCTTGCAGTGGTCATCTACCTGTAACCTATGTACGCCCAGGGCCCCGTTCAATAAAACTACAACTACAATTTAACAATTTCACAAGTACAGGGACCTGTAATGCCAAGTGTACAAGTACAAGCGGTTTTCATCAAACTACAACTACAAGTAAACAATTAAACAAGTCCTGTAGTTTTACGGGCCTGTAATAACAAGTTGACAAGTACAGGCGTTTTATAAAACATTGTTATACAATTCAACAAGTGCACAATTGTACAGGCGAAAGTCACAATGTAACCTTCCCTTGGAGGTTACAGGTTATGTTTTACAGCGTTTTGAAATGAATAAGAGAGAAGGTAAGGTCGAGTTGCTGAAAGCAATTCGCGACAACAAATACAAATTGCTTGGTGTTTTCTCAGACTCATTGACAAAAATAGACAAAGTGAACGCATGGAAGGAGATTCACGATCTAGCTGCCGCATTAGGCCTTATTCCGGCCAATAAAGATTGGACCTACGTGAGAGACACACTGTGGCAAAATATAAGAAGAAACACTATGGTAAGTCGTCTATTATGCCGTACTATTATATTAGGTACGTACCTAGGGCAAAGTGTTTCCCACTCTGTGCGATCATTCTAACGCGGTTGAGACTACCCTACTACCTAAAACTACTCGTGCTTTACCTATATTCCTTCTGAAAATAATAGGAATAAGTCCTACATTTTTTCTCTATTCAATTTATATTTGATCTAACTAATAATACATCGTAACCAACACCATAAATCGAGTCTGTCAGAATGCGAACTATTTTCTCATATTCGCTTACGTACTTATTGGTCCCTGTAGTATACAAGAAAACTCCCTAGGATCGTTAGATGTTATTAATAGTACTTGAATGTATGTCTCATTTCTTGTATGAAACAAAAAAAATGTTCTCCTTGCAGAAAAAACTTGATAACAGTAAAGCTACTGGGACGGCTGGAAACCCTGATTGTAAGTTAACAGAAATTGATAACTTGGTGAGTGACATCATAGGTCGTGACAGCGCAGTGGTGAATGGCCTTCCCGTCCTCGAATCATTGGACGATCCTCCACCACCCACAAATAATGATGTACCCACAGACGAAGGTTTTGATTCACAACCGTCATCAAAGAAGCGAAGCATGAAAGACGTAGTAGAGGCAAGGCGTTTTCGTGATTTTTGCTTCTACCCTCAGGCTTTCTTTTATGCCCCTCCGCCTCATTTACTATGTGCACGTAAAGAATTTTATTTTTTTTTTTAAATTTTAGGTGAAGGAAGAGGAATTTAGACGTAGAAAGCAACAGCTTTCTAATGATGAGAGAAAAATACTATAAGGACCTGATGATACTTAAATTGGAAAGAGAGCTAATGCTGGACCCCTCACCTTTCACATCGCATTTCCCAAGAGAAATTTTTACCATTGTAGGAACTACAGTAAATGGTACAGAAGATGGCACAGTGAACAATAATAATTGTTATTCCGATCAACATGATGACGATATCCAATTTTGATGTAATTTTTTTAGGCTTCATCACTATGATTTAAATTAAACAGCAAACTACAGAAAAAATTACTTATTCCAAACAACATTTTGACGGGGAAAGCCAGTTTTGATAATATTTTGTATGATAGTGTATCTCCTTCCAGGCGTTCACTTTGTCTATTATTTTTATAATATTTTTCATTATGATTTTTCAATGTGAATGTGTGTTTTATGTTTTGAATAATGTTATTCCTATAGGTTTCCTTGTTTTATTAGTACTTAACTCTTTTTTTGTTCTCAGGTTCTCTTTTGATACTTTAGTACAGTCATGTTAGAAGATATTGTAAGATTATTATTAGGAAGTCAAACAGAAAAACTGTGATAGGTACCGTTCTCTACTTACCGTTCAGGAAGATGGCTCATGCTAAGTTTTCTAGCAGTCCAATAGTAATTGTTTTAACTATTCTAAATACAATGTGATATAAATTTAATATCTATGAGCTTTGAAATACTGTGATACTATGATCTCTACGTAATGTTAGGGAATGATGGGTCATGTTCAATGAAAATAAAATATTGAAAAATGTTCTAGGTTGCATTTTTATTTTTATATGAGTGCCACTCGAACCATCGAATAATTTTTCTTAGATATTGGAACTAGAGGAAGAAAAAACAGTCATGTACAATGATAATCATTGTAATATTAAATATTATATATTATTATATTTTTAATGAAAATGATCAATCAGCTCGTACATTCTTTGTAAAGCATTAGGTGGAGGTGCGTCATTGGGAATTATTTCAAATTCTTCGTTGTCTTCAGCTGTACTTTCTTCCAAGAGCTGTTGAGTTTCCACATTCTCTTCTCGTGAAAAATTGCAAAGGGCTGTGCAACATTTGAAGACGTTCGCTGCAAATATAGGGTTCACTCTGAGGTAATTCAAACAGGGAAATTTTTCTTTTAATATTCCCAATGAATTTTCAACAATCCTTCTAGCTGACTTATGGGCCCTGTTAAACCTCATGACAGCTGGATTATCGAGGTTTCTATCGGTGGGCGTGATGAGCCACTGAAGAAGAGGATATCCAGAATCCCCTAGAATAATGCAGTTGGGAAAGGGTCTCCAACCCTGCTGCATCCTTCTAAAAAGGTTGGTGTTCCGAAGAACCCTACTATCATGAACGCTGCCCGGCCAGCTGGCGTTGACGTAGTAAAAACTGAAATCCGGGCCACAAACAACCATACAATTGAGAGAATGGTTGCCATGACGGTCGACGTATTGTACCTCATCGTCATGAGGCCTATCAATATTAATCAATGTCCCGTCAATGCATCCGATGACATTCGGCATCCGGGCTATGCGATAAAACCTTCGAACAACGGAATATAAATCGTCCGGCCATTTAACTGTTTCGTGGAACAGGACCTCATTGACTGTGTTGACCACTTGATGTACACAGTCATGTACGGCTGCCTTACTTACACCGTGCATATCGCTAATCGCATGGTATTGGCTGCCGGTACCAAGCCAGTGAAGTGCGATACACAAACGCAGGTTTGAGGAAAGCGCATGATTTCGTGCAGTAGGACTTACTAGACGATGTCCAATTAGGCAGAGAAGGCGTTCCATGCGTTCAGACGTCATCCGGAACCTCTCGTTGAACTCATGGATCCCATGAAAATTTGTATTAATACGTGGTCGGAAAATGCGAAGTCGACGCCTCCTCACAACTACAGTTTCCTCATCGGATGAAGTATCCCACATCATGACACAAATAAATGAATAAAACGGGGACAAAAACAACAGCAACTCGGACTAATCGCGATTGCAGGCTCACTTGTTAGCTTTTAACAGGAGAATGGAGCTATGTTAAATTGTAGTCCGTTTTTACAATTGTACATTTGTAAACTTGTCAGAAATTTGATGAACGCCTGTAGAACAGGCGAAATCTACCTGTAGAATTGTTAAAATTCACCTGCACTTACAAGTCCACAATTGTAGTTTCGATGAACGCTTGTACCTCTCATTTTTAACATTTGTTAAAAAATATCCCTGTAAATTGTGAATTGTAGTTTTATTGAACGGGCCCCAGGTGTTCCCCCTGAATGTTCCGTTCCCCCCCCCCCCCCACCGCACTAACAGTTCCTGGAGGAGGAGTTTTTCCAATAACTACCACCGATTTCTCATAGTTTCCCCAATGTTTTATAACACCCATTATATTATTATTATTATGTACGAGACTCATAGCGATCCAAATTCAGAAAAATCCCCAAACATGCAGCATGATCATATGAGTGAATATTGGAAGTTGTTGACTACCTATTAACTACACCCATTTGATGAGTTTTTAGCGATCTGTGACCGTAAAACTCAATTTCACCCACTCCTTGTTTTTGCAAATCGCTTAATTTCTAACTTATCCGTTCCTTTAACAGTATGAACATTTTGGCGAAATTTGAAAATTGTCTATTTTGTAGCCTAGCCAGATATTGTCTGGAGGGCTACATACAAAAACTCACACCCACTCACTCTCCCTTACTTTTTTCCCATATTTGATTCCACAGGTTTATGACTGAATATAATAAACCAAAAATATCCATATGCGACATGAACAACCTAATAATCACACCTAACAATCCGTTTCGAGATACGTAGATAATGAAAAAGGAATAAAAACCATTTCTGTCCGTCCGCCGTACTTTGCACTTTCCTTAGTTAAAATGAACCAAAGTTAATGAAATTTGGTTTGCAGTTCGCAATTGGGGTCTAGTTGGTCCGCGGAGCTCCGCGTTACTGTCAGTCATCTCTAGGGTGTGGAAAATAGGGGTTGAAATTTCCAGGGCTCCGTTATATCGAAACGTTTCCGTTTTTATATTGATCTGATCTTGAAATTGGGAGTGTTTTGAGACCACCCAGAGCATTGTACGTCCAGCCATTCGCTCACAGTAAGGCCCTGAAGTTTGCGCCGAAAAGCTTCGTTAACATGATTGTTCTTATCTGCTAGTGGACTGTATGATTAAAAATCAACTAAAGGTATTCACTATTTGAACACATCAAATTTAATATAATGTAACTTTAAACAATGCAACTTGAATCAACAAACTACGAAAAACACGGCGAAGCGGTTCGTCCAGCTCCCAACAACTAATAACAATCCGTCTCAGCAGTGGGGGTACTTGTCCGGGGAAGTTCCAAAAATGGTCGTGCGAGTGCACCACTTGCTAGGCACGACGGCTAGTGGCGGGAATTCCAGATTGAACATACTCCCCACCTTGAAGGGCTGACTTCAAAATTATAACGTATTTAAGTCATCGATAGGCAACGCACAAAGATTCCTGACGCTGCGCTTAAACAAGCCTTTAGCTGTACGAACCGTCACAAATCTGATGTGATGATCAGTTCCAGGATGAATCTGCTAAACACGTCCAAGTGGCCAAGTGAGAGTGGGAGCGTTGTAGTCCTTGATCAAAACCAGTGCTCCTTTCTGAAGGTCTTGACAGGATGTCTTCCATTTAGTGCGCTTCTGGAGTTCATGCAGGTACTGCGAAGTCCACCTGGTCCAAAAATGTTGTGCCAACTGTTGAACTAGCTGCCATCTTGTGAGACGATTTTGCTGAAGAGGCTTCAAGTCAGGTTCAGGGGTTGACAGCAAACGATCTCCAATTAGAAAATGAGAAGGTGATAGGGAGGACAAGTCACTGGGATCAGAGGATAGAGGGACAATTGGACGCGAATTGATACATGCTTCTACTTGCGTTATCACAGTGTATAGTTCCACAAAAGTGAGGTGTGAACTCCCTACTATCCGTTTCAAATGATATTCTACCTGTTTAACACCTGTTTCCCACAAACCACCAAAATTGGGTGATTTCGGAGGAATAAATTTCCATGTTACGCCATCAAGAGACAATGAGTCGACAATAGTATTTCTGTGTATTTCAGACAGCAACAAAGTTCTTAACTCGGCTAAGTCAGAGTTAGCTCCAACATTTTGTACTCAAACAAACAAATAACGCAACATGACATTTATTTAATGACGCATTTCTGCGGATAGATTGCTTAATCAATAGGGGCCCAGCATAATCTACACCGCAGTGATAAAAAGGACGTGAAGGCTCGACACGAGCTTCAGGTAGATCACCCATAGCTTGATTCAACAACTTAGGATTAGCTTCAAAACAAGTGATACAATCACTTCAGTGATACAAATCAGTAACCTAGGCACTATGAACAAAAACTTACAAATTGATGATAGTAACATGAATAGGTAATTATTACGAAAAAACGAAAAATAAACTGACTCGAGAATTTTGATGGACACTTTTCAAGTATTACTAATAATAATCTGTGAAAAACAAACCTACCTAGGACTTCAGCTTGACCTCAAACCACTGTGCTAACCCAAGGCCCAACAAGCATATATTTATGTATGAATATATAAAAAGCCGAAAATTATACCTGGTAATTAGCAAGGACACGAAAGGAACAGTTTTCTTTTGGGAAGAGGAATTCTTTGTGTGTTTTTAAACAAAGGTTTAGTCGCCATATGCGGTGGGCAATGGAGGAGGGACGAGTTGAAAACAATGCAACACGGCTCAAAGGACCAAAATATGTTGTTATCTGCTAGTGGACTGTATGGATAAAAATCAACTAAAGGTATTCACTATTTGAACACATCAAATTTAATATAATGTAACTTTAAACAATGCAACTTGAATCAACAAACTACGAAACACACGGCGAAGCGGTTCGTTCGTCCAGCTCCCAACAACTAATAACAATCCGTCTCAGCAGTGGGGGTACTTGTCCGGGGAAGTTCCAAAAATGGTCGTGCGAGTGCACCACTTGCTAGGCACGACGGCTAGTGGCGGGAATTCCAGATTGAACAATGATTGTGAATGAAACGGTAGCCATCCGACCCAGATATCACTGCTACGGAACCGCTGATTATAATCACGCATGGCTGTATGAACTAGAGTTGCTTGTTCCGTGATATTACTATTTCATTGGAAGCATGATGGTTATTTTGGATTCTGTTGATAGGTAGATACTTTTTTAATTTGAACAAACGTTATGCTTCACGAATAACAACAAATAATTAATAATAGAATTCTAATCCACAGCATATTTATCAAACCGTAATTGCCCCGCCGCTTCAGTACTAGATTTAGGGCTTTCCTGGGTGGGGGGAGGGGGAGGGGAACGAGGGTAGGTATTGACCAGAAAAAACAGCAGAAGGGCAGAAGGGGCATCTATACAGGTAAATAATAAGCTGTTGTGTAATAATTTGCAGCCCTAATAAAATGAGAATCCTGAGAATTCTGAAATCAACCGCACTTTCTTATGATAAGTAGTTATTTTTCTATGATTTGTCAATGATTCCATAAGTTGTGACGTCATTGCACACCTCTCGCCAGGGCGGGACCCCCCTGCCCACTGTGACGTAGGAACCGTTGTGCAATAATTTGAAGCGTTTTAATATTTATGGTAGAAACGGTGGAATTGGCATGTGTTAATTCCAATGTCACACCAGACACAGTTCAATAAAAAATAAAAAATAAAAAATACAAATAAATAAAAAAGGCGTGGGTACTCCTGATTTTTCCTGTTTGATCAGATCTATGAACCTAAAAAAACACTCCCTGTAAAAAAAGATGCCAAGCTACAAAAGGTGTGATATCCAGGTTGTGCCAAGCACTGTGCCTAATAATCTTCCGTCCACATCCGACAGTTCATTTTCGACGTTAATTTTGAGGTATAGACTAGACTTAGCTAACAGGGTGAGGAGTGAGTTAATCTTTAGGAAGTGTGCTGCTTGGCCGGTCTAGTTACTGATCTATTCAGTTCCTACACGAAGGATTCGAAGCCATCAAAATTAATGATTCACATGCTATGTGCCTGATATGTCGTAGACAGACAAGCAGCACACTTCCTAAAGATTAACTCACTCCTCACCCTGTTAGCTAAGTCTAGTCTATACCTCAAAATTAACGTCGAAAATGAACTGTCGGATGTGGACGGAAGATTAGTAGGCACGTAGAATTTGAATCATTAATTTTGATGGCTTCGAATCCTTCGTGTAGGAACTGAATAGATCAGTAACTAGACCGGCCAAGCAGCACACTTCCTAAAGATTAACTCACTCCTCACCCTGTTAGCTAAGTCTAGTCTATACCTCAAAATTAACGTCGAAAATGAACTGTCGGATGTGGACGGAAGATTATTAGGCACAGTGCTTGGCACAACCTGGATATCACACCTTTTGTAGCTTGGCATCTTTTTTTACAGGGAGTGTTTTTTTTAGGAGATATCACAAATTTTGAAAGGTCGCAAGTAAGTTTCGAAGCTGAAATCAATGTGGCTCAATGTGGCGCAACAATATCCGAAGCCTGAATGAATGTGGCGCAACAATATCCGAAGCCTGAATGAATGTGGTGCAACAATATCTGATCCGAAGCCTGAATCAATGTGGTGCAACGACGATATTCTCACACAAGCAATGCTAAAAATGCTTGACACTTCACATTGGAAAGGGTAGACCTCCCCTTATTCGCCATGTCACTTCGGCGTTACAGTTTTTAATTTTCGTTTTGATGGAAACACCCAAAATCACTTCACGCATTAACATGATTTGGATCGGTACTAAATTTCATAAAGATCGGTCTAGGGAAGAGGGTATATAAGTGGCGTGACAAAGAATGGGTGGAACAAACAAGCCCCCATCCCCCGGAACCTCCCCTTTGCTTGTGCGAAAACGGTTACAACTCCCAAAAGTTACTTCACCACGCCAAACCTGATCTACATACCAAATTTCATAAACATCGGTCGAGGGGAAACGGTAGAAGTGGCGTGACAAAGAATGGGTGGAAAAAAAGCAAGCCCCCATCCCCCGGAACCCCCTCTTTGCTTCCGCGAAAACGGTTAAAACTCCCAAAAGGCACTTCACCACGCCAAACCTGATCTACATACCAAATTTCATAAACATCGGTCGAGGGGAAACGGTAGAAGTGGCGTGACAAAGAATGGGTGGAAAAAAAGCAAGCCCCCATCCCCCGGAACCCCCTCTTTGCTTCCGCGAAAACGGTTAAAACTCCCAAAAGGCACTTCACCACGCCAAACCTGATCTACATACCAAATTTCATAAACATCGGTCGAGGGGAAACGGTAGAAGTGGCGTGACAAAGAATGGGTGGAAAAAAAGCAAGCCCCCATCCCCCGGAACCCCCTCTTTGCTTCCGCGAAAACGGTTAAAACTCCCAAAAGGCACATCACCACGCCAAACCTGATCTACATACCAAATTTCATAAACATCGGTCGAGGTAAAAGGGTTGAAGTGGCGTGACAAAGAATGGGTGGAAAAAAAAAATGGGAAGAAAGTCACCAAACACGTATTTTGAGCCCTATTTTTCGCAGGTTTTCGAAACACCTACCGCTTCGAATTTGGTGTCAGGCGACTCAGGGTGTTTGCCCCACAAAATATATACGCGCGAATAAAATATAGAAATAACGGGGAAGGCCCGGGAGGGGGCCAAAGTTGGCCCGATTCTTCGCTCAGTTATATTAGGCTCTGGGGCAGCCGGGCGCGGGTTCATGCTTGGCATCGCTCGGCTACCGCCTCGCTTGATGTGGTATAAAGTGAAACGTGGTTATTGTATAGCACGGTGGTGGTGGCGGCGAAAACCACGGGAGATCACTGCATCCCACGGTTTAAATGGTTACACGTCATCATACAGACTCTGATTATAGCGAAGTAGCGAGAGGTGCGACAGCGGTTGCGGAAGCTCACCATACTACGATGTGTATACGGAAATCCAGTTGGAAGTGCCTGAATAGAATCCCATTGTCATTTGAGCGCGCTGCCGATCGCTGAGCTTCTTTCCTGGCTCGCTGCTGTGGACTAATGTCAGCTCCTGCCCATCCCGTCATTTACAACTCTATTCACCGCCTCCCATTCACATCCTGATATACTGCAAATAAAAGTGGTAAACGGGAGTCATTTCACCTTTCCTATCTCCTCACAACCGCCTCGTGTTCAGGCTTCTCCCTTTCCACAAATTCTAGATGCAGAGTATGCGATTCTGAGTATGTATACGAGAAGTTGGACTATAGCGTACTCAAATTTACTGTACTAGTGGGCGAAAATGTTTTTAACAAATCTCTTAATCGCTATAACAGAACTACATTAATATGTTGCAACATAACAGGCTGTTTTCCCCAATTTGTTCTGCAAAAGTTGCAATTTTGTGTTACATGTCGTCCTAATAGTAATATTCCTTATCACATTGGGTGATCGGGGGGGGGGGGGGGGGGGATATGGAATACCACAGAATCTTGGACATACGGTGGTGCAAACTAGCGGAAGTAGGGCACACAGTCAACGGGCTCACAGACGAACGGCAGTCTGCACTGTGCTCGCAGAGAGCATTGTCGCGGTATAAAACTTAGGTACTGTATTATATCTATTTTTCAAGAATCTTATTTTTGCGGAGGCTAGTGTTCCTGAACCTGTAATGTACTCATAAAACGCCAAAACCATTGAAAAACTATTGTAATAACCTGTAAGGGAGTTGAGTTAGTTAACAGTGGTCCCCACAGACTGATCTTCACCTACTGGAGGAGGCTGAGGTTGGTTCATTCTCCAACATGGCGATTCGGGCAACATGGAACACCGAGAAGGAAAGGTCAAGCTCATTGCCTGAAAGTGATTGAATACACTGGAAATAACTTTGTGTTCTTTGCAATTTGTTTTTGGGCAATAATTCGTGATTTTCTTAAAAATACGCATTTCCTATACGATATAATGCACCTGATATCACTTGTAAACAATAAGTAGTTGATGTGATGTTGACTAGGAACTTCTTTGATGTAAACATCCCTACCTGAAAGTGGCCACTAAGATTGTGATACGATAGATCGCAGAGATTGGTTTCATACCAATCACAAATATATAAATTATATATACCTATCCATACTTTTTTTTTAAATTGTAAATCGTCATGATTTATATGACAGATGGATGAAATTAATGTTATAAGTATGTTAATTAATGTTTTCACAAAGACTTGGTAGGAATATCAGGTAGGTATTTAGTTTCCATTACTGAAGATAAGTAGGTAGACGCCACACCAGTAGATAGAGAGAAGAAGCGAATAAGATGGTTAGTAGGATGAAGAAAAGAAGCCCATGACGAGAAAAGATGACTAGATAAACCCAAAACTTCCAGGATCCTAAGCTGAAGATCTCAGCACGCCGGAGGTGCACAGTGCTGCAAGTTCTAAGGCTTACAAAGCGTGGACGGAATTTGGGTATCCCACTCTGATGGCTATTCCATTAACTCACGAGGGGTAACTTACTAATGCTTTAATACAGGTATCAAATATTTAATTGTGCAATTAACTGATGAACTGGAATAACGGTTTTTGAATGACTATAGATACGTTCAAGATGGCTTCTTGCTAAATTACATGATTTACTGAAAACTGTGACTGCCAGTATTGCTTGCGGTAGGGAGGTGATGTTAAACGAGGGATACTTAAGCTTTTTCTCACCATTTTCATAAACGGTACTGTTGGTTACCATAATTTGGAAATGGTTTAAATGAGGTAAAAGCTATTGGGGTAATGAATAATGATTTTATATAATGTTATATCGCAGTTGGTGAAAGATGACCTACAGACATTATGTTGACAGTACTGGGTATGAAAGCAACTGGTCGAAGTGGAGGCTTGTGTATAAAATGGATTAAGGAAAAATGAAATTGAGGTACCTATAGAATATATTGGTTTTAACTTTCGGACCCATGAATGGGATGTAGGTATAAGTAGGAAAAAGTCATTGATGAACAGGGGGGGTACGGCAGTTAACGCAGGTGATCTCGGAATTTTGATAAATGTAGTTTTCTAAAAATCGTAGTAAGAAAAAGGTAACCCATATTAGAACTGCGTGGTTTATAATTTCTGTATATTGATTTCTCCTTATCGAATGTGTTTTTCATGAACAAGGAATTTATTTAAAGATGGCTCCTTTAAAAAGGAAGAAGTCAGCAGAGGCGATGGTGACAGCCAGCAACGCAGTCAAGGAGAAAAGGTTATTGACCTATAACAGAAACACAAAATGTCGTTATGAAGCTGTGTTTCTTTTGTACTTTCTGATATGATACAGCGTATAATATTAAAAATACCAGGTGTCACATAACATGCCAGTGCCCAAATCGGCAACTAGAAAGACCATTTTACCCTAAAAATAATTTTGAGTAGCTAGTTCTTGTTTTGCATACATCCCAAATGTGTATCTATATTTGAGAGGAGGTATAATTAGAGAATGAAATTCCATAGAACCTAGGCTAGGACTTCTGGCTAAAATTGCAAACAGTACAGACAAATACAGTGAAAATCGTTTATAGTGGAATCGGGTATAGTGGACTTTCGTATATAGTGGACAAAATGTCCGGTCCCTCCGAGTGTTATGGCGTTAATGCACAGGAATCGTTTATAGTGGAACAATCACTTATAGTGGAATATCGGCTATAGTAGACGCGTTTATCGATCCGTTGGCCAGGAATCTATCAGTTATAGTGGACAGTGGACATTCATGTCATTTCATTTGTTGTGGTACTCGTCTGATACTCGTCTGATTCACCAGTGTGATTCACAATGTCGAAGACCACGCGTCGGCAGCTCACAGTCGGCTGTATACGCGATTGTGAAGTCCAAATCGAAGGTGGTGGACAGATTGACAAGTGTGAAAAAGTAAAGAAAGTTAGAGGCTTCACTCATCCGGATTTGGATAGGGCCCTGTTGTCTTGCTTCAAGTTGCAAAGGTCGAATAATGTGCCAATAAATGGCCCACTCCTCCAAGAAAAAGCAAACCAACTGGCCTCTCTTCTCAAAAAAGAAGATTTTTCGTGCTCTGCATCATGGATTCAACGATTCCGTGCTCGTCACAACATCGTTTTAGGAAAAATTGCAGGTGAGTCTGGGTCTGTTGACCGTTCTATTACGACCGATTGGCCGATTGGCGATCACTTATAGTGGACATTCCACTATAAGTGATATATCGTTCGTAATGGAAATCAGCTATAGTAGACAAAAGTTCCCGGTCCCTTGAAGCCCACTATAAACGATTTTCACTGTACTTCGAAGTAATGTAGAAATCCATTATTGGGATTAACCAATCGAAAAGTCCTCGGGACTAACCAATGTAAAATGTATGAAACGTAATCATCATCTGACGCATTCATTATGTTGCCCGATTGCTATGGCAATTCCCTGAATAATGAACGATCATATTTTCGGAGAGCTACTAGAGTTCTTATTAGGAACTCTTCTAATCACACTGCCCTCTGTGTTTATGAATGCCCTTGATTACTCCCCTCGACAGAATCATACACGTAGCTTAACGCCTCCATAATTATGAGCTTAGTTTTACATCGTTACACCGATTCTCGTTCGTTTTCTACCGATTTACAATAGTGACACCTGCTTCTTGTGAGTCAAACAACATGTTGGTTTGTACTTTGCACTTGTATGTACCCACTAAAAATTGGATGTAGGTATCTATGAAATGTGGATACTATACCGAGCTGGAGTAGGGTGGTTGACCATTACCAAGTCCATCAATGGAAATCTTTGTACCAACAGCGGTTTCTGTGTGTTCCTATCATTTACGAGGGTTTTATTTGATATTTTGTGTACAAACGTTGAACTCTTACATAGACAAACTTTTCAATCCAATCCTAACCATTTTACTTTTACGGGTTGGTCTGAGCTCATTCAGAATAGTTTTCTGAATGAGTCTATAACAACAGTTTAAATTGTTTGGTTCAAATAACTGTGGTGTGTTCATAAAGGAGCAGCATTTGATTTCTTTAATGGGCTTAAATTGAAACAGTCTCGTTCGGAAAACTGACATAGGACCTTGGAAGACGTTGAATAAGATATTTTATTAAGCAACAGTGAAAAGTTGAAGCATGGTGTCCACGCTGCACCTGCATCTCTCTGTATGTAATAATATACATAGCATAATATACACAATACATAGCTACACAAGATAGGTAGTACCTATAGATTTTTGTTACACTGATAACCGCTGAAAGCCGTTTAAAGAGGTAGAACTCGACTGCGCCCTTCTTCTGCACCTGTAGTTTCCGAGTTGTATGTAAACTGTCCACCCTCCGTCACTCCATTGCACTCCTTCAGCTTCACCCCGCTCCTACTGGAGTATTCTATCCTCGTTCGCCGTCCAGTTGACGTTTTTTCGTTTTTTGCCACCAACTAAACCCGCCCACGTTGCGTTGCATACATTTTCTAGTAAGTCGGAAGCGCTGAACGGTGCGTTTCGCGATACCTGCACCGCCTCGACGTCGCCGCCTCCAGGTTATTCTTCGATGCCGCAGCTGTCCCGGCCGGGATCTACGCTCGGTGATTTTTAAAAGGCGAGCACCTAACTTGGAACAGGGGTGAGTTCCATTTTCCCTTTCTTTACCTCTGTTTCATACATTTATTTGTATACTCAGCTTTGTTTCTTCAGGTTGCCATTAGGGGTGGCACGTTGAGTATATTGAACATATCCGTATATGTTACCTACTTTATTACTGAAGCTTGGGTATTTTCAACACCATATTGTATAATACTCGAATCTTCCAAATCATATTTTCCCGGGGTTAACTTGAGTATACAGTCCACTAACATCTTTAAATCGAAGCGATAAACCACCCCGAACTACAATTCTCTACAATAACTTTTCATTAAAATCGTACACAACTAATTATTAGCTCCCTATCCAACGTCCCAAGTCATATCCAATATTTGCATTTGTCATTTTAGTCAGCCCGTTCGACTTACGTAATGATTATCAATCAATTCAAAGTTCATCTACCCATAATACTATTGAGATTTCAATGTTTCTAGTGATACACCAATCGGTTCTTTGTTTTCAGTTTTACTTCGTGGAATTAAAATGTGTCACTCAAGGCACAAAATGTCTATTCAAATCCCAATGCCATTGGACCTGTGCAAAATGCAGTATTCACATGCACCCAACCCACTGCATTCAACTCGGGCACTCAGTGATGACTTCAGAGCCGATTTTAATGAGACAGATCCGGGCTGTTTGTAACTTCATTCTCCACACTCAGTTGATTCCCGGTGCAGGGATATGACCGCCAAAGTGGTCCAAGCCGATTATTACCCCCTTTAAGCTGGCGGAGAGCCGGTGAGAGCATCAAGAGGCATTTAGAACGACTAACCGGGTATTACTCTGAATATTCTATTTTGCAATTCCATTGAAAGGCAAATGTTGTCTGGCAGGGAGATGGACTGTGGGGAGAGGCAAGTGGACAGTCGTGCATTACTGCTACGCATCCGTAGTCCCCAGAGCTCCTATACAGTTCTCGCCATCCTCTGGAGCGCGAATCTCAAGTTTTAAAATCACGGAACACATTAGTTGCAGGTTGAGATCGTAGATGGTTGTTGTTTATTTTGATTTTTTCTTGTTATTCAGGGTTGGGCAATGAGGCCGGATGTTTTTCAAAAATCAATACTCCGTCAATTTTGCAGTTAAAATCCACTTAATCATACAGGGTGTCTCAGCTAATGTGCCCCCCCCCCCCCCCCCCCCCCCAATTCTGTAACAATCCATTTCAGACCAAATTTTAACTCAACTTATTTTTAGCTTAGGATTCGAATATGAAATTTATCGAAAGCGTGCATGCGCAAAACGTGCACAATGTACCTACACTACCTTTGTTTTTTTAAAACCAGAACCCGTATTTGTTATTGCAGATTCTAATTCAACGTAAAATTCCATTAAAAAGTGATGCATCTTCAGAAATTTTGAGTACGCAAAACGCGCGTAAATACGCTCGAAGTTCTGGCTAAACGCAAAAATCGGTCTGTGGGTGCAGCACCTAATCTACCAAGTCTGATACATGATTTTAATGTGTTTTTTCATGCTGAACAACTGAAATGCTATCCAGTTATTGAGGTCCAAGGACGTTGACGACGGAGTCACCATTCACGTTCTGCTTGTCTGAGCATCAGGGGTACTTCAGAGGGACAAGTTCAACACTATGTGGTCATCGAAATCGTTAAACTCCTATCGAAGCCGCAAATAACTCCCATATCCAACGACCATGAACGGGCCGACAAGACTTGCAAAAGAGCCACTCAATTCCTGAACATAACTGCAATGAAAATCTCCGCAAATGAAGCAAGAGCTACCTGCAAAACCGAAATCCTTCACGCTTGGTCATAACCAAATAGGTCGGAAACCATTGGGAAATTTCATTTCTGAGTGTTTGATCGAATTAAACTGATCCCATCGTTCAAGAGCTGGAGGATGCCCAGGGAAAAGCTCGTTACGCTTATCAGAATTAGAACTGGTCATCGAAAGATAAATAAAGTACAAAGACTATACGGATATGCCCCAGCCAACTGTGCAAACAGTGTGATGTCCTAGGTAGAGGACGTTGAACATTATATTTTCTGACTGTCTGAATTACGAAGAGAACCGACGATTTTTGGACTGCGTTAAGTGATGTTTTGACGCGAGTGATACATCTATCAACTATCGACTCAAGAAGGACTAGCCAATTTATTTTGAGTTATTTTGTTTGAGTTCAATTTATATGGAGATTACCTAATTGATGTAAATACATGGAAATACGGGTTGTACCATCAATAAAGGAATTTAAAAACAATTAATAAATACAAAAAAAGGCGGTGATGTTCATTTTTCGGTTTGCTCAATTCAGGTTATTGAAAGTTCAAAAATACCCCAAAATCATGGTACATTATGGTAGTTTAACCCATCCACAAAACACGGCATTTCGCTTTTTGTGGATGTCAACGCAAAGTTGGAGCCATTGGCGAAAGTTGGCCTACACTCTCCCCAGCATCAATGTCCGTTGATTCTTGTGATTTCCTGATGAATTTGTTCCTTTTGTGGTGTTATGGTGCTATACGCGTGTGTCATTAGCTATCCCCTTAAAAAAAAAAGAAGGAGGATTAATTTTCGCAGTGTTTGGTTCCAACAAGACGGGGTTTGGTTCCAACTAATTCCTAGATAGGGCGTTGTCTCCTATAACTCAATTTCACGATTTGATAACAGCTCTAATCCCCTCCTAACTTTACTTCATGTGACTCCTTTTTAAGGGGTACCTACAGGCACAAGCATTTTACAAGGAACTTCGCACATTGAAGGAACAAATTCTTCAAAAAAACGCAGGGGTTCGACAGGCAGACGTTGGAGTGTGGAGGCCAACCGCTCCTACTTTGCACTGACGAAAACTGACCTCACTTGGATGATATTATAATTCGCTCATGCACTCACTTTTGATGCATGTTATTAGGTCCATATTTTTTAATAAACTTCAAGTGCAAAATTGAATGAATACTGATTTTCAGGAAAACGACCGTCTCCAGCGCTCAGCCCTTTACAACAAGAATAAAATCAAAATAAATAACAGCTAACTACATACAACCTCAAACTACAACTAACTGTGATTTTGAAACTTGAGATAGAATACGAATCACCCCATTTCCGCTAGCGTTGACGGATTTCGGGTTTTAACTGTAACATATATATCCTATTGGTTGTGTTACCTGTATGAAAAACCCGCCCCAATTCATACACAACGACGTAACAGCCCACCGTTTGTCAACCCTTTCAGCGCAGGTTATGGATGAAGATTGCGACTGTTCCACTCAGGAAGTGAAGCAATACAATATTTGGCGAGTGTCCAGTTTATCGATATCACATCGTTGTGCTATCGGTGGTGGAAGGCAGACTAGATCCCATCATAGACTCCTACGCCCCGAGTGCCGCGGGGTGATAAATGAGAGGATGACTGTTTACCTCACTTACACTCACCTACTGCCGATCCTTCGATCCTTCACGAGGTCCCTTCCCATCGCCAGAATAAATATAAAGCGTTTGCTCGAAAAATATCCGTTCGATCTGTTTTTATCGTACGTATTTCCAGGCCATGAATATTGCTACTCGTATCTCTTATCGAGTAGATACGGACTTTACTCCCATCTCCCATGTATTTATACAGACAAATTTGCGACATGTTTGTAATTTAGAGATGAATATTATTATTCAGTATTGTATCTCATTTTCTCAATACTTACGTATACTAATATTAAATATGGATTTACAACCAAACTGCACTTACACTCTGCATTGTTCAATGGTATTCATTTTTTTATTATATTTTTCCAGTAGATACAAAATAATGCCAGATAATAATTGGTACTTCACCAAAAATAAGAAAAAAAACAAGATTATGTACTTCGTGAAAATCAACTCTTAATATGGGCACCAGCCTTTGTTGGAGAACGAGTGTTTTACGTACATTATCTGTTACGTACATGTTAACGACGTTCATCTTCTATATCTACTATGAAACAGCCCTTCTTAGAAAGTTGGTTCATACATGCCCATCCAATTCATCATATCTGATATTATTTCATATCATTTATCATACTATTTGAATTCACTTTTCTAATAATTCTTCTAGTCAGCTTGTAACTTGTTTGATGAGATCAAACTTTGTATTAAATTACAACGGAAGTTCTGCGAGTAGTTTTTGAAGATTATTAATCCTTTGGACAAAAATTATTTTGCGCTGCCAAAGTCTTCCTTTTTGGTTTCCGAGGCTTTGTAGCTTGATGTCGATCCAGTCAGTGTCGATGATGGGCCTCCTCTCTGGTTTGAGTTTGAATGGCCAATAGCTGGTCGAGATGGCGGGTCCACAGAGTTCCGACTATCATTCTGACTCGGTACGTTTGAAAACACAGAACTTCAGATATCACTGATTTTGACCACCTGGGATGATTGAGCGACAGTCTCTCGTCCAAACTTCATCTGTAGGTTCAGAAGTTTGAGATCGGTGGCCTCCTCTAGAAATCCAGTCCGCCTGGCTCGCAGTGGCAGTCTTCAGGGAAGGGTAACAACAGCAGATCAAAATCCGTGCTCTTCGTTTCAGAAGTGTGATGGCAGGGGATTCTCCGAGGGCTGCATGCTCAGTGTTCCTGTATTGAAACAGAATTTATTGGGAGACAGCTGGAGCGGTGATGTCCTCACGGACGAAGTCGATTTAGCGAAGAATATGTTGAAATCGGTCGTGTCCTCGAACTAATTGCCGTGTAAAGACGATGGCACATTTTCGCGGAAGATAAAACTCCCAACAGTCAAACCAAATATGCGATGTGCTATGAAAATGTAGAGGTATTTCCTGAGATTAACATGAATCTGGAAATTGTAGAAGTGAACACGGGTCCATTTTCGACTCAATTTTATTAGATGCCAATCGTAGCATCTTTCTTTTCTTTAGTTGGCTCTACAGTGCGAGGTGCACTTTGGCCTCCATGCCAGTCGTAACATGGATAATGATAACATAATCAGTCTTCTAGGAAGGCAGGTATGTTGATGAGTGGAGGAGATGAAGTCACAACAGGGATCATGGGACACCCTAACCAAATAACCCCTGATAATGCTACCATAATCGGTTGGGTGGAACGAATGTTATTCGCGGGTAAATTATTTCACGTTTGTGACAAAAGTAATTTTCCGACGAAATGAATATAGGACCATCCAAGTCTCAACCACCACCTGCCCACAAAATGTTAGCCCATTACTACCACTGTTTCAAATACATGAACATGGCATGGATTTCACGTTTGCGCATGCGCAGACAAACTTTATAGTTCGATCTTGGTGAAATTTGAATGAAACCATCTAGAATCCAACCCACATCTGCCCACCGAATTTCAGCTGATAGGATTAATTTTTTGTGTTGTTTACGAACTGATATGCACAAGCGTAGTGCATTTGACTTTGAATGAAAATACTGACATAAAACCACCAAGTGCCAGACGCACATCTACGCTCAAATTTTAGCTCTTCACGGCCATTTTTCGGTATAGTCCGCTACCCTGGTAGGCACAGAAGCAAGAATTGATATGTAGATAACCATACTATATTCTAAAAGTAAAGTAATTCATGATGGAGGTGGGTACTGGGTACCAGGAATAGAAACTAAATCGAATAAGCTTTTAGTTCGAGGTGCAGATTACAAAAAAACTATTCACTCTCAAGCTTTGACTGGTAGGAAGTTCCAAGCTCAATAGCTCCGTTGTTTATCGTCAAGAATGTTTCTCGTGAATAGGTGTCCTAAATTGGTTTGTAAATGCACCTTATGACTAATATAACTGACGTCGTATTGTACTCAACGTATCACGTGACGGCAGAAGGGGTAGAGGACAACTTTATTGATTTGCCGGCAATTGAACGCCAAGATTGTTGTTGAGCGGGGAGACCAGAGCACCCCTATCACTCACTATTAATCATAGCGCAGGGTTCTCGATGATGTTCTGAGTGAATGTGTGCGGTTGAGTGTGCTTCAGATCCCGACTTCCAACCCCATTTGCCCCGCTCTATGAAATTCGTCCCCACTCTCACGTCATCCCCAGTCTTGTGACCTGGGCAAGGTGAGATCTGACATCAAATGTAGCTACTATCATGGAAAACTGACGAGTCAGTGATTTCATTGACTGGCACAGTTTTACTAAAGATGACAACTCCTAGGAGCGCTATTGTCGGTACATCGTCGTCATCTTCGACAAACGTGAACATTTTCATTTCAACTAGATTTGTAGGCTCGGTCCCGGTGAAGGAGCCGAAGCGCTATACAAACATGCCTCACAATTTTGGTTAGCAAACGAACTATTACCCAATTCTTGATAGAAATTCGAAATATCTAGCGCTTCGAAACAATTTAGTGGGCATATGTTAATATTTATGTGTGTTGCATTTCGCTCAATATTTGAAACGCCCATAATTATCCGAAAATGGTCGACCAGAGCCGAAGTTCGAAGCTAGGTGCGGGATGACACCTATATGAGTTTCATTAAAACCGGACAGAATGTTTCGTCTGCGCAAGCTTTAATTTGCTTTCAGTGAATTGAAAAATTAACAATTAAATGATCAACAACCGATCAAGTATCAATGTTGACATGTTTAACATTATTCGTTCAAATAAATCAACTTTTGATAAATCACATTACCAGTTCATTGATAATTTGTTATCTCTTGATTTGATACTCTCGATTTTTCGATCTTCTCTGTGATTTCTACCGAATTCCTTGAGTCACGGCTTATCGCGAGTCAATTATATCTAAAATTTTAACAAGTCGTGAACTGAAATAGTACCTATGCAGCGGGTTCGGCCTTCCTTTTGCAGAGCAGATAAAAAATATTGGTTCCCCGAAGCAGGAGGCCAATATGATTCAGGAGAACACTAGGTACCTAATTGATGTTCCAGCCGTTAATATTTTTTACCACAGAAAAAAGTGCCAAAAGGACGTTGGGGTTAAAAGGAAGGATAAACGTGTAAAGCTCCGGAAATAAATCTGTGGTGAGAACTCGCCAACCCTGCACGCAGCGGTGGCTTCCAACTCCTGCCAGCGAGCAAAAACAAAACTATTACTTTGCCATTTTAGAACCTAATGGCTAGTGCGAGGACTTTCGTTGCGGAAAACAAAACACTTAGAGTGACCAAATTTTACATCTCTGAAGGAAAATTGTATTATTTTTGTTCTTAGGGCGTAATACAGCAGCTCACGATCAGTTCTCTGAATCGGCTCTGAGTTGTTCTAAGCCCTATTGGTAATGATATATAAGGAAACCCATAACGACAAGTGAGGCTTGATTAATATCAATAATGAAATTTAAATGTATTTCGAAACTTCCGTCAGACCATACTTACTATTTTTTTAGACACCGTAGAGTCATTTTCCGACTGATTTCCATATTACGAATGGTTAGTTTTATACGATGGATAGTATTTACCTATTTAGTTACTATTTACCTATTTAGTACCTTAGTATTTTTGTTGGTGTTTTCCCTAATTTCTCACCTCCTACAACCATTTCATGTTCTCTTGCTAGGTTGTTGGTTATCTGACGACCATATTTTTGTACTTAATGGAACATACCTGGAATTCTATTTCTCTTCCATTAGTGACTCTCTTTACTAACGTTTATACAGGCAGATCCGACTGAATTGTTGGGTGTTCTTATGTTCGAACTGATAATCCTCTCGTTCTCTTTAGGGTATGTCAACCTGAAATTTGATTCTTTGACAAATGCGTTTCTAAAGAGCCTGGCATCGTAAAATGTCAGACGCTACAGTGAACTAGAGAGGCTGTAATTTTTAACAAAATACAACTAAATGCGTGAGAGGGTAGGTACATAAATATAACCAACCACCAACTGTGTTTAATATACGAACCTAGGAGTCAGAAATAAAATTCGCGGTAACAAAAATTACGTATCAGTTAAAAATGAACGACTACTCTCGGTATGATCAAACCGAGGAAAAATGTCAGTGCCCACTTACAGAGATACAACATACTATGAACCAAGACAAATGAGGACGTAGCTGCAATAACGAGGTATAATCCATAATCGTGTTTTGAGATATTGAGCTTCAAACTTTTCACAGTTCGGCACACACCTACTGAGGCCATCAAATACGTCATGAACCTTGAAAATGATTGGTATTACTATTCACGACGAAGATAAAATGGGTTTTATGTCGATAAACATAATAGTTTAGTTCAAAATTCAGGCATTTTCCGAGCGCACTGTACCTCGTTATTCCGGAGAACTTTTTTTTCACACTAATGAAATGAACAATTTATTATTTATTTGGTTCATATATCTTCTACAATTCGTTTTTAAAGTATATGTACCAGTAGTAAACAAATGAACTTGAAATTGGAAAACCTTCTTTATTAATAAAAACTCTCAGCAAGGAAACAAAAAATGTAAGACATTGTATAAACGTTGTACTACTAACTCAAAGGAACTGTTTTTTTAGGAATCGTCTTCATAAATCACTTCACGTCTCAAAATCTTCAGTCTTCAAAATGAAAAATCTGCGAAATTTCTTCAGTCTTCTTCACTCTCTTCACTAGTGTTTACACCATTTTTGGAATCATCCTCTTCAGGAACAGTTTTGCCAAGTCTGATGCGTTCAGATTGCTGAAACAAGTCTTCGTAAAACTCCCGGTTCTCTTTCTTGATGTACTTCAGAAGAGATTTAACATCATCGATTTTATTTCCCTTCAAAGGAACTGGTGGAGACCTATTTAGACACAAGCTGGCAGAAAATTTGTTGATGTACTTGAAGGGAACCATATCTTGCCCGTAGGTTTTGGAGGCAAGGAGTTCTCCTGTGGGCTTATACTTTAATATAACATACTGCTGTATCTTGAATACGTTGTTTTTTGTTGTGGGTTTCTTCTGGAAGAAAGGCTCCAAACCTTGTTCCCAGTCATTTATGATAGTAGGGTCATGGAGTAGATGAAAGGGGGAAGGGATAGACCTGCATGTAACAATGTTCCTCAGATAAGTTTTCATGGTTTCAATGACATCCTTTCTTTTGATTTTACTTTTCATTAACCCAAAGTTCCTGTCACACTGCCCGAAAGAATGGCCTCTAACAGGAAATAACTGTGTTGTTAGAACTTGCAATGACTTCGCAAGCCAAGAACAGAACTTCATAATAGTGGAGTTTTTATTTTGTCCACCAGCTGCATCAGATAGTAAAACTATTTCTTTGCATTTTGGGTATTTTCTGATTACTTTCGAAATGCAGTCCATCAAGAACGAAGCGACGGAGTTGGCCCCTTTTTTTCCTTCTGACTCCATGAATGTATAAAAATATGAAGAGTTATCATTATGAATATGCACATTGAATACATATAACCATAGAAGTCGCTTATAAAATTGCTTGCATATATTGAGTTTTGGTAACGGCAAGTTCTGGGCATAGTCAAACTCAAGAACAAGTAAATCATCTCGAGATTTGCTCTCTAAGATAACTTCATCTTTCAAGGTTTTATACTGCTGAACATTCTGTTTGTGTAAAATGTAAGCTGAACGACAGTCATCTGACGGGTTGGTTGCAAGTTTCATCTCACATTCGCAGCAGAAGTCACATTTGTCAGTTTTTGGGACAGAAAAAGTAAAGCTAGTTTCCCTGAAAAACTTGAAATATGTTTTGTAAGCCATCCGAAGTTTTTCTCCAGTCTGTTCTTTGTAATATAACCCAAACTCGTTGAAAAGCAGTTTGACATTGAGGTCTGGGTTTTCAAAATACAATCGCTTGGATCTTGACTGGTAATGTGATTTTTTGTGGGGAATACTCTCTAAGTGCTTTAAAGCAAGTACCCATATATTTTCTGTGAGCGAATTAGGACGATTTGTATGGAACCCCCTTCTTTCTTCAAACGAATCTCCTTTGATGACTTTATTCTGGATGATTTCCAATCTTTTTTTGGAAATTTTTATGACATTTCTGAAGAATACTTGGCAAACCATGACCTCAATCCCATTATTCTTGTAGGTGTATTTCCAAGTAGTCTGCCTATTTCTTATTTTTGGCTCAACAGTGACTCTTCTGCGTTTTTGGTCTTTGTAAACAAACATGTTCGAGGCAATAAGAGAATCTTGGGATTCTTTTGAGGGCTTTGTCCAGAATGTATTAAATACATTTTTTTGCTCTTGGATTTTAAATTTTTCACAGCATTTCTGCTTACAACACTCACGAATGTATGTAAACACCTTCTGGGGTACAACTTTACCTGCTGCTGAAGTATAGGATTCCCCCTGCAGTCTCTTCTTCTTGCATTCATTTCTCTTCCATGACTCTTCTCTAATTAGTTTCCTCTTGGGTGCAACTACACTTTCTAAAACATAACTACGCTCACTAAACATTTCTCGAAATAAACATCAAATCGTGAGAATGACACTGCTTTTATAAAATAACACGTGGAATGACCGTTCTATAGAAGAAGGGGATAGTGAGCAGGTTATAAGAACAGTCATACCAACAAGAAAAAGCAAGATTTCTCGCTGAAAATTTGAGAGATTGTAGATAAGATGGCGGGAAGTCCAAAACCGTGTTCTCCACAAAAAGGGGGTATCGCACCATACCTCCTTATTGCAGCTACGTCCTCAAATATGCATTCAAGTGGTCAATAAATTGGTCTCGACTGAGTTATTGAGAAAAATCTCTCTCATTCATCTCGATTAAGCCACCGATACAAAAAAAATAGTTCAGCGAAATATCATAATTTAATTACATGTTTGGATTGGTTGACGTACTCTTGGTTACATAAAATATTTGTTTTAAGCCAATACTGATGCACTCTCTGGGAACTAGATGACCTTTTACAGGACGCAAAATTGTGGTTTCTCACGGTCCCATTTTATTGTGGTCAAATAATTATAACCCTCTGCGCTTGCGCGTAAGTGAAATCTCATAACATTTGTATCCCAAAGGCACCTCTTCCTTTTCATTCAAATTTGACAGACAGTTCGGGACTCATACATAGATGTTTTACAAGATAGATTTCATCACACTGGAAGATCATTATTATTGTTGTTGTTGTCTTAATTTGGTTTGAATCGAACCAAGTTCCTGCAAGTGAAGGTGTTCCAAAGAGAACACTTCAAGCATGGTCAATCAATTGTACCGTGATAGGTATCTATTATAATAGACATTTTATAGGACTATCTTTGGATCCGACTGCTCGCACCCTCCAAATCTTTGCTTACTGCAGCCATACATGAAGGTAGACATGGGAATTTAAGAGAAGAACCATTTGAGCATGAGCAGACAGACGTGCCTTGTTGAAATCCATAGGGTAAACCATTTGGGGACGAATGCGCACTTACCCTCTGGTACTCTCTCTGGTGCTCTGGCACTCATATTAACAGCTATTCCTCCTCTAAAATATGAGTGTTTAATGTAAAATTAAACGTGACGACGATTAATCTTGCAGATAAACGTGACGGTAGAAATTTGAAGAAATTCATGTGGGAACATTCACGGACCAAACCCTAAATGCGCTCGCAATTTCAGGTCTCAACAATCAACTTCGTTTCCCTCGCCACTCAAACGGTAATAGGAAAGTAATGCAATCGGCCGGGAGATGAAGAAAGAGAGAAATTGCGAGGGAGAGAGACAAAACTGCACAAGGTAGCGGTGGTAATAAACCCTGAGCAATAAGAGCTAAGTTCTGGAATAAATGGCCGACAATATGGCCCTCCCTTCCCTGAACTCAACTCGAACAACTATTTGTCATTTCGGCTCTCGAATTAGATTGTACCCACCTCTCGTACCAACAACCATTTTCGCTACATTATTACCCT
The DNA here is from genome assembly GCA_954871275.1 of Leptopterna dolabrata. Lineage (NCBI taxonomy): Eukaryota > Metazoa > Arthropoda > Insecta > Hemiptera > Miridae > Leptopterna > Leptopterna dolabrata. Next base: position 146,256,026 of record OX940974.1, read on the forward strand.
ATTATTAAATTAGTTTTTTATTTTCAAACTCACCCTCTTCATTTTCTTCTTTTTTTTCCCCTCATGGTTTCGTTGTTCCTGCTTTCACCCACGCCGTGTTATCTTACGGAATTTCAGTACATTTTGTGGTCGCTCGTTTTTATACAAGCTATTCCAAGACCGTAACCTATACAAGTTCTCCTAAAACACACGACTGGCCCTCGCAAAACATGGCGTTCACGGCTGTTCCAAGATAAAATGAATTATAACGCATAAAATTCACACACTTGCGAATAAAATGCACTGTCCCTAACCTGCTGATGCTCCCAGACCAGTGGACTAGTAAAACTATGATAGTTCTAGGTTCTTGCGATATTTATTTGCTATTGATCCGATAATTAATTCCGGGTTCCTGCGATACTAACTGAAGGGGTCAGGATAAATACTGTCCAAACGCCAAATCAGACATGTTCAATCACTTGATAAGGAACCTCCCAACCCCAATGCCCTCCCCCTCCTCCTTCTCTTCCAACTTTGCTGATATGGTCTACTAATAAAGAGTTAATGGGGTAGGCGTATGGGTTGTATTACTTTTCCATGAAACTAGCGTTCATTCCGAGAACTTGACACCAACCGCACTGCCCTACGATTAATAGTTCTTTTCCTATGATTTTTCAAAGTTTCCAGAGGTTCCTACGTCACAGTGGGCAGGGGGGTCCCGCACAGACGAGAGGGGTGCAATGACGAAGGAACCTCTGGAATCTTTGAAACATCATAGAAAAACAACTACTTATCGTAGGACAGTGCGGTTGGTGTCAAAATTCTCAGGATTGAATCTACTTTCATTCTGAAAAATAAAATAAAAACGTGCGCAGGCCCCATGCTCGCCAACACGATCCAGCTCATGATGGGACATGTATTATCCTAAAGAACGCTCCCACTCTGAAAAGCTGCTATCTAGTTTCCGAGCTTGAACAGTTTTTAAACTGTACCATTCAATTAGTTCCTCGATAAAAAAATAGTCAACTTCAATCGGATTTAGAGAATCTACTCTACAGCACAGTCCCAATCAGTTCCTGATTCCTGACTAGTGAAATAGTAAAATCACAGTTCTGGCAGGAATCCTTTGGCACATGCGATATTTAATTAATAATGATTCGAAAATTCACACATATCTATTTGGGTCGGTCAAATCTTGTAATAGATTTATCGCCCATTTCACGACGCCCGATTGAGCTGAAACTGCACAGTCATCCATCTTCGACTAAAAATATAGGTACCAATTAATCATAACATTAATTAGGTAATTAATTACCTGATTTATTAATTATTGTTTTTTAAATTATTAGGTAACTTTGCATAGTCACTATCACAGTCATAACAATTGACGATTGATAGTACGTCTACCTAATAGATATAAAGCATATTATGGGCAATGAAATGTGTAATACTTGAATGGGCAAGGAGGGACGCTATAATTTTCTACCCACCTGTTGTCACTCTTTACAACGTAGGGGAAGTTTTATGAATTAAGATTGAAAGTAGAAAGTTATGAATGGAGTGCCCATAATATATTTCATATCTACTAGATAGAAGTGCTTTCAATAATAAATTTTTATGAAATTTAAAATACAACTATCTTTAAAAGTGAAATATCTCCTAACGCCACATGCTTTCATTTTTAGTCATGAAAAATTCAAATATTCCCGGGTAGTAGAAATAAATTATTTTATTAAGTTTTATTGATTTGAGTGAAAAGCTTCGTGCTTAAATATATATGATGGTAAACAAAGGTTTATTTGTTTTATTTTCTACATCAAATTATTTTATTATTATTAGATCATTTTGATATATAAAAGTGTGTTGTTAGAAGAAATTATTTATTTATTGTTATTTCTCCAGCAAATGAAGAAGTGCCACCACCCATTGGCACTTACTTGTCCACTACTGCACACTGGTGTAGTAGTTCACCACTGCATGAATGAACCTTTTCATTTCATTTGAAAGCTGTTTAATTGCATATAATTTTCCACTGAGAGGAATGTTATTCCATACATAAATATTAGTTTCAAGAGTCTTCGAAGACAATTCAATTATATGTAAGCCTCTCTAAAATTATCGTTTTTTGATGAGAAAATGAATTAGAGATGAAGGAGTTCTGTTTGGCTGAAAATTAGTAGCCAGGAAATAATAGCAATAAATAAAAACAAGTATAATAATAATATCAACGATTACTCGGTTTTGCATCGCGTTCGGGTCTGGAGACGCAGGAGTGTCCCGCCCGCCAAAAAACCGAAAACTTCCAAAGCGACCTAGAACAATGATCACATGGCAACACAAGTAGGGGTTTTTACCCCCCCCCCCCCCCCCCGTACCTCGGCCTCTTGGGGGTCTCCGTGGTTGATTTTTCATACACCCATTCTCTAGTTGCCCCTGATGATGTGTACCAAATTTCAACCCTCAGGACCATCAGGTGCTGGAGTTGTAAGTTTGAAATTTTTCAAGTTTTCCACTTCTTTTTGACAGGGTTATAGCCTCATAAACACAACGGATTGAGCTGAAATTGTGCACATAGGTACATTCGTTATGCTTCAAATGCCTTTCGTGCATGTTTGTCCCCTCCCCCCTCAATCTTTCAAAATGCCAAATATTTTAAATGTCCACTTTATTTTGAACATAGCCGTAAATTTGTGCTTACTGTGGTTGGGAAAAGTGCTTGGTAGATTTGTTCAGTACCTACCTTTAAATACAAAATGCCTCAGTTGTTTAGTTAGTAGAAGGATTTGGTGGGTGGGAGGGGAGATCAAAATAATGTGCAGTGGGGGGGTTACTTTGAAGTTCCACCAGTGTGATGGCCACACCGACTGTATACATCATTACTACTGGTATGAAATAACCACCCGTACTACGCTAGTTAGGAATACGGGGGTGCATCTAATTCACACATTTACTTGTATATATAGGGCATTGTATGAATGTCGACATGATAGCATGTCCTGAACATGAGGAGAGTCCTAAAGTTATCATCCGTATGAAGGATCGCATAAAATATCGTTATAGAGAGGAATCAGGTCGAAACGAAGGTAGTGTTATGGGTTTACATGTGAGCGTGGGGAGAGATGCAATGTAAAGTGTCGAAAGGGTACCGTAGGGGAAAGATCCGATCAATCACTTCTCTATCAGCATAAATTTAATATGCCCTAATCTAATATAGCCGTCAAGTGAAGGGTTCCTTTAGCCTTTTCAGAAACATTATGGCGTTTCATACTCTTTCTCCCCCACTACCCTTCTCCGAGAGTACTATTATGTGCGCGCCCCTCAACTCAATTACCCTGCGTGTCATGAGTATAGCTGGAAATCCTCTCCCGGCCACCCCAGGCACAATGAATAGCTCCTTCGAATATGATTTAGTCTACAGAGGGTGTGCGCTCGACACCACCTTCCCTCAAAATGAGGGTACCGCTGGGTTTCCACATTAATATGAGAATCATGAACCCAGAATTCCTTGCTTTAGAAGACCAGATGGAAGTTGGAATTTTCGAACCACACACATTGAAAGCTCTCACAGTTCCCATCCTGATCACGGAGAATGGCGATAGAGGTGATGCTCCTTTGCACCCTTTGGATGGCTGATGGACGGATAACTGCTTATTTTTTCCCCCAACAACGGCGCAACTCTGGGAATGCTGAAATACCAAGTTCATGAAATTCCATGTTCCTCAACTGAATTCTGGCCATGCCATGTCATCGTTTATTAAACTAGACCGGATGTTTTCGCACGTTCACATTTGAGTGAACAATATATTCAAACTTGACATTGAAGTGTTAGAAATACAACGCGAATCTTCCGTTCCTGTAGTATCTATTCATCATTGTCTTTCCGCCACCACACGGTACTTCAAAACGTGATTTTCGGAACAAATTACTACATACTTACTTACTGGTTACACTGCATTTTTGCAGTATATATTTCACTGGTTCCTAATAATGCTCGATGTCCCTATATACCTGAAATAGCTCACTGACCAGGAGCATGCCCCGAAAAAATATACCAAATTCATACTTTTTTTACTGGCATCAGTGAGTGGCATGAACAATTCTTGTGATATTAAGGGCGGGTTTATCAATCTTATTTTTTGCAAGCCCGACTAAAGTCTGACTAGTCAAATATCTGATTATCTGTTGCATACCCGTTTATCAATTAACTTAAGAAGCTGATTATCGCCAATCAGTGACTATGTTTGACCGGAGATTCGAAGCTCTAGTTATAATTTAACTACCTATTCAAAGTCTGAATAGCAGACAACCATATTGGATTTCCGTTTTCTGTTCTTATTGTGTCCAAACTTGGCGATCATCATTCGATTTTATGATCCAACCATCTTAGAATCGGCAGGGGTATCTTGAGACATTGGGCGACGTGGATTTCCACATCAGGTTCCGCCTCTCCAAAGAAACTACACTTTTTGTTCTTTATTATTCTTTATTTTGTTCGTTACTGGAAACTATCAACTTAAGCACGAGAAGGAATATTTTACCATTCGAAAAACAAAAAGAACCATACTTAACAAGAATATTTCATGGGTTTTCCGTTGATCTAGGGACGCGGGAGCGTCCCGCTCGCCAAGAAAACCGAAAACCACCATACAGCGACCAAGACACTGGTTAACACGACAAGAGTAGGGTTTACCCCCCCCCCCCCCCCCCCCCTGGCCGCCAGTAACTTGACCCCCTGAGGGTCTCCGGTGTTAATTTTTCATACTCCCATTCTCTAGGGGCCCCTGAGGATGTGTACCAAATTTCAACCCTCGGGACCATCAGGTGCCGGAGTTATGGAAGTCTGAAAATCGCTATTTTTCATGTTTTTCTACTTCTAACTGTCGTTGTTCTTTGACGGGGCTACAGTCTCACAGACATAACGGATCGAACTGAAATTTTGCACACACATTCGCTATGCTCCAAGGAGGCGCCTTCTGCATTTTCTCCCCCCCCCCCCCCCCCCATGAAACTTGTAGGTATAAGCAGGTACTGAGACCATTGTTTTTATGGGTATACAGCCTTACAGACAACGGATCGAGCTGCAATTTCGCACACACTTTGTTATCCTCCAAGGATTTGCCTTTTGTACACTTTGTCCACACCCCCCCCCCCTCCCATAACCGTTTTGAAACATTTTAGGCAAGTAGGTTGGTACTGAAAAAAAATTGTTTAGGTAGGTACTGGGAAAAACATGTTTACTTCATCAATCAATGCAAAAAGATGTGATACCTCCCGACCCCCAACAACCCTGTTGTGAAAATTTACCCGTCAAAAAAAGTAAGCAGGTACTAAGTAGGTACTAAGTATTTAGTACTGAGTAGATACTAAGTAGGTATTACTGAGTATGTACTGAGTAGGTAATAAGTAGTTAGTACAAGTAGGTATTAACTAGGTAGTACTGAGTAGATATTACTGAGTGGGTAGTACTGAGTAGGTAGCTGAGTCGGGTACTAAGTATGTAGGTAGTACTGAGTAGGTAATAAGTAGTTGGTACTGAGTCGGTACTAAGTAGGTGGTATTGAGTAGGTACTATGTAGGTAGTACTGAGTAGGTATTATGTAGGTAGTACTGAGTAGGTATTATGTAGGTAGTACTAAGTAGGTACTAAGTAGGTAGTGGGTAGTAAGTAGGCACCGAGTAAGTAGGTACCCACAGAGAAATTTTTTAGGTAGTTACCTATATCCACTGGAAAAAATGTTTGGTTTATCAGTGCAAAAAGATGTCAAGAAAAGATTGCCTCGGCAGGCAAAAACCCCCGCTAAACAGCGTTGAATGAATTTCAAGGTTTGGGGGAAGGAACAGGTATAAGCACACACATACAACATAAGGGGAAGGAACAGATTTATATATGCACATCCAAAAGCGAGGTGCGATGCACCACCACGCCACTTCAGCGGGCAAAACGGATATCAATGCTTTTTGCGGCTGAGGAGGTTTTTTTTGGAGGGTAAACAACAGAGTTGTTTTTGGGGGGATTATTGACATCTCATCAAGTATAGGTAAGTAACAACATTTGCAACAAGCCAACACACCTATATTGATCATTACAGGAGCTGAATTTGTCAACGTTTGATGGAAACATTGCATGAAATAGAGATCAAATACGTACTGGAATTGTGAGGCATCTTAACGTTCTTCTCGCGAAAACACGTAACTCCGAGAATACAGAAATACGAAGGATCTCGTGAAAATACAGAACCGAGCATGAATGATGGTGATTCGACACGATCACGGAAGTCAACAGAAAATAAGCCGAAGCCGGTGAAAGAAGGCAGAATCCGCCGCGGAACGAATCAGAAAATACGTAGGTAATTTCGTACAAAGACAAATTTATTACAAAGATACAAAGAGGAGCTCAATATTTTTGCCGCGTTTGGCGAGAAAGTGACGATATGGCTAACATTAGCATCGAAACGCCGTCCAACTCGCGATGTTGCACCTTACGTTCACGGGGTTTTCACGTTATTGTAGTAGTAGCGCTGTTTTCCCTTGTTAAAACTCTGACTAGCTAACTATCTGTTATTAGCAGTGATTGACAAACGCATCTCCGCTCTGACTAGTTAGGCAGCTTCTCTCATTAACTTTAGGCAGTGACCAGCTAGTTGGAGTTTTATCTAGATAATTTGATTGATAAACCGGCCCTTATTCAGGATTCGCCCTCAAAATTTCGTGTCTTAACACCGAAAATTCGCCGTTTTCTGCGTTACGGCACCACAGCAAATCCTGACGGTTCAAGAAGTATGGTACAAAAATTTCGAAACGTAAGACTCAAAATTATATGATATTTAGCAGACAAAAAGAAAACAGCTAATTAGTTGACTTGAAATTAACTGTTTATGCATTTCCGAATGGATGAACTTTGCAGTGAATTCCGGTGGTGGAAAATCAAATTTTGCGTCGAATGAGAACAACTCGAGGCCTCAAGGCACGTTGCCATTATTTTTAGCCATTTTTCTGTATGTCACCACATTTTACAATGGAAGCCAGAACCAGATATTGGAGAAAAAAAAGAACAAATAAAACGCCGGAAATGGCTTGCTAGCGCCTATGAACGATTTTCTTGGAAACCTAAAACAAACAGAATCGTCAACAACCATTAAATTTTTCCTCTTTGTTGAGCAGGTGAACGTTGTAGGTTTTGATTTAAGAAGGAGTGATTATCTGAAAGTTGAATGACGAGCTGGTCAGCAAAAGTGGTTCAAATAATTTCTTCATGACATCGGCCAACCATGATAAAATGGTGGCAAAGCCCTGGCCAGCGGGAGAAATCGACATTGTGGGGGGGGGGGGGGGGATATATATACCTTCTCCAAACAAAAACCATGATCCTCCTAAACTGTTCTATCTCATTCGGCCTTCATTTCCATAAAATACAAATTAGCCGCTGTTCCAACTTACCTATTTTTGAATTCGCAACTTAGCCAGCAGTCACTTGTGTTCCTTCAAATCCGTCCTACATCCGTAATAATTTAATTCCACACCATAATTCCTATCCATAATCGACCATATTTCAAAGGTTGCACACCATTTCATTGTATTTTACCAATAGTTACCACATTCAGTTCCTGTACATAATTTATGTAAGCTCCTTATCAACGTTATCTAGCTATTGCTATCAATATCACAACGCAAGTTATCAATATTACTACACAAAGGTTTTATTCATGGATACTCCGTGTACTCATGGTCGCTAACGAATAGGGCTGTGATAGTATCCATATTGAGTTTTTGTGCAATATTAGATATAGGAATTATTATATTTTCGTTATCATACTTTTGTGTAATGTTAGATATTGAGAGTTAATTTTACAAGGACTACATTTTTCATATTACCAACAAAAAGGAACAGTCACAGTCAACCCCCACCCACCTACTTCATCAACTTAAACTACATCACTGCATCCAGAAGAAGAGGAGAAGAGTTGTTGGCAGCCATATTCATTCAGACTTTTTGTTCGTGTCAATGTGCTTCCAACAAACTGCTATCTGTGATATTCCAAATTCATCCAAGTTCTAGTCATCATATATTTATATTTTTATCACCGCCACATTCATCGAATTTAATTCATCTTCAAGAAAAATCCCATGGTGTCACCGACGGAGTGAAGTTACGGCTAATTTCTAACTTGGAAGATAAGCCAACTGTTACCTACCGTGAAACTACAGTTACCAGCCAATTTGGAGAAATCGTCATCATCATCTGGACCTCATCTCTAATCATTCAGAACAGATAAGCCTAGTCAGTAAGCACATTTGTACCTGATCAAGACTGAGTCATTACAGTATACCTAAGTCCAAGATCAGATCTCCAATCACAGCCAGTCGCTACTGTAGATTAGGAATATCATAATATATAATCGTCCTAAAGCACAAAGTTCCTATAAGTAACATTTGCAATAAAGTCAAACGTATTTGTTGGTGCTTCATCAATTTAATATCTGTGTTTCATTGAGCATCCTCAGTTCCTATTAGATTTAGCATTACATTTATATTATTATTTCCTCTGTGTGAGGTGGTCCTTCGAGTTTTCTTTCATTGTTCTTAATAATCTTTAGCATTAATGGGTTGGGACATTTGCAGCAATCAAAACAGTAGGTCTCATTCCAACGGCGCTTTGTTTTTATTCGCTTTGTTCTTGTCCAGGTAAAAAAAACTATTGGTTTATTATTCTGTGAATAATACACCTATGTATTCGCTCAGCAAAAAATTTTCATAACACCCCCTCAAAATTTTTTCTTTTCCGTTTCAAGGTGCGTAGATTCCAAAAATGCAATGTCCGTCCGCCGTCCGCCGTACGCCGTCCGCCGAATCACGTGTGCAGGCTTCATTTTCGGTCTAAAAAAAAGTCGTTCTTTCGCACACATGCTCCATTTGGGCCCTAGTTGTGTCCCGAAACTTTTCAGCCCGATCGGATTATACCCAAGGGTGTTATGAATGAAAATGTGTGTAAAAATAGGTACTTTTTGTGTTTTAGTAACATGTTAGTAAAATGAGCTTTTGAGGTATCGTTTTCCATGTTTTTGGGGACGAGAAAACCGAATATGAAGTCAATTTTGACCAAGGAGTGGAGAATTGAGATTGTACCAGATGTTCAGCTCCCAAAATTGATTTTTTATGAGTCAAAAACTTGCGAAATCGCCTGAAATCACCATCAATTTGTATAATAACACTAGAAAAAGTGTCAACACGTGGATCAAGACGATTAAATGGTACTACCAATGATCAAGGATAATTTGAAAAAAAAAAACAGGAGCGTACCTAATTCAAGTTTTGGGGGCCGAAATTGGTGGAAACCACCAGAAATAGCTATTTCGATTATCACGCATGAAGGAAACAATAAATGAACAGCCAGCATTTCTGTAGGTATGTCCAGTAGAATAATAAACCCATGTGACAAGGACTTTGCAGCGTTTTTATTATTATTGGAAGCTCTCCGAGATGGAGTGAATTGAAGTTTCGAATATTCGTCGATGTCCAACTCCAACTTATCATTTTCAGTATCATATTTTGTTTCCAATTTTAAATTACTGTTTAAGAATATCCGCGCTCTGAAGATCTGAAATGTGATGGTCTCCTCAGATATTGAAATTTGAAGTTGAAAGCGAAAAATCCGTAACACAAGGTTTCTTGGTATGCGGTTACAGGCCAACATTTACTTCCCTGGCTTTGAGCGCTTAGAGTTTACACTGACGTATCTTACAGCTGATAGGTAGATGGAAAAAACCATACCCAGTCATCAAAGTCAGATTATTCGAGTTTTCCTACATAGGTGCTACTTGCCCATTCCTCTGTAGGGAAAGATTCCAGCAGAAATGTATCCGACGATACCCATTCAGAGCCACCACGAACAATACCTAAATCGAATGAAGTCTTCTCTCCGATTCCGCTACCCTTCAACTACCGACTTGGAGGTTTTTCGCAATTCTGCAGTACGCAGAAGAAGTATTTGATAGATCGGCGTGAAGAGCAAGTAGTGAGGAGATAAGTGCTGACAGTCCAAAAAGCGCTCAATCAAACGGGATTGACGGAATGAACCATGGGATGGGGGCGGAGGATGGAGCAAAGAAGGCCACTAAATGCCAAAGAAATAATATTTCTCAGAAGCCAACAAGGCGAATGGAGATGAAATTACTTCCGAAAGATGTTAAGACGTAGGTTTGGAACGGATTGGCGTATAACGGACAGAATAGTTGTGAACCCAACGAATAAATTAACAGACAAGGTTTAATCGCTCACTTAGCATCGTACGTTTTCATCAGCAATGTTTATTGCAACATAGGTAGGGGCTTTATTTTCAAAGCATAGATTCGGCTGTTCCCTTCATTACTGAGCTGGTGACTAATGAAATTCTCATCGAGGTTATTTCTGGTTTTTTAAGTATATTACTAGGTATATGACTAGGGCCTCATATTGGCAGGAAAAAACGTCACCGAAATGAAAGAGCACTCGAACACGAAAAACAACCTTAATATTCATCTAACAAAATGCCAAGAGGCCATTATTTCCAAAATAATTTCTAATTATTGGAATTCATTTTACATCCCACAACTGAAAATTGTACCGCCACACAGGGGTAAGAATGTCAAACCTTGCTGCGAAATACAAATTCTATACGCAGCTACAGTAAAAATCAACGGTTTGGGGAGCCACTAGGCCCTATTTATATATTATTTTATTGTTCACAGAATCGGCAACTGAAAGTGGAACAAACGAATTATTGAACATTTGTCATGAGGGAAGGCCCGCCCATACAGCATAGTTTCCCCTTCGATCGAGAAGAGTCGTAGTCCATTACGGACGGGATTCTCATAAACCACACGTTTTCTCCCAGAACAGAGACCTGAAAGAGTGTGTGGAAACGTCACAGGAATGGAAAAAAAAACATCTACATGGCTTGAAACTTGACGAATTACAGGATGATTATTTGAAAATTAAACAGAATAAGCTCATCAATCTTGGAAATCAAAACTAAGTTTTGTGATACGGAACTAGAAATGAATTGTTAGGCACCTACTGGCAGGCTCGAGAGTCATTATGATGTTTCGCATATTTTGCACACAACACGCACTGAGAAGATAGATTTAAGTATTAAAACGTTTACGTATTTACCTCCTATGGACAACTTCCATTTATTGTTACTAGTCATCTGCACTATCCATAATTTCCACTCGCAATCGGTTGGATCCTGAACCATTAAAAACCTCTACGTTGCAATTTTTCGGCACTAGATTCCTTCATACAGCTAAAATGCCGGTGAAAAGGTGAGCCGAAAGCGGGTTCGGTGGCGTTGCTACTTTTTAATATGTTTCAGAGTTATTATTTTTTGGTGGAAAACTGGAACCTGGGACCTGACCGTTAATGGACTTTTTCCCAATTAGTTTCGAAAATCCGACTACTGTCAGACGTCTTACTGTTGGTATCTCACCTTAATAAAGTGTAACACCGATATCAGCTTAGTAAACTCGCGAATCACCATAGGGGAGATTTAAGGAAATGGGATTCTAGCGTGGCAACACCTACCACCATGCGATAGCTTGATCGATCATGTGGGGGCAGAGTGATTAAAAGGGACTTCTCATTTCCGTTGTGAGTGTTAATTGCACCGAATTCCTATATTTCATTCCACTTTTCTCTCATAAATATTTTATCTCATGATCTGCACTGAAGAAACATCGGAATGTGGATAGGTAACGCTCCAAGAATAAACTAAAAAACGATGGAGGGGGTCAAACTTGATGGCATTAACTCTCTTACTGTTAATAAAAAGTTAATATGACTCATTCATAAATGAATTTGCTAGGTTACCGGAATAGCTCCAAACAACTCGACTGAGTTCGGAATTATTTAACTACTTTCTAATTTCATCCCAGACTTACAAATTTCTTTTTGTTTTGTTCTTTCTGTTTTGTTTTCCGCAAAAAACGAACGGAGGGGACACTTTTTTCGCCCTTATTCCACGTTTCATTTCCAATACTATCAATTACCTAATTTCATCACCAGAGGCTTATAATTTTCTTTTTCTTTTTGTTTTGTTCTCTCCAAAAACACGAACGGAAGGGAAAAGACAGTGGGCCTGGAACTTCTCCAGGACGCAGGTTCCAGACTCTGCTCTGCCGAACTGACGGCCGACTCCAGTATTCTCTCGACGGCCTGACGATGATGTCAACACATCTAAAGCTCTCGCCTCAAGTACTCAACCAGCTAATGATGACGGACTCCTCCGGAAGGTATGGTAATATCAACAGAGGTGTTAGAGAGGGCGATAGGGACGAGCAGTTGTGTCGACAGTTTTTAGATATTCGATATTCTTTTATTTACAGCTGGAAGTGGATTGACTGCGTGTTTCCCAACTACTTAGGGTCCTTGGAAGGAGCTTTTGAGCCGAGGAGAACCCACAGGAGGCAGTGGAGGCATAGGAGAATGAAATACAGGAAGCGGGGGTTACAGGACTACATAAATAACGGATGAACTGTAAGAGGATTGTAAGTCAAAAGTTGAAGGGAATGGACTTCTATTAGAATACAGTTTTCAACTTAGCAAGGAAGGACTTAAGCCTCCTCTACTTTTGTGACTTGTGGGGAGGGAAGAGCACGAACCCGGCTAAAGGGTGAAAGACCAATTTACATAGATAACTTTTCATGTTTTGCCTAGTTGGAGAATTGTATTAGAGAAAGTATTTTTTCCCCTGTTTTCATACAGGTTTCAGGTGTACTGTGAACTGTCCCTGTGAATGATCTAGTCGGAATATTGGCAAAGGTCACTCAGTTACTATCTGACAACTAGATAACATAGGATAATACTGGATGACAATTATTATTTATCGCTGCTACGTACCTAGTGATGCTCTTGCAGCGCGCTAATACTACATTCGATTATATTTAACGCTAGCTGGATGCTATTTGAGTAGCGCAGGGTAACATTAGTTTGGTTGTATCGTTGAACCTGATAACCAAGGAACATGGATGAAGAAAGACCAGCTTAGTGCAAGTAAATTAATAGGATACGAAACCTTGAAAAATGTACCAAACATTCGTTACAGATGTCTGGTGTGAAGAGCATTGTTCACGTTGCGAATACTGCTGTGGTGATTACCCATCTCTTATAAAATGTTAAACAATGCATAGTTAATAATATCTATCTATATTTATACTTCCCTATCGAGTATCCACGGGGCACTGTGCATAAATTAGGTCGAGTACGCCAGTTTATCGGCAGAACTTGAGCTAATAGCAACCGGACGAGGGTTATGTGTCATCAACTGATTTCACGAAACTAAACTAATTACTGGGTGAGGACGTGACTAAGCATCACCAAGGGAAGTGAAACTGTTCGTTAAAATCTGTCCAAGCTATTCAATTAAGCAAACTTCGAGGGGAGGTTGGCCCTTGTGGCGGGAAGTTGATTTGACCGCCATATATATGCGCTGAGCGTGAACCTGCACTACTTTGCAACGAAATATAATTTGCGCATGTGACTAGCGTACTTATCACACATGAGCGCACTTGAATCAGTCCGTCAGCTTAGCTAGTAACAAGAGGAGGATATTGGGTCTGAACTTTCTTTTTCTAGTTTCGCACCCGAAAATGCTGAAAACCCATTCTAGTCACCTAGGCCAATGAATGCACAATGCAGCGAAAGTAACGCCATGTCGCATTTAATCAATCTGAATAGTCATCACTGTTTGAAAAACCTACTAATCAAAACTTGGTATTTACCTGTGATTGTAAAACCCAGTACCCACTTCTTGGCTGCAGTGAAGATACTGAATTTGTGAAAGCTGAGGGCTCGATATTGCAATGAACTAACAAATTGGACTGTATTTTAATGAAGAAGAACTGTACTATAACAATAAATAACCACTGACTAGATGATTATATCTGTGATGACTAGGGAAACAAATGGACTTAACAACCATAAACAACGTTTCACTAAATTTATTGAACAGTGAGTGAGGTAACTTGTGACATTAAAGACAATTGTGACTAGAATAAATTCCTAACTAGTGGCCACTTAGAACAGATAGATATATAGTTGAGAGAGGATTTATCACAGGAAAGAAGTTGGTAGGAACAAATTTGACGTGGATAAATAATGTCTTAATTCCCAGATTAAATCCCAGAAGAAGAAAGTATGTGTAGATGATGATGTGAAGAGTGAAGATGATGGGCCCAACTCCAGATAGGCAGAAAGAGAAGATAGTTATTTGGTAGGTATGGTGATGAACAGCCTGACTAGAAATTTAGATGCATGCGAAGAAAGATTACTAGAAAGAATTGGTAGGATCTCACCACAGTTCCTGGAAACTGCTCTGGTTCTCCAGCAACAGGTGGTCAATTGTTGGATATGTTTTACCAACACTGAAAGGTGTCAATCCAGTGACTCTCCTTGATTTTTCGGAGAAGCTGATGCAGCGCTGAACGATTTGGTATCAAATTTTAATACAACAACTTATTCTTGACACGGATGACTAGAGATTTTTTAAATATAAGGAACAATGCGTGGGAACTTCCTAGATGGCTGACAATGGGATGACGTCACACACAGATGATAGCCTGGCAATGATTTCTGACGAGTTGATGCAGATGAATTTTCACTATTATACACATTACACTCACTCACGAGCACTTTTGGGGTTTAAATAAATATAGAACGTCCTACAGTACTATGTAAACAATGATGAATTAAACACTAGATACAAAGAACGAAAACAAATAATTAAAAGTTGAAGATCATCAGAATATAATTACTGTTTTACGGAAATGTTGTGCCGTTCAATTGGCGAAACTGGAAATTGACGATTTAGGAGGCCTCAGAATGACATGGCCGGTTTGTTGATATTTTGTTTTTGTGGAACAAAGGATTGAGATGAAGTGAATGTTTAAAATGTGTTTTAACTATAGAAAGAATGAAGGAAATAGGTACAGGTGTGACGGTGAAGGTGTTAGGTAGAAGAAGAATTGCTAACAGATTCGATGGATTGATGCCAGGTACTATATGATGAGTCTCAATCATTGAGACTCATCATATAGCACGGGAATTATTGCACGAGTTGCTGATTTAGGTTGTAGTTTTTCAAACACCTGCCATCACTCAAAATGTTCCCCATCACCTTTTACCACTCCTTCCTATCTACCTACAACTCACTTATTTGTCCATCTACCAGTAAATTCACTGTATACCCACAACAGCCCACCCACCATAAATTTATTTAACCAATACTATTATTATGTAACAGAAACACTCATTCAACCCATTTCATTTACCATTATTCACTTCAATATTTAAAAAAACCACAATTTTAACTAGTTGCCTATCTGCCTAGGGCTGCCAACATAATAGGACTAAAGGTTTGAGGGACCATATTGTATAGGGTGTAGCAAAAGTCGGTACCTTTTTGATTTTCCCATAACTTTATTAAAAATAGGTACCTATATTTGCGTAATATTATCGTCATTATGTAGGTGAACACCTGTAGTAGACCCGATGACACGCGTCTACTCGCTCCAAGAAATTTTGCAAGACCCTGGGAAACGCAATGATCCGGATTTTCATTCACGAATCATTTTCAGTGATGAAGCTCACTTTCATTTAAGTGGTCTTGTAAACAAGCAAAACTGTAGGTTCTGGGGATTGCAGAACCCTCAGGAGACACAGGAACACCTATTGCATCCACAAAGAGTGACAGTGTGGTGTGGATTTTGGAGCGGCGGAGTTATTGGGCAGTACTTTTTTGAAGATGACAGTCGAAATGCTGTCAACGTCAATGGTGAACGGTACAGACAAATGTTACCGGTTTTTTTTCCCTGAAACCAGACGGCGCAACTTGCCACACTTGAAGGGCGACAATGGATTTATTGCGCGAAACGTCTGAAGACCGAATCATCTCGAGAAACGGGAACTGGCCTCCCAGGTCTTGTGACCTAACTCCTTTGGATTTCTTCCTTTGGGGTTACATTAAGTCCAAGGTCTACGAGAATAAACCCAGGACCGTTGAGGAACTGGAGGAAGAAATCCGGGAGAAGATCGCCGATGTCGACCAGCTGCTCTGCGGGCGAGCCTTGCAAAATTTCTTGGAGCGAGTAGACGCGTGTCATCGTGCTAGGGGTGGCCATATTCCGGATGTTATCTTCCATACGTAAATCGGAGATGTTTACCCATATAATGACGAAAATATTATGTAAATATACCTATTTTTAATAGAGTTATGGGAAAATCAAAAAGATACCGACTTTTGCTACACCCTATAGTATTCTATAATTTCCTATAGTATTCTATAATTTTTTCCCCACGTGGCTAAAGTTCCTCGCCATCCTACACCTACCACAAGAAACGTTGAAAACCAGCAGACCTGGAAAATCAACACAATTTACTAAGAAGCCATCTTGAGCACATTTACAGTATTCAAGAACAGTTACCCTTATTCATCAGTCTAATGGTACCGTTCAGATCTGAGGTACTAGTGTCGAAGAATAGTAAGTGATTTAAATTTCCTAACAAATAACCAGACTGACCCCTAAACTCGATCGACTTTGCCAGCCTTAGAATTGGCAGCGCTGTGCACCTGCACGCTGAGATCGCCTGCTCCGGATCCTGGGAGTTTATGGTGGGGTCAAACCATTAACTAGTCATCTTTTCTAGTCTTGGGCTTCTTTTCTTCATACTACCTATCATGCTTCCACGCCAATTGTTATTTCAGCGGGACAGCGGAAATAAAGAAATGTGACATCTCACTTTTTTCAAACTAAGATTTAACAATTGTCACCTAATTTTCGGAACTTTCACCTTTCATAAACCAAAGGAGACCTCAGCAAGTTATTCGCATGCTCAAAGATGACGGTCACCTTCGAGGACAAAAGGAATATGGAATTATTGCGGTTTTAGCCCCGTGTTAGCTCTAATACCAGGCTTGGCGGGCAGTGGGCAACAACAGTAGTATCCTGAAAATTGTAAAACGCATTCCATCTGCAAGCAACTATTACAGAATATTATGCTCTATGCTCTTTTTAGTTATTTTCCAAACAAAATATCGGTATTTTGACTACACCATGCGATTCAGCAAGAAATCATCTTGAAATTGATGATTCTAAAAATGTATAAAAAAACACCAACGCAAGTATCGAGAAATACCGACTGAAAACTGAAGGCACGTTTTCCCAACCTATCTGATTTGCGAGAATATTACTGAACCAATTCGATGAAATTTGCAGGGATCGTGCAGGTTAGGGCTGTGGCTCTTCTGTGAGTTTTATTGCGATCGAAAATAATGAAATGTCACCTTCATTTTACTTGATGAGGTTTTTTTTCTTTTCAAGTTCAGAAAGACTCTCCCTTATTTTGATGTATGATCTGAATCTGAAATTATAAATGTATCGACGCATCGTTTTTCGAGCCAACTTCTCGGTGACAATCAAACTCTTCCATTTATTTTTGCAGAGGCCAGAGATCAAATCACGAAAAATCACCTGTTTGGTTGAAATTCACATGTTTTACTAGAATTACATGAAAACTTGGTAAATCACCGCTGAACAGGTATATCATCGTTTGACCCTCAGGTTTGATGTTCCCATTATTTATGAAAATGGAAGGACCCATTAACCATATCTTGTGCTACTGAATTATTTGGACAAAACGTTATCAGATCACGATCACTTGTATCAGGGTTTGAACTTTCAATCGGCCAAGAATCATTATTAGTCGACTTATAGGCACGAACTAAATGTCAGGAAATTTCAGAGATAATTCGGCCTTTGCACGTCACTTGAATGAATCCAGTCATACCTTCAATTTTGATCACAGGCAGACAGTTTGTTGAAGATCTTCATTTCTGTCCAAAAGGGAGCATGTTGGGTGCACTTGAAAAATTCGAAATCATTAAGAGTGATAGGTTGGGTAAATCTTTGAAAGATGTAATTCCGTTAAGTTTTTCTTCGTTATAGCGTTCATTTCTGTAACAGCTTGGTTCCTCCCCTCCACCATCACCCTTTCCTCCTCACCCTCACCACCTTTCCACCATACCTTCCTTTCACTTTCTGGCATTCTCTTCCAGGGCTAATCAGAATTGACTTCCCTTCCCTTTGCTCCCTGCACCATTTTCCTTCACAACCAATCCCCATCGACCACATTTAACTTATGGGACTATTTATAAGGTCACCTCTCCAATGTGCCTTCAGTTATTGTTTGTTACTGACGATGGTTTGATCACCGAAACTGGTATAGCAGTGTATTTTTCGCGTTTTTTCGTGTATTAGTGGAAATAGACAACTTTTCAATAACTCCGCTTTTCTTTGACTTATGCCGTTGTACTCTGCGTTCCTCGCTGAATGTAGAAGGAACAAGCGCTGCGAGGGAAGCGAATAAAGTTTATATCGGAACTGGAAGAAGGGTTATGTGAAGGGATGTCGGTAGTGGTGTGAAGCAAGGGCTTTTGTACGGGTGAAGGGGGGGTTAGGAGGAGAGCCTGAATGATGGAGCTACTAAAGTGTTGGGACAGGTCTTATCCGACGCCCCCAACCGCTGGAAACAAACATATTTACATATTAACCATTATCATGCCCATTATCGCGCTACCCCGGCCATTCGTCCCCGTCCCAAAGGTTATCGTCCTCTTGTACGCACTAGAACTTCCGTCAAACATAGTTAGGTGATTCATACCAATCCCTCCAGCGTCGAATTTCAATATTATTACTGAAGCGATTGACAGGAGGTTAATCTAATAATTATTATACGATAAATTCAAAATAATTTGCATGATCCTGTTTGGTCTACTATCCACGAAATCTGCATCCCTTGCTTATGTAATCTCTTGGATTACACAATCAAGGATAATATACATTCTCGCGACCCAGACCAACACGGTAAGAATTTGGGAGTTTTCCGACAGTTTAGTATGGGAGAAAACTAAAGGGACTCCCAATTGTCTGTTATCCCCCCCCCCTTTCCCGACCATATCAAAACGGCTCTGGAGGGGGAAAAAGCTACCCGCCAAACAGCGTTAGAATTTCAAGGTTTCTGAGGAAGGAACAGGTTTCGATATGCATAAGAGGGATGTGCGAAGCACCGAGCATGCTATTTGGCGGGCAAAATTTACATCAATCCTTTTTATGGCTGAGGAGGTTTTCTTGACCGTAAGTTGTTATAACGGGGGTTTTTTGGAGGGGGATTATATTCATATCTACCTGTTCTTTTATAAGTGAATAAATTCGTGAGTGGATTATATCAGTGCAATGTGATGCCACACCTATAAAGTCTTAATTTTCCAGTTTGATGAAAATTAAAGAAGGTGCATGAAAAATATTTTCGGTATTTTTCACTTATTGTTGTCGTTGATCCTAATTAGCTAATTCCATATTATAAGTACGGTGTGAAATGGTGACCAATGTAAGTTTCTGTGAGATACTCTACCCCCACTGGCCACCAAAAAGTTACCTAGCATTCACACGGAGCGTTCCTTCACTCGTTTCAAGTATTAACAATACCTGAATTCACCTTGATTAGGCTGAAAACACTGAATAAATAGCATTAATTGCAATAAGGTATTATGAGTGATTACATTTTATCGGTGAAACCATTCTTGACATTGAGTTCTTGACATGACATTGAAGATCGAAAGAGAGAAGCCGGAGTTCTTGTTTTGGCATCGGATGAAATGTTTCCTGTCGCAGATATTACAGTGCAATTAAACCAAACAGTGATCGTGATGAACTTTATAGAATCCTCAGCATCGATTCTCCATTCGTTTGTGAATAAATGAACACATAACATCCGTCCCCATCGATCCAAATCAAAGGGTCTTTGTACGAGCTGATTATGTTCTACATCGGGGGAAGTGAGAAGAAACCCCATACAGCTTTGTAGTTTGACACGTTGAAAAAGGGACTGATTATCCTCGTTTGTAGAAAGCCATCATGATACTGCTTATCGATGGGGAAATCTCTTTACCTTAATTTTCGGATTGGTGACCCTGCACGGGAACAATGGAAATGAATGCTTTGTCCCTTTGCGTAGCTTTTGTCGTCAAAAGAATGTAACCAGACATTTATACGATTATTATGAATTCGTTACCCACGATGATTTTCCATCCAAAAGGTAGAAACATCAAAACAAAGGACAGGGCAATATAAAACTGAATGTCATTTATTCAGTAGTACCTGATTCTTAGTATAACAAATTCAGTGAGTAAATACTCCAATAATCAAATTTAAATTGTTTTGAAGGAACAGTAATGTTTTTTCAATGTAAATTGGATAGAATAAAAATGAGAGAGAACTTGAATACTTTACGCATTGTAATGATGGATACTGTACGCATGGATCCAAAACTAGCGTTATCGCGTTATTATTTAAACATAGGACTTGAAACATAACAAACAGGATATCAACAATAGCACATACTTATTCAAATCGCGGAAACCTCGCCTGATTTTGTTTGATAGATAGTTGGGACGTGTTTTTATTCGTGAGTATGCAAGTAACGAATTATGGTGCACCATAAGAACCGTGTGAGGAAGATCCGTCCGATCACTTGGCAGAGGTTTTTTTTTGTAATCTTAAGTTGAGTTGGACTACTACACACTGATCAACTATGTAGGCACACAAGCAGGCGCATAATGAGTGGGGAAGAACTTGAATGGCATAAAAATTGACTCCAACTCCCTGAAATAGGGTTGTGTGGGATAACGGTAGCAAACGTATGGATGTTCCGATACATCTCGCTTTACCTATCGTGTTTCCTTGATGCCCTCGAACCCTCGTCCCTCCGTCAGAGGAAACCCATGCATCAGCCGCCCCTAGATAGATAGTCATGTATTAGTTTGCGGCCTGAATGTATTTGCCAATGTGATAAAGGACCTATAGATCCATTTGACCATTTTTCACTTCGTGGAGAGTGTGCAGCGAGGTGTAGCGAAGAGAGAGGGGTGCTAAGCCCGTCCTGGTGAAAACGCCTACCCGTGTTTTAGGGCCGAATAATGGAACGTGGCCCGCGCAAAACAGCGTGACGCGCAGCTGCTGAGGATTCAGAATTATTTCAAAACTTTGAACCATTTCCTTTGTTATGCTCTGCTAGGGTTACATACTTAATTACGAGTATTTCGGGCTGTTGAGACGAAGCTAGTTGCTGTGGCGACAAAGCTTCCACCACAACTAATTCAACACAACTTCCAGGAAAAATAATATCTCTAGCCATATTAGGTACGTTAGTGATATGAGTTCTATTCTCGCACCAAATCACCTTATCCACTAGCACTACTCAATGGACTGATGATAAAATAATTCGAATTTTGTGATGAACGGCGCTTCGTTTAAATTTTATTCAAGAACACTGAAATCGTCATACAAGTATTTGATGGATTAATAGAAATGCTAGTAATAAAACAAATAATAGAAATGCACATATGAGTAAGAAAACAACCGCAGTGGCCGAGAAAAAAAGGAAAACCGTTTAGACTAGTGTAGCCCATTATATTACTTGGCTCGGCCTGAAATTAGGCGGCCAATATTGTCAGAATATCCTTGAACTAAACTCCACATAGAGAGAGATTAATTTGGTGAAACTCATACGGAACTATCTGCGGGCCAACCCTACCATACTAATGGAATTTCAGCAAATGTTGGGGGGTAAATGTGGTCCGCGTCCGAGGTGACTCACGAGCCCCGAGTATCCCTCTTCGCATCTTGCAAGAGGAGAGGGGAGCTAAAGGATCACAACTGTCACCGAAATCTCACTGCCCACAATATTTATGGGCGTTGGACAAAAAAAGAAGCTAATTTCGACAATTTTTCCGGGTATTTATGGACGTTGCAAGAGTTTAGTTAGCCAATATACACATATTATACATACTCAACTATCTGAAAGAGCTGAAATGTCGTATTTATGTGGTCAGATTCGTAATCGGGATTGTCATAAACTACAGAAAACGCGCTCCATTCATCAAAATATTGAAGTTTGTCCGATAATAGGCAAATCGAGCACGGTAATTCTACGGCCGCTCCTGAAGGCCCGAGCCAAGAAAAGGAGTTTCGGCCGAGCTTGCCGGGAACACGGCCTCCTGAACCGCCTGCAACAATTTTTGAATGAAACGCTCTAAAATTCTGAAAAATCGAAGGACGAACACACTTGAGGGCTGCTGCATCCGGAGCCAACTAAACAAATACGAGCGGAAAACCCATGCATTCGACACAACAATCACATAATAAGTAAAACACATTTGCTCATAAAACAAAACTAATTTATTCTCATAGATCCTGGAAGGTACATACGTAAAGCCAATTAAAGATAATTAAGAGTAGGTACATAATGGTAAAACAGTACTTTGAAGGGGTCATGCGGGATCGGAGAAGTGTCTTCCCACCAGTGCACGGGGTCAGACTAAAACCGTTTCAAACACCTAGGGACATAAATTTCATTTTCAATTGAGAATTCTTTCACTGACCTCCACCTACAATGATCAGAAACACTGATAAGGTGTAAGAAATGTCCAGAACATTCCCACGCAGGAGAGCGTCAGAAACCCTTGTAGCCTGAACCCTTCGTCCATCGGTTAAATATTACAACGATCATGAACTACGTCAAAATCAATTGATAAAACTCACACTGGCTGTCCGTTATTCTGATACCTTTTGGTTTATTATTCTGTGAATAATACACCTATGTAATCGCTCAGCAACAAAATTTTATAACACCCCCTCAAAATTTTTTCTTTTACGTTTCAAGGTGCGTAGATTCCAAAAATGCAATGTCCGTCCGCCGTCCGCCGTATCACGTGTACCGGCTTCATTTTCGGTCTAAAAAAGTCGTTCTTTCGCACACATGCTCCCACTTGGTCCCTAGTTGTGTCCCAACTTTGCAGCCAAGGGTATAATGAGTGAAAATGTGTATAACAATAGGTACTTTTTGTGTTTTAATAACATGTTAGTAACATGAGCTTTTGATGTATTTTTTTCCATGATTTTGGGATGAGAAGACCGAATATGAAGTCGATTTTGACCAACTAGTAGAAAATTGAGGTTTTAAGGAAGTTTCAGCCTGAAATTTACGTTAAATTTTGGTCCAAAATCGTCGTTTTTCCACACACAGTTCGGATCCCCATTTCGGAACACATTTGGGTCCTAGTTGTGTTCCGAAACACGGCAGCCCGATCGGCATACACCCAGGGGTGTTATGGGAGAAAAATGGGTGTAAAAATTGGGGTTTTCGAAAAAAATTTGAAGTTTTAGTGAAAATGAGCTTGTGAGGTATCGTTTTCCATGTTTTTTAGGGCGAGAAGACCGAATATATGGTTCATTTTGACCGAAGGGTGAAGAACTGAGGTTGTAACGAAGGTTAAGCTCCCGAAATTCATTTTTTATGAGTCAAAACATGGGAAATTGTCTTAAATCACCATGCATTTGTATAATAACACTAGAAGTAGTATCAACAGGTGAATCAAGACAATTAAATGGTACTATCAATGATCAAAAATAATCTGTTTAAAAAAACCCGAGCCTAATTCTTGTTTTTGGGGGCCAAAATTGGTGGAAACCATCAGAAATAGCCATTTCATTAATGGCACATGAAAGAAACAATAAATGAACAGCCTAAATTTCTATACGTATGTCCAGTAGAATAATAAACCCATGTGACAAGGACTTTGCAGCGTTTTTTGAAAGCTACGTGAATACAGACGGTCTAATAAAACTGGGTACAGAATTGCAAATCAACAACTGTTACACGTAGCAGTTTCTCTTACCAAATTCTTTCAGTTGCTCTGGAGACAATGCTCTATGTGAACGGCAAAAAGTTACCTGAAACATAAGAATTTTGATGTTAAACTCAACTCACCGACTCAAACTTTATGATTTGGAAGAAAAACGTCCCAATCATGCAGCATGACCATATATAAGCGAATTTTCATAGTATCATTGTACACTGTATTTCTTTTTCGAGTCATCATTCTGCACCACTTTTGGTGATTATACAATAATTTATGGGAATTTTAGTATTTTTTCGCCGATTTTTGGTGTATTAGGGGACCCCTAAGACCCCCTGAGACTTGAATTTGAACGTTTTTCCAAGAAAAATACCTTTTTACCACTGAAAAAATCTGTTCTGTATCGAGCTATCATTCATTCTACATTCAGTCACTATTCTCTGGTAATTTTGATCGATTTATGTCAATGAGGTATTCGCACGTATTCATTCATTCACTCATCCATTCATCAGTCCGTCCGTCCGTCCGCCCATCCATTTATTCATTTCTTATGAAAGTAGATTCCATCCTGACACCAACCGCACTGTTTTACGATAATTAGTTCTTTTTCTATAATTTTTCTAATATTCCATTAATTCTTATGTCACTGCACCCCTCTCGCCACTGTGACGTCAGAATTACTGGAAAATTTGAAAAACCATAGAAAAAGGACAACCTACCCCATAATACCTACGCACTGACCTATCATAGGACAGTGCGGTTACCAGTGTGAAATGGACCACAGAAATTCCAGCCACAGATTCCGGGCGCTGTCTAGACTCACCCGCAACACACCGCGGCAAGGCCGCCCGCTTCAAGGCCTAGCCCTTTCACCAAACGACCCATTCTGTCGCACCTTCGAATTGATACTGTCATTAAGCACGCAATTAACCACCAATCTCAATGGCTCTCCATGTATGACTCGCAGGCAAGGCTAACCATACTAAGGCCTTCACTTTTAAGTTTCAAATGTTTCTCAGATATTAGGAATATAGCTACAGATATAACATGACAACCAGCAATTACCACTTACCTAAATTTTTCGAAACCCTATCTCCAATATCTCCTATCGAACATGATTTAACTCCGCTAATTTCGAAGGGGTTATTCTCAGTATCCTCAAAAAGAAATATACAAGGCCAGGTAATTATTCGGGAAATTTAGTTCGAGACATACGAATATACCACTGATATACTAATTCAACCATCAAATCCCATATACCTACATTTCTCAAAATTCCATCTCCGTAATCTCCGATATAACAAAATTTACCTCCGCCAGATTCATAGGGGATATCCTCAGTAGCCGCAAAAAGAAGTACACAAATTTTGAAAAGAATCAGGGAAATTTTTTTCGAGATATACGAATATAGCCACAGATATACCAAGTCAACCTACAAATCGCAAATACCCTTATTTACCATAGTACAATCTCCGATATCTCCGGATTAACTAAATTAATCTCCCCCAAATTCATAGGGGTTACTCTCAATATTCTAAAGAAGGAGTACACAAACTTTGGAAAGAATCAGAGAAAATTTTTTCGAGATATACCAACATAGCCACAGATATGTCAACCTGCAAATCCCATATACGTACGTTTCCCAAAATTCTATCTCCGATATCTTCGATTTAACGCAATTTACCTCCGCCAAATTCATAGGGGTTATTCTCAGTAACAATTAGAAGGATTATGAAAACTTTGGAAAGAATCAGGAAAATTTTTTTCGATATTTCCGAATATAGCCACAGATATACCACATCAACCTCTGCACATCCCATATGCCTACGTTCACCAAAATTCTATCTCCGGTATCTCCAATTTAACGCAATTTACCATCGTCAAATTCATAGAAGTTATTCTCAGTAACCTTAAGAAGGAGTAAGCAGAGTTTGGAAAGAATCAGAGACAGTGGTTTCGAGATATACAACCTTAGCCACAGCTATACCATGTCAACCCGTAATTCGGACCTAGATTTTTCGAACTTCAATCATGATTTATAGCTGTGAGATGGGTTGACATGATATAGCTGTGGCCAAGTTGGTACATCTCGAAAATGATTTCTCTGATTCTTTCCAAGTTTTGCATAATACTTCTTAAGTTACTGAGAATAACCCCTATGAATTTGGCGGAGGTAAATTGCTTTATTGGAGATATCAGAGATAGAATTTTTGTGAACGTAGGCATATGGGATGTGCAGAGGTTGATGTGGTATATCTGTGGCTAAGTTCGTATATCTCGAAAAAATTGTCCCTGATTCTTTCCAAACTTTGCATACTCCTTCTTAAGGTTACTAACAGTAACCCCTATGAATTTGGCGGAGGTAAATTTCGTAAATTTGGAGATATCGGAGATCGATATTCGGTAAACGTAGGTATATGGGTTGTGCAGAGGTTCATATGGTTTATCTGTGGTAATATTCGTATATCTCTAAAACGTTTTCCCTGATTCTTTCCAAACTTTGCATAATCTTTCTTAAGGTTACTGAGAATAACTTCTATGAATTTGGCGGAAGTAAATTGCGTTAAATCGGAGATAGAATTTTGGGATACGTACGTATATGGGATTTGCAGGTGAAATGATATATCTGTGGCTATATTCTGATATCTCGAAAATATTTTCCCTGATTCTTTCCAAACTTTGTGTACTCCTTCTTTAGAATACTGAGAGTGACCCCTATGAATTTGGGGGAGGTAAATTGCGTTTAAGCGAAGAAATCGGAGATCGATATTTGGTACACGTAGGCATATGGGATGTGCAGAGGTTGATAAGGTATACCTGTGGCTATATTCATATATCTCGAAAACAATTTCCCTGATTCTTTCCAAACTCTGCATAATCCTTCTTAAAGTTACTGAGAATAACCCCTATGAATTTGGCGGAGGAGAATTGCGTTAAATCGGAGATTGATATTTGGTAAACCTATGTATATGGGATGTGGAGAGGTTGATATGGTATATCTGTGGCTATATCCATATATCCCGAAAATGTGTTCCCTGATTCTATCCAAACTTTGCATAATCCTTCTAATTGTTACTGAGAATAAACCCTATGAATTTGGCGGAGGTGAATTGCGTTAAATCGATGATATCGGAGATAGAATTTTGGGAAACGTACGTATATGGGATTTGCAGGTTGACATATCTGTGGCTATGTTGGTATATCTCGAAAACATTTTCCCTGATTCTTTCCAAAGTTTGTGTACTCCTTCTTTAGAATATTGAAAGTAACCCTTCTGAATTTGGGGGAGTTAAATTTTGATAAGTCGGAGATATCGGAGTGTATTATGGTAAATAAGGGTATTTGCGATTTGTAGGTTGACTTAGTATTATATCTGTGGCTATATTCGTATATCTCGAAAAAAATTTCCCTGATTCTTTTCAAAATTTGTGTACTTCTTTTTGCGGCTACTGAGGATATCCCCTATGAATCTGGCGGAGATAAACTTTGTTATATCGGAGATTACGGAGATGGAATTTTGAGAAATGTAGGTATATGGGATTTGATGGTTGAATTAGTATATCAGTGGGTATATTCGTATGTCTCGAACTAAATTTCCCGAATAATTACCTGGCCTTGTATATTTCTTTTTGAGGATACTGAGAATAACCCCTTCGAAATTAGCGGAGTTAAATCATGTTCGATAGGAGATATTGGAGATAGGGTTTCGAAAAATTTAGGTAAGTGGTAATTGCTGGTTGTCATGTTATATCTGTAGCTATATTCCTAATATCTGAGAAACATTTGAAACTTAAAAGTGAAGGCCTTAATATGGTTATCCTTGCCTGCGAGTCATACAGGGAGAGTCATTCAGATTGGTGGCTTATTGCGTGCGTAATAACAGTATCAGTCCGAAGGTGGGACAGAATGGGACGTTTCATGGAAGGGGGTGGGCTTTGAAGCGGGCGGCGTTGCTTCGGGTTGTTGCGGGTGAGTCTAGACAGCGCCCGGAATCTGTGGCTGGAATTTCTGTGGCCCATTTCACACTGGTAGTGCGGTTGGTGTCAATGTTTTCCGAATGGAATCTAGTTTCATTAAAAAATAATATAAACAGCTTTTTCGACCCATACGCATACCCTATTGATGGTTTTAGCCATTTTTACAGATTTTTAGCCATTTTGGACCCCCCAAAAAACTAAAATGTGAAAAACATTGCACCCTCACAATCTAAGGTTGTATTCATGGAACCAGAATAAAAATCGTATGACCTCCAGGGTCAAACGTCAAGGAAGCATTTTGGTTCGGTGTCCGTCTTTAACCAATTCGACACATCCGCCATAATCATATGCAGAGGATAACCCAAACGACCTGAAATGTTCATGGTACGTGGGGGTCAATAGTCAATTTCATCAAAATCGTTCGGTAACTGTCGTCTGCGAATGTGCTAACATACTTTAACTCCGGTTCTATTCGACCAATTTTAATAGAATTTTTCGGATACCCATGATGGAGGTTCTGATGGTTACCATACCATTACACTCTGGTCGCCAGTTCTATTCAACAAATTTGAAGACCTTTCCAGGGATCATGCAGGTAGGGTCCTTCGTGGTTCCTATAAATTTCAATGAGCGTAGTAACAGCAGGGACTACCCATGTGCGAATATTATGTATATGCATGTACATGAAACTTATTAACTCTCATATTACTTCTCTGGTTATTAGCAAAAACTGGTAACGAAAGTAGGTAGGTAAATAGGATTTAAACGGGTTTTTATATGCGATTACGAGAAAGTTTTTAAAAAGAAATTAGATCAATAAAATGTGATGTAATATCAACGAACAAACAAAAAAACATCGTCACCATTCTACAGATTGGACGAACAAAAAAAGTTCGAAGTAAGTAATATTTTCACGAATACAAAAATATTTTCCATCGTTATCACATACGCAGTTAATCCCAATTAGATACCTAATTCCACTGCATGAACACGTTTGAAGCTATTGGTTAACGAGGACAATTTCTGTGAGAGGCTCTCACTGGCCACGGGTAAGTCTGTATACACACGAAAGGTTGGACACTTAACTCATGTGGACACGTTGTCCAATTTTAGCCGGATCTCACAGCTTCATATTTTTGAAATGTGTTTTCTCTATGGGTAGGTAGGTTTATATTATTCAAAGGTTTATTATTATTATTTATTGATTATTAATATTATTATTACGTAAGTAATTAGTAAAATTATATTTTTCCTAAACTAGCAAGAGGCCAAGCAATACACTTGACCCATGACCAGTCGTTAAGCCCATCAGTCACGGAAGGATTGGCGGGAGGATGTAGAACGGTAGTTGTCCATGTAACGCCACAGACAAGTGCCGCTGCGTTTGATTTCGTGTCCATTCAAGTGTCAAACGTGAGCTGTTACATAGTGGGTGATTCTCAATTACTGTTTCGGAACGATGGGCGAGGCAGGTAGACGGCTGAAAAACTGTTGTTATCGGTAGGAAGAGCAGGGCGACAACTAAACGCACTAATTGAATGGCCATTGTAATTCGCTGGTAAAGCCCCCAGTCACATTGTTTGCATTCGTTCTACCTCACAGTTGGCAACGATGGATAGGAACATGACTGTTCTCATTCCCAATAATCAACTTCATTTGACCGACCAGTTTGAAGCGAGTTTAGGTACCGGCATGGAACGCACACATCCGAGCTGAACCTCAATGGCAGCACCAATGACCTGTAGATGAAATGAGGGGATCCGTGAATTGAATGACAATCCATAATGTGAAAACACCCGAGGTTATTCCGGAGATGGTGATCACCACCTTTCACGATCAACCCCATTCCTGAGAAACAATATTTTCAAAACGATTTTATACTACCTAGCGGGGGCGAAAAAACCATCCAAACTCTACAAGGCAAATGATATTCGAAAAATTAATGTTTTAATTACGTGATCCTATGTAATTTTCCACGCTCAATCGAACTAGACTGCTGTGGTACCCCTCAAATACTACATTCCTGTGTAATGTATAAGATTTAACCAAATAAACGAGGAAAACGACGAGCTGAGCGACGCCCCGGGGAAAGGACCAGAAGGGTCCCCTCCATCGAGCTCCCAACGTTTCTCAACGGTCACAACGGCCGTTGACAGAAGGTGGGCGAGGTGCAGGCACCTTTATATACCGCCCGGCTCACCCAGCTCTTCATTCGACCGACCGCACTCCGATTTGCGACTTCCCTGTCGATCATCTTACTCCCCCCTCTCTCTCCCAGGGGGTCCTCCCTCCTCTAATACTTGCTGTGGTGATCGGTGATCACCGTGTATTAGCTTCATCATCCTTATGCATCTGCTGTGGTGATAACCACGGGTTGCTCCTTCATCTAGCACTCGCTGTGGTGATAACCGGGGGGGGGGGGGGGGGGTGCTAGATCCTTTCTTCACAGCGTCCGCTGTGAAGTAACCGTGGGGTGCTAGCCTCCTTTCCACTAGCGCCTGCTGTTGTGATAACCTACCCAAACCATCCCTACCCTTCACCACATAGACACCATTCCCAATTCGGTAGCAACGTAAACGAGTTACTGATAACATTCAACTTTGAGCGAATTTTTGGAGAAACTCGCTATTACATTGGGTCTTAATTCTATGCTGAATTTATCAAAACTTCATTTTCTCATTTTCTGGGATTTAATTTTATTGACAGACAGAAAGACACTGAACCAAATTTTTTCAGAAAGCTTTGTCACGTAGAAGGCGAGTGGCAGTTTTGATTTTGAAGACAACAAAATGTTTTCCTCTCAGTAGTGTCAAACGGCCGATTCTGCTTATAACTGTTATCACCATCCCCCGACCCGCCCAAGGTCACAGCTAATGTGATGTCACAGGCTCCTACGTCATGTCCATGGATGATATACAGATAGAATATCCATGTCATTTCCCTCCTTGCTTAGTGGTTCCCGCCAATTTTGAAAATGCTCTTTCCCTCTAATTTTCAAAATAACTCCCCTCCCCCCTCTTCCTAGCCATGCATCATACGTTAGACCAGCTGGGCTTTATTTAACCGGCAATTTTTTTACTTTTCCCACTGAGACAACCCCCCCCCCCCCTTCCAAAATCAGGCGATGTTCTCTTGCACCTCCAGTTTTTAACCGCCAATTTCAAACACGACTTGATACTAATAACCTGTACATTTCGCGGCCCCTTTTTGGAAACCCTCCCTCCCCCACACCTTTAGCACAACTTGGATCAGTTCATGGACCATATATAAATTATAAGGTCCATCCTTTCCATGTATCTTTTCCGTGGCCTTTGGTTTGCCCTCCAATATTCCAAATTCCAAATTGTTTTCCCCTTCCCTTACCTATCTAATGTGTTTCCCTCGAATTTTCAAAAACCCCTTTTCCCAAACTGTTATCACATAATCAGCTGAGGCCTTTCTTTTATCAAACAACAGATCAGCTGGTGTGACGCCATGCCCCTCTTATTATTTTCTGGGCGCAACCTTGCCGCTTTATCGATCCTGGTTGGCGCTAATTTTCAAAAACTGGTCCCCCTCCAAATTTAAAAGGATGTTATTGGAAAGGGAAGAGGTGTTTTCTGTTAAGTTTTAAAAACACATGGCTTATCACCATTTTCTTACTCTGTTTCCAGATTTCAAAACAAGCTGGTCCTATCAAATTTTTGCTAGGTGGGTCCTTCCTCGAAATTTATGTAATTTAATCGAGCTAAACATAGGCATGTTGGGGCTCAAAATAAAGCTCTTTTCTGGGGCAATTATGTACATCTATGGGTGAACCATGCAATAAGAAGCTGTCCTATCCTATTTCGGTGGGTGGTCCCCTCTATCTGACAGGTCCTAGATGTGAAGTCGGTAGGACCATAGCTGTGTAACCCCTCAAATGAAAGCTCTTTCAGTGGAAGTGACGAATATAGGAACCTCGATCCCCCTTAATACCCCGAATTACACCAACATTTCGATAAGGTAATACCAGAAAGCAGTGAGTTTATAAGAAGAGCAGAAACAAGAAGGAGCTCTCGGTAAATTGAAATATAGAAAAACGCGAGGAAGATCTGAGTGTTGAATGTGAAAAAAGGGCGTAAGATGAGGCGCCAGATCAGCAAGCTGTGTAACCTCGAGACTCGCCCGTTTCGTCGAGTCGGTGCAGTCGATAGAATCAATTATCTCTACTACAGATCCTTCGAACTTCCATCAGGTACCTAAGCGTACTATATTGCGAAATATGCCTACCTATACTTGTCTTTGAAACTAATACTTAAGTTCCAGTGTTTGAAATTTTATCCACAACACAACAATATTTTGAAATATTTATCACCAATTTCTTAATTTCAGATTTTTCTACTACCGCAGCCGAAAATACCTAGGTACTTTATAATCATCATTCTTGAGTCAGTTGGGGAAGAAAGCATTTCAACAGAAAAATTCACACATGTGAGTAAAACATATTTCTATATTTCCTCAATAATTATTCAGGTATATACGATAACCAGTATGTACCATTTGAAATAAGTTCAAACAGATTTGTTTGCTATGGGGCATACACCACTACTACTTACAATAAAAATAAATAATAACTAAATTAAAGTATAAAAAGACACATCGATCACAAACTCGGAAAAATTTATTTCTGAACCGACCACCTGCTGAGCCAGTAAGGCACGTCATACATAATCACTGGAGTCGATCTCATCAAAAACATCCAAACAGTTATAGAACTAGAACTCATGCATACTTTATCACAATATATGCACCAGATTGAGTCCTTAGAAAATGGGTTTCGATGAAATGAACGGATTTCTATGAAAGCCACTTCAATAGCGCTTGAAGTTTCACCACTGAACGCGAATGGTAGTAGAGCCTTCCAGCTTTTTTATGGACTGAACAAGGATTTTCCAACGATGAATCGGTAAGCACAGTTAATTTTGGACAATTAAATTGACCGAAATCATGAATCGTCCTATTATGAGGGAGGAACTCTCTAAATATTGCCCATTTTCCCAACCTTTTTGCGTGAAGAAATTTGATACCCTTGGTTGCATCCTGTACAATTTCTGCTATTTTATCATAAGGCGTATTTCCATCTTCCTATGCCAAGCCGTGGGTGTTCTTGCGGTAGTAAATCTTCATTGGCAGGTGCCTCATTTGATGAGGGTTGTTGGAGTCAGAAAAATGAAATGTTTTAGGACGAATGCAGATGGGCCATTTTGAGCGATAATTGACAACTCCTTGATGACTCGCTGACACTGCAAAGTTAAATCGATTATTTATTGAAGAAGATATTTTGATAATGATTATCCTGCAACGACGTCTGAGTAGCAACTGGCATGTTCCCAACGTCTCCTTCCCAACAGGAGATCTGTTTGGTCAGGTATAATTCATGTACCACCATGAATTCTAAGGTTGCTAACCTCAATAGACATCTAAGTTGTATCCCTTCCTACACAATCAGGTTGCCATGGGGGTTTATTCGAATAGGTTCCCTCGTTTTAAAAACTCATTCTGTCGCGAAAAAAAAAAAAAAAAAAAAATCAATCAAAAGACTGTTCAACTCCACCATAATTAGGTACAGTAGGTAATTAACATGGTATTTTGTTTTTTCGGAGTTTGGGTTATTCATATACTTCACTCTACCAATGGTTGAATTTACTTAATTCAACTACTGATAGATGATTGAATGGTTAATAATTTACTTTGTACTGTCCTACAGTACACCGTCGAAGGGCGACTCGATCATCGAAGTGCTTGAACTCAGACGCAATATTGACAAAAGAAGACGCCACGGAACTAAAACCTGCAGAAACAACTTTTATTTCTGCTGCTGAGAGGATGAAAACATTTAAAGACTTTCAATCGGAAACACCACCCCAGCCCTGCAGCTAATGGTCGATGGTGGTTTCATTCGGACGCGTACAGGTGATATTGTTAGATGCCCGTTTTGTTCGTTGAAACTCAACAACTGGACGGAAGAGGATGAACGTATAGCCGATCATTAAAGGAGGCGACCTAACTGTCCGCACGTTTTGGATCCCAATTATAAACCCAGATTTTGTTGCTCTTTACAATGTTTTATGGAAGCAAGATCTCATGTAGACGGAGTCGCTTGTTATTGTTGTAAATCATAAATATAATTATTGTTAATGCAATAATTGCTTAAGTTATAATATGATGAAAATACAATTAAACGAAAATTAAAATTCCTCGGACACTTTATCTTTACACTTATCAAAACACACTTTGAATCTAAGTAAACATTGCTCGCTTGTTAGATGTATATGAAAAATTCTAGCGGCTCATTGATTGTGATCATAGCATTAACGAAGTCGTTAAATTGTCGGGATGCTACACACAGTTTTCATGATGGCCTACAGAAGACAGGTACATAGTTACGTTTGTGTGACTCAAGGAACAGGATTTGAAGTTGCGAGGGAGCATTATTGGCTAAAACAGCAGAACCTTACACGTTTTATCAACCCAGCGTCTTTGAGAATCCTCAAAATGTAGAAGTCAGTCTCCGCACAGCAGAGAGATTTCATCTAACGAATCAAAAATGGACTCACACACTTACGAGGAGAAAAAAACAAATTATTCAAAGAGGAGACGAACCACTGCGGAGAGAATTTTTCATGTTAACGATGGTTAACACCCGAATACTGCTAGACGTTAACACGAGTTGAAAAGAGAAAATCTTGCCAAAAAGCTGCAGGTCGAGGGTTTTGGCCAAACTTATCAATTTAAAAACTTAACAAAATAGTACCTAGGTGGGCATGCAACAATATGGTATTGATCTAGCTTGGCATTTTACATCCTCCGGATTCTTTGAATGCTGAAAATGACTATTGTAAAACTAGAAATCAACAGACATCTAGACATACTACAATTCATAGAGTCTGGGAATTGACAGTCCATCTAGCGGTACTCCTTTGGATCAGTGCGAGAGCCAGTGACACCGTCAGAAAGATTTTGTGGATAACATTGATTTTACTATTTACTACTTAAATTTCTGTTCAGCCCGTGTGAGATCAAATCGTTGAAACCTCATTGGGCATTTCAAATAGTTGTGAAGAATATAGAAGAGGAAGCGAGGAACAATAAGAGTTAGGAGTACGGTAAATTTTTTTCGGCATGTAAAATCACGTAATGGATTCGTCATTCCTTTTACTTGTTTCCTCATTTGAAAAGCATAACTCGACTGAAAATTGGGCACAAAGCACTTTTCAGGCATTATATCACGAGAAAAAAAGAACTTGAAACAAAAGATTTAACGAGACTTACGGAAAAAGTATAAACGCTGATTATTCAGGATACAAGTTGAGGAACTGAGCCTTTATAAGGCCGCCGTTGGCATTGGCAACCAAATGAACTACAGGGCCTCACTAATAACGGGGTACACTTATATTTTTCTTTTCTCTGGCCCTTACTGCGAAAGCGTTTCCCTTTTCATAGCAATAAGTAGTTATATGCTCATCCATTTCTAAAGTATATTAGCAATTATTCCATGGACGTGGTCACGTAGGGGTGGCGTGGCGTGCTAGTCCGCGTCAAGTGTTCGATCAGTCCACTGATTCACTCGATCCACTACCACTGCTCGAAAGGTAGTGAACAACTTACATAATGACAAAGGAAATAATTATGTATATCGCATCAATTCTGGAAATAGGTCAGCCATTCATAACAGTAACAATGAAGTCTTCAAAACGATGGCAGGGAGACATGAAATCGAATTTATCGACAGAAATTTGACATAGGTAGATTAACTTCAATATTTAATTCACTTTAATTAATTATAATTTCAATATATGAAACGGATCAACTTGGCACATAAAAATCGTTTTTGGTGACGAAAGATTTCCTGCCATCAAGTTCTTTCGATCCGACCCCACTTCACAACCACTGGACATGAAAAGAGGAAAGTTTTTGTTTTTAGCAAAATTTGTGTTGTCCCCGCCCGAGACGAGAAAGCCGCGACTTTAATTAATCTGCCACGGAACATAGCATGGATAGTTTTGCGAAAAACCACATCATAATCGATGAAACCGTTCAAGCCGAAAGTAGCACACACAAACATTCACATTCCATTATACCGGTAGTAAAGGAGCAGTGAATGTTTGAGTGGGGGAAAAAGTTCGTGCAAATGAATACTCACGTTTTGCTATAAATTAAATGTAAGGGGGGCAAATTAAATGAAATCCTCTGAATAACATTCATGCATCACTCATTTGAATGTTTACTTTATGTTATTTCATTTTATTTTTGTATGTAAACTGGAAGAAACATTAGAACACAAACTGAGGGTTAAGATGAAAAATGAACCCAGAATTAACCATAATACATAATCACTAAGGTAATAACTTCAAAATAGATCAAGTTTACGTATTTTAGACTATAAAGGATTTAATTAGTAAATCTAAGCTTGCAAAACAATAAAATCTTACATTTAAACGTCTTCTTAAAAATCTAATTTCCGATTTTTAAATAGAATATAAATTTAATTTAAATTCTAATTTTGAATTTACTAAACAATAACAACTTTTTTGAGCCGAACTATCGGATTATTTTAGAGGTAGTTGTATGGAAGTAAAAAGTTGACTACCCAGACTGATAGCATCACATTGATGGAAACCTTGACTCAAAAAAACCTTTTTATACTAGTACAAAATATAAATAAATTAATATCTGTATAGGAAGTAAAAACACGACAGTGTATGTACCTAAAGCTGAAAGAAACCACGGAAAATTAGGTTTTCAATACATTCTAATCGTACCAACAAAATTGTTGAATTAAAATCGAATCAGGCATAATTATTATGCCGCCAAGGGTGGCCCATCAAGTAATTACCAGTCAGATCAATAACAGAGTGGCAACAGTATACCTTTACAATGAATAATGATACGGCCGTAGAGGAATTTTATATATAGAAAACTCGGCGCTTGAATTACAGGTACTTCATACCATAAGGGATCGGATTTCCTTAAGCACCTACCGATGGAAACAAATTTCAACTTGCCTTTTCACGACAACTCAACAGGCGCGTTCTCCACGGCCTTTCAACGATTCATTACTCAAGCAAGAGAATCATATTTCATTTTTAGCATCTTTTCATGCCTTTTCTCCTTACTTAAGTCTCACGTAGTTCGATCCCAATGCGCCAAACACATGAATATGATTGATGCTCTCTCCCCCGCTTCACGTACTTTCACATACGAGCGGAAGCAGAGCCACCGAACCTATCGTGCGAATATCTCAGCGCGAGCCTGGTCTCTCCTGCTCATAAATTGCTTAGTTTGATACACGCGGGGGTCTTGTGGCAGGTCTAAGAAGGTGAATAATACTGCGTTAAGCATTCAGCATCATGTTGGAGTATGAGGATTTGATTTATGCACGTTATCCCGCCACACCAGAGGATGCAAGAAAGTCTACCCGTCTAGAGTTCTTTGTAAATTTATTATGTACGCCGGGTAAGTTATGTACAGATACAAGGAGAATTCAAAGGGTGTAGTTTCTATGTTCCATAACCCATTTTCTCATTCGTTCTCCCTTGCTGGATGACAGCAGATAACGCTATTTCATTCATCTCACACTGATTATCCAACACTTAAGATGTTTATGGGAATTCAACTTGTATGTCATGTCTACCATTTCCCCTTAAGTATCCTTTAACGTTCTGAATTAACCCCATGCTTTCTTCAGGGATATTATTATATTTCATTGCAGCAATCAATTATCTATAAAATAATGAGCGTTGGCCAAGTAGGTGATATTTTCAAAACCCTGCCTCATTAGGTCAATTGCAGAACAATCATTTGGTCATCAGGCTTATAATTACCTACTAGCAAATGGTGCTACAGCCATGGCCTACTAAAAAACGTCTCTCCAGCTGCAACGGCCAGGCGACTAATCCAGTCGTAACAAATAAGTCGTGCTGTATATTCATCTGAATCTCACTCCATTTCAATCTGGGTCTTAATCTCTTTATTGTACGTCCTATGAGTAGAAGCTAATTAGTTGGAGAATATGACCCGCCGACCTTAATCTCCCCAACTTCACGATGTAGCGCTGCCTTCATTATCTGTGCTCAAACACTGGACCCAAGACTCTCTTGATGGATTTTTCCTTCGATAATTCCAAAAGAAATCTCGGATTTCTCGGTCATCACTCATATTTCTGACCCATATGTCAGCACGGGTGATGCAGTGCCAAGTACAAGTACGTCCAAAGTCAATAGTCCAACATAGCAACGGTTGGCAGCAAGAGTCCTTGCTTTTATTCCGGAGTGTGCAGTCATGAAAATCGTTATGAAATACGAAATAATGTAATGGGGAGTGAAATGGGTAAATTTATTCGTGTATCATGGAAGAAGGAACCAGAATACGATCGGAATATCTTGCAGTCAAGGAACGTCACGGACGGAAGAAAACGTCTCTGCTTTTCGGAGGTTTGGTAGTAGGACTACTGTTGCCAGATACGAAATAAAATTCGTACCTATTTGTGCGAACTCCTGAGGGTGTACGAACCAATAATAGAATGTTTACAAACTTTTTACATTAGGGGACTCATCCAACAAAAACTGATACCTACCTAACCAAGCCATGTAAAGGATTTGCTACTCCGTGATTGACCAATCATGATAATGTGATAACTGCCTGATAGTGGTGCATAGTTGTGAGGAACTGCAGTAATAGCCATAATGCTTGAGCAAGTTTTAAGGTTCTTATTCTTCTTAGGAAAGGAAATGTTGGCATATGGTAGTAGCCCGTGATGATTATCTACAGACTCGTAATATAAAAACAGTTCCGTGACTGACTGACAGACAACGCATAGATCAAACCGCTGGACGTAAAGGGCTGAAATCTTGAAAGTGCATTCCCACTGACATGGAATCGCTAAGAAAGGAATTTGATGATGAAATTCGTAGTTGAAATTCCAAGGGAAATTGGGACACCAATACGTTTGTGTCTTTGTTCGCCCTGTATGCGTTCCTATACCATTCATCCGATTGCAATGAAATTTTAGCTAGTTGTTGTGCGCCCGCAAAATTTTCTGTGTGGTTTTGGTTTATTATTTTCAATAATGAACCACTGGAATCGAGCATTAAAAAAAAATGCTATCCCCCCTCAAAATTTGATGGTTTACGTTTCAAGGTATGTAGAATCCAAAACTGCAATAAAAAAACGCTGCAAATCCCTGCACAACGGTTTATTATTTTGTATAGAATACCCTTCTGTTACAGATCACAGCTCTATGTATAGATAACCCGTCTATATAATATGATATGTACTATTCTATTATATACATATTATGTAGATCGCAGACCCTCCGTAGGTTAGTACCTAACCCCGTACTCGTTACTAGGTACCTACCTAAATCACGAGTTAAATGTTGCTAAAATAATTCTGCCGATGACAAACAGTAGGTACCTAACAAAAAGAAACACACATAATGAAGTTCTGAAAAGAAATTGTTGATGAGGAGTGAAAAAAGTTGCAAAAGTACCTACCAACAAACTCCAGCCCCTTCTACGTAGGTGGTATAATGAACCGTTGTGTAATAATTTACCGTTGAGTAATGATTTACCGTAGTAATAATTTACCCATCAATAATGCTTCAACGTTTGTTCAAGTTTCACTACCTACCAACAAACTCCAAAAGAGCCATCATTTTTCAAATTAAATAATATCACAGAACAACCAACTCGACTTCATACTCTGCCAATATAATCAGGTGATCCCTACCAATGATTGGCCGTATTCACAAATTCCTATTGTGGGCGCGTCTCTGGTTACGAGATTTGGTTTGAATTGTATACAATTTCATTCGCACTGGAGTCGAAAATGCCTGTCGGTCCAAACTTCGGGGCCTTACTGTGAACGAACGGCTGGACGTACGATGCTCCGGATGGTCTTAAAAAACTCGCAAGTTCAAGAACTATTTAAAACCGTAAAAATATTTACGTAAAAAAATGGTATAGGCGTTTTGAAAATTTCAACCCCTATTTTGAAACCCTTAGAGATGACTCACAGTAACGTCGAGCTTCGAGGACCAACTAGACGCCGAACGGAACCTATAACCCGAATTTCATCAATTTTTTTTCATGGTAACTAAGAAAAGTGGCCCGTACGGCGTACGGCGGACAGACAGAAATATTTTTATTTCAGTTTTGGATTCTACATACCTTGAAACGTAAACCATCAAATGTTGAGGGGGGGTAAGAATTTTTTTTTTCATGCTCGATTCCAATGGTTCATTATTGAAAATAATAAACCAAAATTGCTGTCTGTCCACCGTACGCCGTACCCCGTACTGGCCACTTTTCTTAGTTACCATGAAACAAAATTGATGAAATTCGGGTTATAGGTTCCGTTCGGGGTTTAGTTGGTCCTCGAAGCTCGACGTTACTGCCAGTCATCTCTAAGGGGTTCAAAATAGGGGTTGAAATTTTCTGAACGCCGTAGCTCGAAAACTTTCGATAGAAGGGTATGGTTTTTTTAACGTTATTAAATTTGTCTTGAGCTAAACAATTTGTTGAGTCCACCCGGAGCATTGTACGTCCAGCCGTTCGTGTGCACCAAAAAGCTTCGTCA
Source organism: Leptopterna dolabrata (assembly GCA_954871275.1). NCBI lineage: Eukaryota > Metazoa > Arthropoda > Insecta > Hemiptera > Miridae > Leptopterna > Leptopterna dolabrata. The sequence continues at coordinate 146,296,307 of OX940974.1, forward strand.
AACGATCGTGAATCAAACGGTATAAATCCGGCTCAGATAATCATCACTAGGGAGCACCTGAGTATAATCAAGGATGGCTGTATGAAGTCGAGTTGGTTGTTCTGCGATATTATTTCATTTGATAAGTGATAGACTATTGGATTTTGTTGGTAGGTACTTCTGAAACTTGAACGAACGTTGAAGTATTATTGATGGGTAAATTAATACACAATGGTAAATTATTACACAACGGTAAATTATTGAACAACGGTAAATTATTTCATAACGATAAATTATTACACAACGGTTCATCTACCAAGAAGGGGCTGGGTTTTGTTGATCGGTACTTCTGCAACCTGAACAAACGTTGAAGTATTGTTGATGGGTAAATTATTACACAATGGTAAATGATTACACAACGGCAAATTATTACACAACGGTAAATTATTACATAACGGTAAATTATTTCACATTGGTAAAGTATTACACAACGGTAAATTATTACACAACGGTTCATCAACCAAGAAGGGGCTGGATTTTGTTGATCGGAACTTTTTCAACTTGAACAACCGTTGAAGTATTATTGATGGGCAAGTTATTACACAACGGTTCATTATACTTGACCACGAAGGTAGGTACTGACCACAGAAAACAGTGATCCACGCAGAAGGGGCATCTATTTCACTCCACATCAACAATTTTCCTTCAGAACTTCATTATTTGCGTTTCTTTTTGCCTTTTTAGTTACTGCTTGTCATTGACTGAATTATTTTAGCAACATCTAACTCGTGATTTAGATAGGTACGTAGTAACGAGTACGGGGTTAGGTACTAACCTACGGAGGGTCTGCGATCTACATAATATGTATAGACTAGTACATATTATATTATATAGACGGGTTATCTATACAGAGAGCTGTGATCTGTAACAGAAGGGTATTCTGTACAAAATAATAAACCGTTGAGCAGGGATTTGCAGGGTTTTTTTTATTCATTCAAAGCATGCATGTATAGGTAATTATCCACAGAAAGCAAATGGAAATAGTACAAACGAAAATATTCCCCTATGTGAACTAAGACCTGAGTTATGGAGAGGAGTTCCACAATGTTACACAAAAATCAACATAAATGAAAACTTCCCACTGATGATAAAAAACAAAATTTGACACAAATACCTAATTGGAAGAACCATTTTACAATTTCTGGCGCGGGCAAACAAATGAGTGTACTTCATCTTTGTTTAGAGGCATGAGTGACATAACAAGAGGTGTTGATTGTGAAAATTCAATTGCAACTTTAGAAATCTTGAAAATAGTCGTCGGAAATGTAGCTGATAGGGCCTGGTGAGGTATGAGGCATCTTAAGGGCTTAGATAAAAACGTATCGCATGTTCAAAGAGGTTAATGCTTCAAGGGACATCCAGTAGATACTGTTAGGACTTCTTAAATCAATATTCTCTGTTCTCCATGGATGGCTTGCATTTGATATTAGTTGAGGTTTTCATAGTAGGTTCTTCAATTCTTGAATTAATTTGATTTGCCAGGCATACAGCCTCACGATTACACATCGAAAATGGCGTGCCTATCATTCTTCTCCGAAATATCAATCCAGCACGATTTTGCAAAGTTGTACCTACCAGGCTTTCAGTGAAAAAACGCTGCAAATCCCTGCACAACGGTTTATTATTTTGTATAGAATTCCCTTCTGTTACAGATCACAGCTCTCTGTATAGATAACCCGTCTATATAATATGATATGTACTATTCTATACATATTATGTGAATCGCAGACAGCGTTGGCCAATAGAATTGCAGAACGCGTAGCCGTGGCCGGCCCTTGTGATTGGAATGGCCTAGGCCAGTCATAATGAATTTATTGAAAAAACAAAAGAAAACGATTGATTGAACCATTTCGAACCATGCCACTGCGCACCATGCCAATTAGACAATTCTAAATGAATTCCAAATGAAAGTCCAATTCAGACTGATGGTATTCAAATTTTTACAATTCTAAGTGAATTCCTAAGTGCACTAACAATTACAATCCTAAGTGCAATCTTAGAGGATTACAATTACAATCCTAAGTGAATTAAAGTGCAATTGAAATTGTAATCCAATTGCAATTTCAATATTTTATTAACACAACTTTGCCAATTTTGGCGAATGTGGAGTGTATGTTTATAGGATTAGTGTGTCCGGAATTTAGATGGAGATGTTAGGTAGAGTGGTGAGCAGTGGCCAATTGCAATTGAAAAAAATTGTTGATGAGGAGTGAAAACGTTGGCCAATAGAATTGCAGAACCATTTCGAACAATGCCAATGCGCACCATGCCAATTAGACAATTCGAAATGAATTCCAATTCAAATTAATTTGAATTCAAATTAATGAATTCCAATTCGAAATCGATTGAATAAATTGATTGATTGATGGAATCGAGCGCTTCCCCGGTGACGAGCGCACAATGCCAATTAGGCAATTCGAAAAAAATTCCAATTCAAATTAAAGTTCAATTCAGTATACCAATATTTACAATTCTAAGTGAATTCCAATTGCAATTGAAAAATTGATTGATTGATTGGTCGATTGATTAAATAAATTGATTGATTGATTGAATCTAGCGCGTCCCTGGTGACGAGAGTGTATACAATTTCATTCACCCTGGTGTCGAAAATGCCTGTCGGTGAAAACTTCGGGGCCTTACTGTGAACGAACGGCTGGACGTACGGTGCTGCGGGTGGTCTTAAACGACTCCCAAGTTCGAGAACTATTTAAAACCGTAAAAAAATTCACGGAAAACAAAGGTATAGGCTTTCTGAAAATTTCAGCCCCTATTTTGAACCCCTTAGAGATGACTGACAGTAACGTCGAGCTTCGAGGACCAACTAGACGCCGAACGGAACCTATAACCCGAATTTCATCAATTTTTATTCATGGTAACTAAGCAAAGTGGCCCGTACGGCGTACGGCGTACGGCGTACGGCGGACAGACAGAAATATTTTTATTGCAGTTTTGGATTCTACATACCTTGAAACGTAAACCATCAAATTTTGAGGGGGGGTAAGAATTTTTTTTTTCATGCTCGATTCCAATGGTTCATTATTGAAAATAATAAACCAATATGATGAACGCAATATAATCCATGCTAAAATATTTTAAATGGAAAACATTTAAAGAAGATTGAATGTTCCCACGTATCTCAATGATTCCAACAGATATGCCATTCTACCTATTCGTTTGCAGTTTCCGATACGACTCGCATTTGCAGTGACCACCAATAAATCACAGGGTCAATCGTTACAAGTGTGTGGATTAAATTTAGAAAATCCATATGGACATGGCCATGTATGTGGCCTGCTAACGCGTCGGAAAACTTTTGATTTATTTATTCGTGTACGTGCACCTGAGGGAAAAACAAAAAAATACTGTGTATCCAAAAAAACTTCAATAAAAGAATGGGCTATATGCACGTAATTATTATTATTTTTTTTAAATGAAAGTAGATTCCATCCTGAGAAATTTGAAACAAGCCCCACGCTCCTACGATAAGCAGATCTTTTTCTATGATTTTTCAACTTTTCCAGAGGTTCCTCGTCACAGTGGGCAGGGGCTCCCACCCAGGTGAGAGGGGTGCAATGACGTAGGAGCGTGCGGCTGGTCTCAAAATTCTCAGGATGGAATCTACTTTCATTTAATAAATAATATAAACCGCTTTTATGACCCATGCGAACAGCCCACTGAAACACAAACACCTTCTTTCCTTGGGTTATTGCAACGCATGCCGGGTATAGCTAGAGTCATAGAGGATACGACTGATAGGATTCGGCATCACATCGCTCGAATAAGGGTAAAGAAATTTGTGATACTTAGCACCTGATGTTCATGATTTTGTGCCAAAGCTGGTTCGACCCGTTTCTTAACACCAATGCGAGCTCTATACTAAGTGTGGCCACCATCATCGCTCACTGGGTTCCCATTTAATCACTTCAGACGTCTCTCACTTCACTGCATCCACATTTAGATCAATGGACCGCAGGGTAGCCGGTCAAAGCGATCCCAACTCACACACCGGAAGCATTAATTTGGTATCATTCGTGAGAGGGTGCCTATGTATGTACCTTACACGATCAAAACTGATGCCAAATGACGATTCTCTTGCCTCAGGGCTGAAACTGAGACGACAGTTGTTATGATAAGCTTATTTAACTAGTAAAAATGCCTTCATCAATCCCAACCTTCATCTAACCCATAGCGTAACATCTGGGTTTTCAGAACCAGATAGAAAATGCCGATATTAATTTTGGCAACCCTAGGCGGCTGGGTGTCCGTCTGAGCAACGCATTGCCACACTAATTACTTATGACCGAGTGTAATAAAAGCAGTATGGAACAAGCACTACATTGTCATGGCTATGTAAAACCCAAAATGGAACAAAAGTGAGTATTATTCCGTCAGAAGGACGACTGGATAAACATCAAAAGCCCGGAACGCTTACGAAGGGCTAGTGGAACACCACAAAGGCCCAATATACACACTCAAAGCTGGTGGTAAGCAACATACGTAGTAATAACCATATGTTATCGAAAGAACAATGCAAAGAGCTGAAGTTTTGCGGTCCATAATTATGTACAAGTTGGTTTGCAGATAGTCCCATATCAATTTTATCAAAATCCCATAAGCAGAGGTAAATTTCGTCTGCCAATGTCCGACAAACATGGAGTTCCCTATACATCATTCACCTGTTCCAATCGACTGGTTTTGCTGTCATTTTCAGGGGTGATCCATGGCCACAAGAGTGCCCTATGAAATTCATCAGGATCCGAATTATAGTAGAACCTTGAAATCGTCATAACCCTGGTTCGCAACTGATTTTGTTGTAATTTTCAAATGATTTTCACTACGATCGGAATAATAGTAGCAGATTCACATGCGCTAGTATAAAATCTTCATTTGCCCACACCCACGGTTATGTTCGACCAATATTGATGAAGTTCTAAGACACATTCAGTTGGATGTTTTGGCAGTTCTTCCAAAATCAACGAATTATAAGAATCAAAGTTACAATGTGAGGAAGCTTTCTGCCCACCCACTTTAGTGACGTTTTAAGAGATGGTCAGATGCTATCTTCGACCCGTGGTCTCGCCCTTTCCTCTACAGTCTCTAGTAGCGCCACTGCTTCCAAGGGTGGTGAATGTGTTAAGAAAAGCTCATCTCTGAAGGAAAAATTGCCCGAGAAAAAACTTTCGAGACCGGTTGGTATCCTGCTTGCGGAACCAACCTGCTTCGCTCCCTGCAAGCTGCTGCCACCCACAGCTCAGGCCGCCCTTTAAGACTAAAACCCCGACCTCACCTTAAAGAAATTACTCAAAGGGGAGGGCGAGCATAAAGTTATAGCAGGCAGTATAAAGTATCCTTCCCGTCCGTACCATCTCGACCTGCCACTTTTCCTTGATTTACCGACTAATTTTAAAAGTTCACATAACTTGCAATCGCTAGGCGTCAGATTCGTGGACTTCCCATTTCTTCAAAATTTTCATGGATTCCCATTACTGTGTTTCTCAAGTTATTTCTCAGTGATAACTGTTTTCGTGAAAAATCCTTGGGTTTATGGACTCGCGCGACTTATTACGACCTGTAGACCCACCTAGAACCAGACTATTTACCACAAACGTCGATAGGAAATTGCAGTTTCTCCTGTTTCAACCCTTTGGATAGTAAACTGTAATGGCGATTACTGCAACTGTCTTATAACCGAGCGACATGCCAATGGATCGAATTTCACAGATCAGTTTTTCAGTGGTATTCAGCCTCTGCCAAGCCCGTGAGAGAATCGGGCGTTTTGGGGTGGTTTTGTCAATTTGAAGCCGATTAAAACTCAGCCTTCGCAAGCGCAATCAGTAGGGATCCCAAGCTTTTGACCTTCCTTTTCCTCCCAAAACCCAATTTCGCCTAGCTAAGTACAAGGCTTCAACCATCTGCTTGTAAGTCTGGAGATCCTAAAACTACAAGGTAAGTTGGTTCTGCTTTTTGTTTATAATTTTCCATAATGAACCTTTGAAATCGAGCATGAGGTGGGGGGAAAAAACTCCAAATTTTATGGTTTCCGTTTCAAAGTACGTAGAATCCGAAAGTGGAAATTTCTGTCTGTCCGCTGTACTTCGCAATTTCCTTAGTTACCATGAACCAAAATTAATGAAACTTGGTTTGTAGGTCCCATTTGGGGTCTAGTTGGTCCGCTAAGCTCGGCATTACTGTCAGTCATCCCTAAGGGGTGAAAAATAGGGGTTGACATTTCCAGGTCGCGGTATCTAGAAAACTTTCATTAAGAGGAAATAGCCCGACGACTAGTTCCAAAAGCCGCCACCACGTGGCAGCACCAAAATGAGCTAAATTAATATTCGCTCTCCTTCCGTTAATAATTGAACGATTTTTAATCTGTAAATTGCATTGGATGGGTAATTGGGATTTCCGAAAAAATTAGCCAAATTCGAACGCCAGTGACCCAGATGTACAAATTTTGAACACCAGAACCAATTTCCGGGAATTCTATGCTGATTCTGAATCCAATGCAGTTTACTGATTGAAAATCGGTAAATTATTAACGAACTGAGAGCGAATATTAATTTGCCCTCGATGGTGTTTCCATCTGTTGAATATTCTTACAAGTTTTTTTCGGGCTATTTCCCCTTAAAGGGTATGATTTTTGTAACGTGTTTAAATTATCTCAAACTTGACATATTTTGGAGACCACCCGGAGCATTGTACGTCCAGCCGTTCATTCGCAAAGAAAAGCTTCATCAACATGATGGTGAATGAAACGGTATACATCCAGCCCAGATATCATTGCTAGGGAACACCTGATTATAATCACGCACGGCTGTATGAAATCGAGTTGGTTGTTCCGTGATATTATTATTTCATTTGAAGAATGATGGTTATTTTGGATTTTGCTGATAGGTATGTACTTTTTCAGCTGAACAAACGTTATGCTTAACGTAGAAATTCTTGAATCCACCGCATAATTTATGAAATATTTGCCCGGCTGGTTCCAGTACTCAATTGAGGGCTTTCTTGTGGGAAATATAAGGGTACGTTTTGACCACAGAAAACAGTGATCTACGCAGAAGGGGCATCTATACAGGTAAATGATAAACCCTTGTGTAATAATTTGCAGCGTTCTTATATAGTTTGGGACATCAATCTGTTATAATTTGTACGTTATTGGTTTATTATTTTCAATAATAAGCCGTATTTTCAATAATAAACGTTTAGAATTGAGCATTACAAATAAATTTTTAACCCCTTCAAAATGTAACGGTTTTCGTTTCATGGAATAAAAAAATTGCTGGCCGTACGCTGTTTTCTTAGTTGCCACGTACGCACTTTTCTTAGTTGCCATGAACTTGATTGCCATGAACTTAGTTGCCACGAACCTAGTTGCCTTGAACTTTGCCATGCCTTATTACGCATTTTTCTTAGTTGCCATGAACCAAAATTAATTAAATTTGGTTCTAAAGTCCCATTTTGGGTCTAGTTGGTCCGCGAAGCTCGCCGTTGCTTTCAGTCATCTCTATGGTTGACATATTCAATAGAAGGGTACGGTCTTTATCAAGTTTTTAAATAGATTCCAAACTTTAGGATCTTCGGGGAGCACCCGGAGCATTGCACGTCCGGCCCTTCGTTCATCACAGTATGGCCCTGAAGTTTGAACATAAAATGTTCAACATGAGTGTGAATCATAAATACACATCCAGCCCACAATAATTACCATTGCTAGAGAACAGCTGATTATAATCACGCATGGCATCAACTCGAGTTGTTTTTCCGTGATCTTATTCCATTCGAAGAAAGAAGGTTATTTTGGATTTTTTTGACAGGTAGGCACTTTTGCATTTTGAATAAATTCGGTCTGCTTCTGTCTGTCCGAAAATCCTTGCCACAAGCATTATTTCGTCAACTCGAATCCGAATTTGATGCAATTCGCTAATCGGGCGCCAGATGGCCCCTATGAATTTCAAAATGCTCGGATTATGGTATGACCACTGCGCACGCGCAAGCGCGAATCGGAGGTAGTCAATTTCCCACGAATGAATAGCCCGATTATGCTCGGACAGAGAAACAGTGATCTACTTACAAGTGGCATAAGTTTTCCAACCTGTCAATTTCAGAATTTTCAAAAACTATTTCAGATTTATCCATTTCAAATTCAGAATTTAGTCAATATGTTATGAAGTTTTGCACCAACTTTCTTACCACTGGGTAACAATAGAGTTGGGATTATATCAAAAAAGTCTGTGGAGATCACAAATTTCATTATTAAATCCTCATAATAATAACGAGTATTTTATTACAAAATTTTTCAGCACGCCACGTGTGTGGCGCATTCGTGAGTTTTGTTGCATTTCTACAGTTTATGGGCATTTGTGGATTAGTAACGTGATAATTTCCCCTCCCTTCCTACAAACCCTGTGGTAGAAATTTATCCGCCAACAAAATCACGTCATCCACAAAAACGACTGATACACATTAGATTTTTATATAGGAACCTGATCCTTCCCCCTCTGTTGGTTGTGTGTATAGAAACCTGTTTCTTCTCCCCAAACCTTGAAATTTCTTTCAACGCTGTTTGGCAGGCACCTTTTTGCCGGGTCAACAGGACCTTCCTTGGAGCATAACGAATGTGAGTACAAAATTTCAGCTCTTAGAACCCTCTCAAACCTACTCCTAACCCCCCCCCCCCCCCCAACAATGGCGGACGAAGCAAGGGGGGGGGGGGGGTACTACACAAAGGCACTTCTTGGAGCATAACGAATGCGTGTGCAAAATTTCAGCTCGATCCGATACGTCTCTGAAGCTGTAGCCCTATCAAAGAAGAAGAAGAAGAAGAAGAAGTAGAATGGCCGTACGAGTTACGGAGAGGGGGGGGGGGGGGGGCTATTTGTTCTGTCGTGTAAACAGTGTTCTTGGTCGCTTCCAGTTTTTTGGTCTTCCTAGTGGGCGGAACGCTCCGGCATCGCTAGATATGGGTTTGCGTGGTTTCTGAGGCGAACTAAACTTTTTTAGCCAAAAAAACCACTAAAGTTTGACGCTTTCTTCGGATTTTGCCTTATAACATCTGAACACTGCATCTTACAGAAAACTGCACTAACCAGAACTGAAGAACATTGAATTCTGCGTCGAATGACTGCCTTAAACATCAAATTTGGTCGGAATTGGCAGTGAAAAATAGGCAATTTTTTCCATTTTGAGTGAAAGATGTGTTATGCTCAGTTTCACACGCCTGTAACTAAAACAAGGTTATTCCAAATGAAAAATCCCGTAACTTAAGTTGTATACCACCAAATTCTGCGTTCAGAGCACCCCTATTTTCTGAATATTTAATTTAAAATTTCAGGTAATGGAATATTTCAATAAAAATAGGGGTGCTCTGATCGCAGAATTCGACTCTCTACAACTTGAGTTATACGTTCTTTTCGTGTGGAATAACCATTTTCCAGTGAAAGGCGTGTAAATTGAACAAACTTGTTAGTCAAAACGGTAAAATTTGTCTACATTTTCTGCCAATTCCGACCAAACCGCTGAACCAAATTTGATGTTTAACGTAGTCATCTTACGCAAAATTTAATGGCCTTTAATTCTGGAATTAGTGAAATGTTCTTCAAGATGCACCGTTTAGTGACGTAAGCGAAAACGTGTCAAAAGGGAAAAAATTTCGCGGCTTTCAGGCTCCAACATGTGTTTATCTCACATCAAAACCATCGCAAACCCATATTAATGTTATATGGGATGCCCAACGTGGTTTAGAACCATTTCCAGCTTTAAAAGATTCTTTGCAGGCAAAAGTCTAATTTTCCTGAGCTGCTTTGATTTCAGATTCTCCATTGAAAATCAGGGGCATATGTTTAGGATCAACTTACACCCGGGAGAACTTTGGAGCTGATGTGATTGTGCTGAAAGTGAATCGGACGTAAAATTACTGCACGTTCCACACTGGTAATTGGGAATCGCTGTACCTACCCGGAAATGACTCCATTTGTGGTCCACCTCCACCATTAACATACGATTACGAACGGGGAACTCGAGGCTTTCACGGCGCGAGCGATAAACCGTTAATCGTATTAATTTTCATCAATTAGAGGACGAATTAATATGGAGGGGGGAGCTGTTAAGCTTCATAACCGAGCGTAAAGGCGCCCTAAAGCAAATCCGAGCGGGCGAGGCGCCCGTTGGCGAATGGTTCCGCAAGCCAAAGGAAATTACTGGAAACGGTCGTCACCACTAATCACTGAGAACGGGCTGGGCTGTTGTTAATTGGGAGCAGTGGTTGGTAATTGAGAAAAGCATGGCTGGTGTTCTGATGCACTAGTGGATAAGGGTGCAACAGTGGTCCAATTCACCCCAGAAGCCGGCCAAAGTCCCGGCCATGCAGCGTGACCATACCAGCGAATATTTGAAGTACGGTTGGGCTGTCATACCTACAGTGTAGGTCTAGACGAACCGAGGTGCGTAGGAGACTATCCAGCCACTAATAATGTCGGTGTAGGGGGTGGGGATAGTGGGATAAGTGGAGAGGTATCGTTGACTTCGGTCTGTCCTCATCACAACTGAGGCCAACTGGCGCCATTTTTCACCCACAAAACTCATATTTGATCTTATTTTAATTTTTGAAAAATTGTTCATCTTCTTAGGTACCTATTCATCCTCTCATTTGCGATTACTAACATTGTGACTGTAATGAGAAAACCTTTTGGGATATTTATTCAACTCAAAACTTGCTTTATGAATGAGGAAAATTAAGAAAATGTGAGATCACGGAATCACGACATATTATCAAATACGAATGTAGTTAAGTTCTGCTGGAGAATCACCACATTCTTCCAGGGAGTAGTTTAAATAAAATCAGAAAGATCCGCGGGCCTGCGACGAGTCCTTGATGAAAGCCTTGGTCCCGGACTAGGGCTAAGTTGTGGTTACTGGTCCTCGTGGCTAGCAGGGAGTGGGCTGGGCGATGTTTCAATGAATAATGGTTCATCTTCTACAGATTCCTCTTGTCCATCTTCTAAGGGATCGCCAGCGGTCGGGGCTAAGAGTCACTGATGTTTCTATCTTGCAGCTTCACTCTAGCTTAGGTCACATCAAACAGTTCGGCCTCCTCGACTTGGGGTTTTACTTACTTCCGTACCTCTTCATCACAGCCTTCCCATGTGGAACAAACCAAGAAGGCAGGGCCTCTCCTTTGGACGTTTGCCGCTGATGACCAAACATGAGGTCATGAGGAGTCAGTCATATTATTGCTGTGCAAAGGAGTGATCTGATGGCGTGGAGAGCGTCAGGGGGCACCAAATCCCATTGTTGGACTGCTAAATTTCGATTATTCAGAACAAGACTGATTTCCTTCCACAGTAAACCGTTTTCTCGTTCCACCTGTCCGTTTCTTTGAGGGTTGCAGGCAGGTGAATGTGACGTAGCCACCCCGCGCGAATGAAGGAATTGGCTAACTCAGCAGAGACAAATGAGGAGCCCCTGTCGGGGCTGTAAGAGGGCATACCAAAAATTGAAAATATATCAGGGAGACACGATGACGGTAGTGGAACTCATGTCTCCACATGGGTGGGCAAATGGGAACCTTGATTATTCGTCAACAATCAATAGAAGGTACCGATTGCGAGTGTTGTTGGGTAGAGGCCCCTTAAAATCAATGCTCAATCATTCGATGAGATTGTGCTTTAATTAACTTCGAAGAATTATTGGGCTTCCGAGATCATGGTTTCACCACTCTGCATGCTGTACAGTCAGCTATGATCCTTCTAACCTCTTCGACTGAATAGGAAAGATTATGGGAACGAAATCAATAAGCATTCTGGTAACTCCTTGATGGAATTAAGTCAGAGTGCAATGAATAAAGCTTCGAAATGAGCGTGTTACTGCAAACTCAGGAGAAGGTGTCTGCTAGCTGGTTTTTCTTTCCAGGTCGATAGACAATATCGTACCAGTAGCACGATAACTCCAATCTCCACCTAAGAATTTTCTCGTTTTTTTTTCGTGCTTCATTTCAAAAATGAATGCGGCAGATCGCTGATTACTTTAAAATGACGAACTAAAAGATAACAACTTGTGGCGACAAACGACTCGAGAACAGCCATACCACCACACTCCTCCCCACATGACACACTTCTGGGTAGCAGAAGTATTGACATACTTCTGGGTAGCAAAAGTATGAGAGGGAAAAGGGGAAATGAAAATTAGTGTGACGTTCTGCAACAACCAACTTCAAGGTGACTAACCTCCTCTACGTACCTCAATAATCTTTACTAGTGGAGAACAAAACTCACACATACGAATATTGGCGGAGAAAAAATGATGTCAGAGGTTGTTGACCAGTGAATTGTGCTCATCTGGGAAACCTCCATCATTAGGATGGAAAAACTATTGGGACTTGTAAACTGGGGCACGGCATTAATCGCCTTCAAATGAGCTCAATATATTTTAATTATATGAGCTCTAAAGGGGGAAAGGGGGTGGAGTGGATAGAGTATGGTGAGTTACTCAGCGCATACTACCAAACCACGCTCTGGTACCATGTGACATAGGAAGGAGAGTGACGGTGGACCCTCGAGTCTGCCTCCTAGATCAGTAAGATTATCACCGGTTAAGAAGGGGATATATATTAGGCTTCCCCAAACGACCCAGTCTCCACCGGACCAAAACATGACTAGAGAACAGCCACACCCTCATAACCTCCACTTCCTTAGCCCACCGACTATGTCATAAGCCTCTTTTTCTACAGTAGCATGTTTTGTTTCTGAATCGACGTTTCTTTTTAGTTTATCGACAAAAATGCGACTGGGCGATCCGAGTGTAAAAGGACAGCGGATATTGAAAAAAGCTGCAAATCCCTGCACAACGGTTTATTATTTTGTATAGAACACCCTTCCGTTACAGACCACAGCTATCTGTATAGAACACCCTTCTGTTACAGATCACAGCTCTCTGTATAGATAACCCTTCTGCACAGATCACAAACCCTCCGTAGTTTAGTACCTATTCGCCACTAAAAATTAATATCTTGAGTTGAATGTTCAAGCAGTAGCTAAAATGGCAAAAAAAACACAAATGTAGTTCTGAAGGGAAGTAGTTGTGAAGTGAAAAATATTCGGTCCCGAAACCAGGATTCGAACCTCTGATTCTAAGGGTAAGAGCCCGAGGCCTAGACCTCTCCACTACGGCGGCTACCTGGCCGAGAGACAAGTGTGCGCTCTCAAACAGCTTGATGCCTGCATACACGCTGCTCTTTAGGGCGAATTTTATGGTGACATCGTAGAATGCTCCAGATGGTCTCAAAAATTGAGAAAAAATCTAACTAATCGAACTATTTAAAAATGCGAGAAAACCCATAACTCAAAATAAAATTTTCCGAGATAGGGATACTCTGGATATTTCATCCCCTATTTTTCACACCGTAGAGCTGAGTGACAGTAACGCCTTCGAAGATCAACTATGTAGAGCCCAAACGGGACCCATATACCAAATTTCGTGAATTTCGGTTCATGGAACTAAGGAAAAAGCACCGAACGGCATACGGCGGATGGCTTGGATTTGAGACAACTATATATACTACCTGGAATACAAACTATTAAGGTGATTGAGCAGATAACCCAACCGCTGATTGCAAAAATATCTCCAAAAGCTGTTTTTGGGCGATTTGTACAGCTATCGTTCTCACCGATTCAATTAGTAAGTGTCTTGCAATCGATCTCCCTCGTCAAGAGTGGTAGGATTCAGGTTTGGCAAACTCATACGTGAAAAAGTACCTTACTTGATCTGAGATGACAATCTCTCTTTCAGAATGCGATCTTCCTATACTGCTCACTGAAGAGCAAAAGTGCACCGTGCGGTAGTTAGGAGACGATAGAGTAAGAACTGATGATGGTGGGGCGGGGCGGGAGTTCGGAAGTAAAGAGCTTTTTCCGTTGGCGTCCGCTTCTAATAAGAAAATAGATAGAAAGAAGAGCGTGGGAGGATGGGTACGGTGTGGGGGTGGGGGAGAAAAAATAGGATCAACTACTGGGCACGAACCAATAATTCTGCCAAGGCTCGGAAGAAACAAGGGCGAGATTTCCCATGAAATGAAGAAAAATCCTATCGAAGCTTCCCGTCGTTGGAAAGAATGGAGCGGAATTGATTTTAAAACTCGGGCCTGGAGGTTTTGCTTGTTGAAGTCGGGAGCTCTGCTTCGTTATAAAGCTCATCTGAACCTGGACAGCCTCGTAGGCAGCGAGTCTTCAAAAGGGACCACAGCCATATCTCATGGCAATCTGGGAGAGGGAATATCAGGGACCATTAGAGTTTTTCGATATTTTCGACGGTCTTTCTCTCCCTTCATCTCCGAGGATAACCTTGAAATAAACGAACGGAAAACGGTGGCGGGGTGAAAGGTTTGTTTCGGAGATTCGTGAAATATGAGACTGCCGAAAAGGAGTGTGGAAACTAATTGCTGTGTGTTTCCAGCAAAATGCGCTTAATTGCTTCACTTATTACCAGGCCGTAAAGTTCCGTATACTAGTCATCAGTAGGTATATTATTTATCGAGAGAGATATATTTAATAGCGCACAATGAACTTTTAATAGGACTGTTGGATATATAGGTAAATTGTATCGTACCAGGAGATGCAACTTCGGTTGACCCATTGGGTCGTATATATAATATTATTGGCAAAGTGTGAATTAAGGCATTGTATACATTGCCTAGGCATTGTATGCAATGCCTGGATTTCATACTTGCCGGTAACATATACATAAATAGTGACGTATTTCGATGCAGTGGTGCGTAATGCAATACGGCTTAATGTATTTCAAAAATCCCTTGAAAACTACCACAATTTGTCCAGCTCAGTTCAGCTGTAGACGGTATGAGCTCGCACAATGCGACTATCTCCTAAACGCTTTTTTGTGGTGATCAGATTTCCTTAGTGGATAATAGAAGTTCCTATTATGCACTTCGCAATCACTTCACGACATACCGTCCATAAAAAATTGCTGCGTTTGAATGAGCGAACTCGGTTGCTTTCGGTTGCCCTCCAGAGACACGTAGCAATAGCGGTAGTTCCCATGCCAATGGCGCCGCGATGTTCGTTACGTTATACGTAGAGATGAGAAAATTCGATCCTTCAGTGGACCGTAATTAGATTCGTACATCCAACGGCACAGAAGGTCATGTGGACGGGATGTTAAGCACTCTGGTAGATCATAGGTTTAACGTAGAGATCAATGTCAGTTTCAATAATTTCAACAATGAGCCATTGGAATCAAATTCCCCCTCCCCCCACCACCCAATTAATGAAAGGGGCTGACGTTGTTGAGCAAAGAAACAGAGTTTGGATCTGAGTGGAACCAATTTGGAGCCTGAAGTTGTGGATATGAAACCCAAATTTATAGCATCCCATCCTAATACTTTTGGTGAGACTGTTCCTGTATCCGCTCATTCAGAGCCGACATAAAAATCACAATATTCAGCTGGTCAATGCCATTTCTCGACTTCGGGAAAACGAACGTTCTGACGAGATAGTTTCCATTATGTATTGATGATCATCATTCGTAGTGTGGAAACTCAAAGGGACCAGAAAGGCCCAAACAGTCAATCTCACTGAAAGTCACGTTCTTCGAGAAGAGTCTAAACCACGACCAACTAAGCTTATGCGACCAATTCAAAAGGCTTCAATTTCATTTCGCATAAAAGCGGTTTGGACCGCGATTAGCTCATAATGAGGCAAAATGCACCACTGGCACTGGGGTATTGTTGTTCACCGTAGATACTACTACAATAAGTAACTGGATTGATATTTCTACCTTCTTTGAATCTACCTGTTTTGAACCTGTGGACGCAGGGGTATCCGAAACCCAGGGATGGGGTGATATGACCCGACATACCTCTTGATGCTGCAGGCTTAGTATCCTAAGGCCCTTGGGGGGAAAATATAAATGCATCACAGCCATCAGCGACCTTATGGTTACACATTCCTACTCAAAGCTTATCCAGCTCATAAAAAACCTTTACGAAGAAAGTTTTTTTTTTTCTTCTCAGTATTATTACCTATTTATTTACTTTTATCCTTCCACTTCTTAATTGCGGACAATGTATAGCTGTCTAGCGATAATAATAACGTTTTTGAGGTCCTAGTGCCACTCACTCAGATTCACTTTTGGAAGTTACCTACCACGCCACAGGATTGTTTTTAATATACGAGTATTTGTGTGCGAATTAAAGCACAACTCTAAAAATTATGGACCCATAAATAAAAGGTACCTATATTGGCAAGTTTTTTAAATTATTTTTTCCCCAAATTGTTTTTTTACTTTGTGGGGTGTGGTGGTTACTCTTCCACAATTAAACATAATTGTCTTTTAGCGCTTTAGACTTAAATATTGTGTTTCACTTTCTCGTAGACCCAATAAGTGTTTTGGAAAATCGTATCTGGTTCATTGACTGTAGAGTGAAAATTAAATGTTTCCAAGAACTGCTTGAACCTGGTTCTTAAACTGACTGGAATGGATGGCTATACCTAGAACAATGTCTGACAGGTTGTCCAGGAAGTTGAAACATTATGGGTGTTTGGCCTGGTAGGTAGTGGGTATCTGGAACTGAAGGTAGCAGTTCGAAATTCCCCCACTAGAGTGCCCGAAAAAATCCGTGTCGTTTTTAATGCATCTCAGCGCACCGCTAATGGTAGGTCTCTGAATGAAATTCTGTTGGTTGGGCCCAAAATGCAGCCCGATATATCTATCATGCTCACCAGGTTTAGAGCCTTCCGTTATGTTTTCATCTCCGATATAAGGCAAATGTTCCGACAAATTCGGCACCCGATTGAGGACCAAGACCTGTTACGAATCGTTTGGCGAGACTCTCCCGATCAGCCTGTTAAGGACTTTGCGCTTACAACAGTTACGTATGGAACAGCTTCCGCACCGTTCTTAGCAAACCGAGTCATTCGCCACTTGGCGGACGAAAACGAACAAAGCTACCCGGTTGCCTCCAAATTGTTGAAGGAAAACACGTACATTGATGACGTGCATGGTGGGGGGAGCTCTTTGAGCTCAGCGGTACAGGCAAGGAACGAACTGCTATCGCTGTTGGCTACCGCTGGGCTAGAGCTTCGTAAATGGGCTTCGAATTCAGATCAGTTGCTCTGAGGTATTCCCGATGAGCACCGGTTAGCCCCCTCTGTCGCTGTATGTTTGAACCCTGATGACGAGAAACCGTTAAAAATGTTAGGAATTTCCTGGAACCCCGTATCTGATTCATTCTTCTTTAAGGTTCCAGTTTCCCCCACCGTTCGTACTAAAAGGGAGTTAGCAAGCCAGGTTGGACGCATCTATGACCCCGCTGGGTGGGTCATGCCTGTTTCCGTCCAAGCCCGTTTCATTCAACGAGAAATTTGCCGTTCCAAGTACGAGTGGGATGACCCACTACCGAGTTCAATTGTTCGCGAGTGGATGGCTCTCGCTAACACCCTTGACTCACTTCAATCTGTTGTCATCCCTCGTCATATCCGTGTGGATGCCCCGGTTCAATGGTTAGTGGGTTTTGCTGATGCGTCCGAAAAGGCTTACGCTGCCACCGTTTACCATGTATCTTTCATGGACGATAATTTCCATACCCGCTTAATTTTAGCTCGAGCCAAAATCGCCCTGATGAAGTCCCAGTCAATTCCCCGCTTGGAACTGCTAGCTGCTGAACTGCTGGGAAAAACCATGACTCGCGTCCGTTCGGAGTATCCATCCATTCCTGATTCAGCAATAATTGCCTGTTCGGATAGTACTGTTGTCCTATCTTGGCTCACTGCTGACCCCGCTCCGGTGTGGAAGGTATTTGTAGGCAATAGAGTGTCTAAGACTCTCTTCCATCTACCCAAGGAACACTGGTTTCATGTTCGCTCCCCCGATAACCCGGCCAATATTGCTTCTCGTGGGGCCAGACCTGATCAGTTGGTTGAGTGCCCGCTGTGGTGGACTGGTCCTCCCTGGTTGGCTTCCGATCGTTCCTTGTGGCCGATTAGGAGGATTCGCCCTGACCTGAAGCCCGACTCTGTTTCCGCTGAGATCCGTGCCTCATCCAAAATTATTGTAGCCGTTGGCTCCACTGAGACGCCTTGGGAAGCCCGATTCGGCTCCTACACCGTCTTACGCCGAGTGACGGCCTGGATGCTCCGTTTTATTAATCATTGTAAAATCCGACGTCCTCACTCAGTGCCCCAGGCCAGATTGCCGTTGAGCACTGCTGAGCTCAGGAGGGCTGATTCGGTGCTTGTTCACCGCTCTCAAGTCCGTGGCCTGCCTGAAATTCTGGAGGCAACCGCTAAAGGAGCCAAGCCCACCAAACTAATGAAACAGCTAGCGATTTTCTCCGATCCCGATGGTATACTTCGCGTAGGGGGGCGTTTGTCCAATATGTCTGGCTCTTTTGAAACCCAACACCCAGCTCTGCTCAAACCCTCCGATTTTTTGGTACCGCTTCTTATTCGTTACGCTCATGCTGCTTGCATGCACATGGGACCGCGGGCCACCTTGGCCCACCTGCGTACCCGATACTGGATCATTGATGGAAGAAATGCTGTTAATCGAGTTTTATCCGGTTGCACCCGTTGTTTTTCAATTAAACCCAAACCGTTTCAACCCACGATGGGTCAGCTCCCTGAAGCCCGGGTTACCCGTGCCTTTGCCTTCGAGCAGGTCGGAGTTGACTTTTGCGGTCCTTTCACCGTTTCGGTCGCTGGGTTGCGCGGTGCTCGCGCAGTTGAAGTATACTTGTCCGTTTTTGTGTGCTTCACGACCAGAGCCGTTCACTTGGAAGTGGTCATGGATCTAAGTACCGATGGGTTTCTCCAATGTTTGGAGCGTTTCATGGGTCGTCGGGGAGTTCCGTCCGCCATCTGGAGCGACAACGGTCGTAATTTCTTGGGCACCTCCAACCTTTTTAATAGAATCCGTTCCACCAATCCCGCTGACCCTGATTCTGAAATCGCTGAGCGACTTGCCAATAGAGGAGTCGAATGGAAGTTCATTCCGCCTCGGGCACCCCACTTCGGCGGGTTGTGGGAGGCCGCTGTGAAATCCGCTAAACGACTGTTGAAGGTGAATTTAAGGGACCAAACCACCACGCTTCAAACGTTCAGTACTGTTGCCGTTAGAATTGAGGCCATCCTTAACA
Source organism: Leptopterna dolabrata (assembly GCA_954871275.1). NCBI lineage: Eukaryota > Metazoa > Arthropoda > Insecta > Hemiptera > Miridae > Leptopterna > Leptopterna dolabrata. The sequence continues at coordinate 146,315,487 of OX940974.1, forward strand.
GTCGCCCACTCGTTCATCAGTCCTCCTCCCCTGATGATATACTGGTGCTCACCTCCGCTCACTTCCTCGTCCAACGCCCTCTTACCGCACTGCCTGAGAGCAACGTTTTTGAGTTCAGTTCCCGTTTGGCACCCAAGTGGAGGTTCTTCTCCAATCTGGTTGGCCAGTTTTGGAAGAAATGGCACACCGAATACCTGTTAGAGCTCCAGACCCGATCTAAGTGGAATACCCCTGATCGTCCTGCTGTAATTGGTGATGTGGTGTTGATTAAGGAAGATGACATTCCCCCGCTGTCCTGGCCCATGGGTGTGATCGTGGACTTGATTCCCGGTAAGGATGGGGTAACTCGTGTTGCCAAGGTCCGTTCCGGTAATGGGGAAAAACTCCGCCCGTTAGTTAAACTCTGCCCGTTACCTAAGGACTGTTAATACCCGCTAGTGCTCTTTAGGGGGGACCTGTTAGAATGAGTTCCTCATTCGTGGGGGGAGGATGTTTGGCCTGGTAGGTAGTGGGTATCTGGAACTGAAGGTAGCAGTTCGAAATTCCCCCACTAGAGTGCTCCCGGTGTGACCGGGTGGATCCGGTTGTTCTGTTGGCGGGCCGGCGATCGATTTTGCTTCTCATTATCGATCGCTCCCCTCTCCCAATTATTAGCCCAAGGCGGCCATCATGTATTCTGGGTTCGTTGCGATAATTTCTTGTTGTTAACGCTTTACCCTTTTTCAACAGTAATACGAGTTTAATAAAGGATTTAACTTACTCTCCGTTCAACCGTTTTTTCTTATCGTGATTTATTCACCCGATACAAACAATGGGGATAATTCAATCTGCACTCTACAATACCTGTAGATACAGAGAGCTCTAAACAAGGGTTTTCAAAACACTTTTGTAATCGTAATTATAGTTGATTACGGGAAGTATTCGAATAGTCCTCTATCATTTCTGCACCAGAGTCAATTGCTTCAAAATTGGAAGGGAAAACGTAGGAAACTCATGCGGCGCGTGTTCCTAAAGAGTGAATCCAAATTGCGAGTGAAGAGGTAAGTGCGACGAGGGGTCGAAGAGACGAGAAAGTGAAAATGAAGCATAATATTGGAGTCGAAAGCGCTGAAATACGAACACAAACAAAGATGATTCGCTGCGGAAGTGCAAAGGTGATATCGTGACACTTTATGCGGAAACCTCCTCGTCCCACAGAGATACGCTATTCAATATTCCTCCGCAGCGCTCGTTCAAAATCTCAGCTGGAAGAGCCGTCGTCAGCTCTAATTACGTTAAATTAATCTCTGAGGAAGCGGAATAAGGCGGCAAACAAAAGTCGGGAAATGGAATGCTAAAGCGGTGAGAATTCACAAGCTACCGCTGGAGGGCGTTGTGGTGTGGAGGGTTTAGGGAGATGGTGCTATAAAACCACGGATAGTGAGAAATTTTATAATCGAGATTGCGAGCTCTATTCAATAATTTTATTACCTCGAGGGGGAACATTCAACCGCTGTGATAGCATCGTTTTGATGGGATTGCTCGAACTGGTTGCTTCGTGATCTTATATTCACAGTATTGGTATCAATGGAGCTATGGACGATTTACAACATCACGAACAATGAAGAATGACTGACATGTGAAGGACACGCTCCATGCGAAGGACTGATTTTTCTGAAACTCAAAACCCCCAGGGTACAGTAACATTTTTTTTCTCTTCCGAGAAAACCGTCTGGGGTTTAGTCCTCCAAAACCAAAACTCGCTTAGGCGTTTCGTACCCTTTGAACATATTTAGTTCCATATCCGTCCCTATCTACGACTAAGTATATGAAAAAAAATTGAAATGAGTTGAAACCTGGAGGCAAGAAGCGGGTTAGACAAAGAAAAAGAAAAACGGAGGTATTGAAAAAACAGTCTATTTCCACTAATACACGAAAAAAGCCAAAAAAACGCAAAAAAAAACAAACAAAAAGAACTAACTTTTTTCCGTTTTTCGTGTATTAGTGGAAATAGACTATTTTTTCAATAACTCCGTTTTTCTTTTTCTTTGAAATGGGTTTCCACGATTTCGTCGCGAGTGATTTAGTTCGTAGCGGGTTAGACCCTAAATGGTCCCATACGAATTTTAATAAAATCAGAACTTAACATGGAATGAGCCGACAGTTGGTGGCTCGCGGCGGATTTAACCTTAGACAGTCCACCAAACTGGACATCTACGTCGTCTACACATGCGCGAACGTGAAATCCACGTCAAACCACGCTGATGATATAGAATGATTATGATTCGTTACGATCATGTTATGGATAAGAGTAACCTATGTGCCATATCTGACATCCCCTCCCCCAACAAATGGGTCAAATTGGCGGGGGGGGGGGGGGGGACCTCGGAGCATTATGAACATGTGTACGAAATTTCAGCTCTTAAAAAACCCTCTCTAACCTACGCCGAACCGGGTTCTCCTTTAAACACTGGACATAACCTACTCCGAAACCCCCCTCCCCCTTAATGTCTTTGAGGCTGTAGCCCTGTCAAAGAAGAAGACGAAGAAGAAGAAGAACAACAAGAAAAACTTGAAAAACAGCGATTTTTCAAACTTCTATAACTACGGCACCTGATCAGGTCCCGAGGGTTGAAATTTGGTACACATCCTCAGGGGCAACGCGAGAATGGGTGTACGAAAAACCAACCCCGGAGACCCCAGGGGGCCGAGTTACGGGAGGGAGGGGTGGGGGGGTGGGGGGGGGGGGGGTACAAACCCTACTTGTTCTGTCGTGTAAACAGTGTTCATGGTTGCATCGAATTTTTCGGGTTTCTTGGCAGACGGGATGCCGTATAATAGTTTAATTATTCTATATAATTTTGTTAATCGTATAGTGGAAAAATAATGCTCCTGGAATTAGGGATGATTTGTTTTAGTGCAATTAAATTCTAGACCGGAATACGTGACTTGGTGAACATCAAAGGAGGAGAGGGCGTACGTTTTTCAATGTTTAACTCAACAAAATCAACAAATTCTGGTCTGCGATGGGAAACGGCACACGACAGAACATAGAGATCTCGATTACATATTTCCAGAGTGGAAACTTATAACTGAGATTCTCGGCCGAACCTGGAAGTTGGAAGCCTCTTATCCATAAGGTCGAGAGTCTATAACAAACGAAGGCTAATAATCACTATTTCTACGAGTGGTTCACTTCGGTTTCAATCAAATATTTGTTTGTACCGAGTGGAATGAACGCTATAACTTTTCCAATCTAGGATTAAAGCCTTCCTGTCAAGTTGAGATGGAGCATTGTCCAAGTTAAATTGTTTTATCCGCGCACAAAAGTCAATTCCAAACTGGCTGACTCTTGGAGTTGGGGCATCTCATCGCCCTCTCACCGCTGCTACCTACTTACCTATAGCATCCATGCACTTGTGGATCCAAACTGACGGAATCGATTTTAAACAAATTCACAACACCTTCGTTTTCGATTTTCTTCATTCTTTCGTTCTAGCATTTACGATCTGCAGTTACGAGTGAAATGCGAGTGGAAAGTGGGCCTAATGACTCTGGAGTAAATTATAGGTACTTACTTATAGGATTATATATTATACTCGTCCATTCAATCCACTCATAATGTACCTGGTGATACATAGTTAGAGATGATTTTTCTCTCCATATTGATCAACAGTAAATCCCTCTCTATCAATCAATAAACCCCTCCTAGGAAAAAAGAAAAACGCGGTTCCCGCACGAGTTCCAAAACCTAACCAAACAAAACCACCTCCATAGCTGAGGAATTTTCCTGGCATATTCATGATATCAATTCATTGAATTTCACACCTTATGTGGTAAGCCATCTTGCAATGTGGGATAAAAAAAAACTAAACCAGAAATCACGAATTTGAAATCGCGATAAACTGGTTCCGCCTGATTCCGCCAAATCCCTACTATATTATAAAAACGGATCTCTGTCTGTCTGTCTGTGTGTCTTTCTATGCACGGCCAAACGGCTCGACGGATATCGACCAAATTTGGCACGAATATCCGGTAGGCTCCCAAGTTGTGCAACGTCGCATTTTTAATTCCCTGACCATAGCGGAACTATGGTCGACCATGGTCAACTTCGTTAATTGAAATGGTAACCCCTATTTTTTATCGCGTATTCGTAATCTACGTGAAATTCTATCTACGATCGACCCTTCGGACTACCCCCGCGGTCGACCATAGCGCATCCATGGGCCCCTCCATGGTCGAATCCCGAATTGCTCAACGGATATCGACCAAATTTGGCACGAATATCCAGTAGGCTCCCAAGTTGTGCAACGTCGCATTTTTAATTCCCTGACCATAGCGGAACTATGGTCGACCATGGTCGACTCCTGAATGGCTTGACGGATTTTGATAAAATTGGGCACAAATACCCGGTAGGCTATGGGATTTTTCCGTCGTTTGCTGGTTCCACGATACTGCGTACAGCGAATCTCGGATAGCGAGCGAAGCGAGCGGTCAGGCTAGTATATTATATTTGATCTATGGGGTTAGTTCCGCAATTCGCGGAAGTACAATTTATCAATGTATCCTCCTGTACAATCCGTGATGTAAGGGCATGATCAGGCCTTCGACAGAATACTCAAATCTATAATTACTCGTAAAGCCCCTAATAAAATAAAATAAAATAAAACATATAAAACGCTGCAAAGTCCTTGTCACATGGGTTTATTATTCTATTGGACATACCAACATAAATGCTGGCTGTTCATTTATTGTTACTTTCATGTAAAATAATTGAAATAGCTATTTCTGGTGGTTTCCATCAATTTTGGCCCCTAAAACTTGAATTAGGTACGCTCCTTTTTTTTCAAATTATCTTTGATCATTGATAGTACCATTTAATCGTCTTGATCCACGTGTTGAAACTTTTCCTAGTACTATTCTACAAATTGATGGTGATTTCAGACGATTTCGCATGTTTTTGACTAATAAAAAATCAAATTTGGGAGCTAACATCTGGTACAACCTCAATTTTCCACTCCTTGGTCAAAATCGACTTCATATTCGGTCTTCTCGTCCACAAAAACATGGAAAACGATACCTCAAAAGCTCATTTTACTAACATGTTACTAAAACACACAAAGTACCTATTTTTATACACATTTTCACTCATAACACCCCTGGGTATATTCCGATCGGGCTGAAAAGTTTCGGGACACAACTAGGGCCCAAATGGAGCATGTGTGCGAAAGAACGAATTTTTTAGACCGAAAATGAGGCCGGTACACGTGATACGGCGTACGGCGGACGGACATTGCATTTTGGTTTATTATTCTGTGAATAATACACCTACGTATTCGCTCAGCAAAAAATTGTTATAACACCCCCTCAAAATATTTTCTTTTCCGTTTCAAGGTACGTAGATTCCAAAAATGCAATGTCCGTCCGCCGTCCGCCGTATCACGTGTACAGGCTTCATTTTCGGTCTAAAAAAATCGTTCTTTCGCACACATGCTCCATTTGGGCCCTAGTTGTGTCCCGAAACTTTTCAGCCCGATCGGAATATACCCAGGGGTGTTATGAGTGAAAATGTGTGTAAAAATAGGTACTTTTTGCGTTTTAGCAACATGTTGGTAACATGAGCTACTGAGACATCGTTTTCCATGTTTTGGGGACGAGAAGACTGAATATGAAGTCGGTTTTGACCGAAGAGTGAAAAACTGAGTTCTACCAAATGTTCAGCTCCCAAAATTTATTTTTTATGAGTGAAGACCCTGGGAAATCGTCTGAAATCACCATCAGTTTGTATAATAACACTGGAAAAAGTGTCAACACGTGGATCAAGACGATTAAATGGGACTATCAATGATCAAAGGTAGGTAGTTTAAAAAAAAAGAAAAAAGGAGCGTAGGTACCTAATTTGTGTTTTAGGGGCCAAAATTAATGGAAACCATCAGAAATACCTATTTCGATTATTACGCATGAAAGAAACAATAAACGAACAGCCAACATTTCTGTAGGTATGTCCAATAGAATAATAAACCCATGTGACAAGGACTTTGCAGCGTTTTGGAATCTACGCACCTTGGAACGGAAAAGAAAAAATTTTGAGGGGGTGTTATAAAAGTTTTTTGCTGACCGAATACATAGGTGTATTATTCACAGAATAATAAACCAAAAAAGTCACAACAAACCTCCCACTTTCCTTCCCTTTCTCTTAATTAGTTTGGGTAAGTTGGTCGGAATTCAGCCAGAAGAGAAAAACGCTGCACACAATTTCAATTAAAAATCAATGTTATCTGGCCCTTCACTGAATACATGTCGGGTGAAGGGTTCTTGGGTTATATTGAAAAATATTCGAATCCACAAATTTCACTTATCCATGGCCTTAGCCTAGAATACGTGTATTTCCCGAGAGTTTTACGTATTTTTTTTAGAGTGATGGGGGTATGGGTGAGGGTCATCGTAGTTCGCAATACTCAGCTGTCGCCATTTTTGCGATTCGGTTTCGATCTACTTAATATGCAGGAAAATATGAGAAAGTATATTGAAAACAGCAATAGGAATATCTACTACACACCGCCTAGTACATGCCGCCCCTGTAATGCACGCATAACTCCACAATGTATTTGATGAATTAATAAATTTCATTCCAGAAATTATAATATAGTAAAAAAAAGTAAACAGCCATTCCAGACTAAGGCTTTTCTCCGACCGCCCTGCCCAGAAATTAATAGGCATATTTACTGAATATCATTTCAGAAATTAACATATTTAATGAATTAATAAATTTCGTTTCAGAAATTAATATATTTAGGTAATTAATAAATGCCATTTCAGAAATTAATTGCCAAAATGTTGGCAACTAATTTCTACTTTTTTCACAAAATGTTGGCCCCCCAAAACACGTATTAGGCTTCTATTGGGTTATTATTCCATGAATAATGTATTCATCTGTAGTCAAATCGGTCATCTCGAAAAGGCTTGCGTCAATTTGACTCGGGCAGTGTTCTACGTTTTGACTCGGGCAGTTGAAGGGGTGAGAGTAAGGCCCTTCTGCGCCTCATCCCTGCGCAGTAGAGGGGAGCCCTATATATACCCCCGTTGCCCGCCGCCATGACACCTTCACCAGAGACCTTCAACTGAGACCTTTACGGAGATAGAGTACCTGCGATAGTTAGAACCTGTAAATAGAGTGTGTAGTAGAGTGTTTGAAGTTGAGTTGACTACTAGTTTAAATTCCCTTTTTGATTGCCCCAGTGAAGAAGAGACGATGCGACGGGACATGAAACGGCTTCTATCTGGACATTCACCATAACAGTCGAGCGAGAGAGGAGAGTGACGAGCCGGCCAGGAAGCGCGCCTGAACCCAGGCGTGTGAACCCACACTCCTGGGGAAGTATATGTTAAAGGAGTCCGAGCAGCCGAGGGAAGACTGGACCAGAGCCCTAAAAGGACCATCCCTGGACCACATGAATCAACTTCCAGAGAAGGTAGGACCCAACTTCCCTTTATTACTACCTGGTACTTAAGCGACACCTGTCACGTAATAGCGCCCTTCAGGCTTTCTGTGCATCCCACTGTCTGGAAGCAAAGTAACAGAGGGTCTTGTCCCTTTTGTTACAGCACCTCCAGCACATCTCACTTGGCCCCAGAAACGTCCCCAATTCCTGTACTATGGATCTCACTGAACCACAATCGAACCCACCGTCTGACCCCACGACTCTGGTGCCACATCTTGCTTGACCTTGTTAAATTGTACCACCCCACAGTAATAATTGCTCCCTTTGCGTTTGTATTTAACTTCCCGAATAATCACGACCATTCAGCTTCACATCAATCTTCTGTCTTAACTCTTGCGAAACCGCGACCCCCATACTTATATTGTCCCCATAATAAATTCAATAGCATCTACGTATTCATCTTATTCAGCGTCCTTGTCAATATCAGTAGAGTCACAGTTCAAACAGCCGACAGGCATCAAAATCTAGTAGTTTTATAGCATTAACTTCACAGGCTTCTAGTAACCTGTACCTGGTGTCAGTTCCTGTGCAACGCTGACTGCGGGGCCGATTGCCAACCTGCGAACTTCAGGTAATGTACCTACTTGTATAATTCCGCCTTCAAATTTAACGCCTTAGCTCGCCATCCATCCTTGACACACATAGGTAGGAATTTGACCAAGTAGACATTACACACCTATGTATTCGCTCCGCAACTTTTTTTGTAACACCCTCACAAAATTTGTTCGTTTTAGTTTCAAGTTGCGTAGATTCCAAAAAATGCAATGTCCGTCCGCCGTACGCTGTACAATCTATATCTAATTTATTTTTGGTCTAAAAACACAACTGCCACGCATAATACGTGTGTAAAAATAGGGTTTTTTATGGTTTTAGTGAACATGAGCTTGTGAGGTATCGTTTTCCATGTTTTTTTAGGGCGTGAAGACCGAATATAAAGTCGATTTTGACCAAAGAGTGAAGAATTGAGATTGTAACGAAGGTTCAGCTCCCAAATTCATTTTTCATGAGTAGTCAAAACCCTGAGAAATTGTCTGAAATCACCATAAATTTGTATACTAACACTAGAACATTGATCAAACATAATTTGCAAAAGAGCAGGAGCCTAATTCGTGTTTCTGGGGGCCAAAATTGGTGGAAACCATCAAAAATATCTAATTCAAATATTGCACATGAAAGAAACAATAAATGAACAGCCAAAATTTCTGTAGGTCAATTTTGAAGTCAATTTTGACCAAAGAGTGGAAAACTGAGGTTCTAACGAAGTTTCAGCCTGAAATTTGCCTTAAATGTTGGTCTGAAATCGTCTTTCTTACGCACTCATGCTCCATTTGGGCCCTAGTGGTGTCCCGAAACTTTGCAGCCCGATCGGAGTACACACAGGGGTGTTATGGGTGAAAAATTAGTATGAAAATAGGGGTTTTCGAGGTTTTGTTTGAGGTTTTAGTGAAGATGAGCTTGTGAGGCATCGTTTTCCATGTTTTCTAATTTTAAGTTAATCTCGAACTGAAGAATTTTTGGAGACCACCCGGAGCATTGTACGTCCAGCCGTTCGTTTCCACCGAAAAGTTTCGTCAACATGATCGTGAATGAAACGGTCTAAATCCGGCCTGGCTGAATGAAGTCGAGTTTGTTGTTCCGTGATATATCATTCGGAGAATCACGGCTCTTTTGGATTCTATTGATAGGTACTTCTGTAACCTGAAAGAACGTTAGGTAAGCTTCATGAATAACAAAAAACAGTCAATTTTCGAATTATTTAATCCCTCGCATTTTTATGAAACTGTAATTTCCGGGCAGGCTCCAGTACTTGATTTAGGGCTTTCCTGGAGGGAGCACGAGGGAAGGTATTGACCACAGAAAAGAGTGATCTTCACAGGTAAATAAACTGTTGTGATAAACTGTTGTGTAATCATTTGCAGTGTTTTCTTTTTTTTTTTAACTAGGTGTTTGTTGTTGTAGATAATTCAACAGTCCAATGTCAGTTTTAGGCATGGATATGTGGGGGAATATGGCTGACATTTACTTACTTTTACCATCTTACTACATCGTAGTAAAAGGTACGGTCGCACTAAGCCTGTAAATGTATCTAGGGTGACCTAGGGGGATCACGGGATCTCGGGCGACGGATAATCCGTGGTAATACTATGATATGAATATAATATATAATTCGTCATACGAATGAACTTTTCTTTGAAAAACAACGGTTCGTTTCGATGATTTGGGCACATTTGCATATGATGAATTTACCGGCGACTGGGATGGCCGTTTCGATCATCAATAACTCTCCTATCCCCAACAATCCGATCACGTCGCTACTACAAACGTAACGTTTCAAGCTCCTCCCTGATAATTATCACCAGCACCCTTCACTATACCGACCGTGGGGTACGGCAGAATCCCTCCCTCCCTTCCCTCAAGGGGTTACAGGTAATGAATTTGGATGGTGAAGCCGCTGATTATTGTATCGTTCCAACAAACATTAGTATTGATTCATCCCTTCACCGCCATCGAAGGGCATCTGTCAACCGGCGTGTCGGTGAAACGGGGGTATTGAAATGTTAAGAACATTGCAGTGCTGAATGTCAGGCGTAATCATCTCACAATCCGCCTTTTCATGGTGAGTCGTTAATCACACATAAGAAGAGGGTTGAAGCTCGTAGCTTATTCAGTGTTTCATTGTTGGTAAAATACGCTAGTAGGTACCCAGGTATTACACCAGCTTCAACCAATGGACGACTGTGATTTTCTGGAAATATTTAAATCAAAAATTAAATGTTGGATCTGGTATTTAGATTTATCAATGTGCTTCATCGACACCTCTCCGAAGATACTGAATATCTGAAGCACATTCGGATAGAGGAGCCGTGTATACGAGAACTGACACATAAAAACTTCCTAAAATGTCTACCTAAATTTAGCAAAAGAAAGAAGAAAACACTTTGTGAGCAGTCTGGCTGAACCCAATTATCGAGTTCCAAAGGAGTTTTCAGGGGTCATGTGTTCCTGGCGGTCCCCCGCGGATGTCACTGAGCCCGGCCTTATAGTAGCGTTTGCATAAATGCAAAAATCCAAATTCTTATGAAACCCGTAACTATTTTTTCGTTTGTTATTTTCAATAATTAACCTTCGGAATCATGCATGAAAAAAAGTTAACCCCACTCACCCCCCTCAAAATTTGAAGGTTTCCGTAACACAGAATCCAAAAATAGGATGAAAATATTTCTGCGCCGTACGCCGCACCCTCTTCGCAATTTTCTTAGTCACCATGAACCAAAATTAATGAAATTTGGTTTGTAGGTCCCATTTGGGGTCTAGTTGGCCCGCGAAGCTTATAATTACTTACTGAGTTGAGCTACGGCTCGACAACTTTCGATAGAAGGGTTTTATGATGTTTTTTAATTGATTTCGTTCTTGAGGATATTTTGAGACCACCCGGAGCATTTAAGGTACGTCCAGCCGTTCGTACACAGTAAAGCCCTGAAGTTGCACTGAAAAGCTTCGTAAGCATGTGTCTGTACAGTATTTAAATCCAGCCCAGATATCACTGCTGGAGAACACCTGATTATGATCACGCATGGCTGTATAAATCAAGTTTCTTGTTCCGTGATATTATTTCATTGGAAGAAAGATGCTTATTTTGAATTTTGTTGATAGGTACTTGTAACTTGAACAAATTCGGTTTGCTGTAGGGACAGCGACCACTCCCTACAGTTTTCGCAAATTTGTGTTCGCAAACCCTTGCCACACGCATAACTTCCTCACTTCGAATCCGATTTTGGTGATATTTTTAAGGGATCTCGCGGGTTGGGCCGTGGAGAAAAACGATTGGGTCATTGTACACCCTCGGCGCATTCGCAAACGCGAAATTCCTGGTAACAATTTGCTCACGAATAAATGGCCAAAGCGCACGCGCAAACGCGAAATGTGAGGTACTCCATTTCTCATGAACCTATGACTCTATTTCGATTTAATTTTAGATACTTTTCTTCAAAATACACAGAAGAATGTTCGTTCAAGTTTTTAAAAACTATGAGTTATGCTTCACGAATAACAACAAATAATTAATGGTAGAATTCTTAAGGTAATGAAACCGCATATTTATGAAATGAAACTAACTGCCCGGCCGGCTCCAATACTCGATTTAGGGTTTTCCTGGGGGAAGCAGGAGGGTAGGTATTGACCACACAAAACAGTGATCCGCGGAGAAGAGGCACATATACAGGTAAATAATAAACCGTTGTGTAAATAATCTGCAGCGCTCTTTAATTTAATTCCATATATTATAAAAAACAAAAAAATGGAGAAATACATAGGTAGTTGAGTTAAATGTCTTCATTGCTACTCCACACGACAAGTTATCAACCAATTTGTGTAGTGTGGGGAGTCAGCAGTTGTATACGAATGTGTTGTATACGAATGTACGTTCTACTCGAATTAACATTAGTAGGTAATAAAGTCACAGTTTCGGGAAGTTCAGTTACGGGAACGAAGTTAATAATTTAATCATATGGAAATCCAAATTTATATTTCTCATTATCATTTGTGCTCCAAGACAGTACCATAATTTTCATCATACCTATATAAATAGGTACGTTAAGATGGATTCGCAGTTCTTTACATCTGCATTTCCTAAGCCAACCTATGAGTCCTTCAACATGCTGCTTCTATTTCAAACACTGGTGTATTTCAACCCCTAAGTAGCGAGTCGAGGGTACCTACATTTGCTGTGCAGATAACACGAAGCAGTACATTGGCAGAAGTTCCAGTTCAAACAGTGTTTCCCAGGGATAGGCACGTGTCAGCTTGCATGTTCAGATTTTGACAAAGTACGAGTACCATCTCCACAGCCGCTCTCCCGACTTGTAGATACCTCCTGCTTCATGTAACTACAATTTCGCGAATGTGTAATGTATATCTGCCCCTTCATCAGAAATAGTGATATCGAACAAGCCCCTTAAACGCGAGGTGATTCCAACGATTCATCCATCATCCCCACACCTCCACACATGCCCCACCACTTGACCTAGGAAGAAGGACGCGGGACTGTGCGAAACGTGCACAGGCCCCTGCTGCCCAACTTCACTTCCCTAATTAGTTCCGAGTTGTAGTGTGTTAGGCGAAGGTCCCTCTTCCTCCACGACTGTCGCTCACCCCGGTTCTCTACCCACCTCACGCGCCTTGGGACAAAGGACGTTAATTTCTCCTAACCTTCTTTCGCAGTTTCTTTACTGGGGTTCTCTTTTTATCGCCCTCAGTCCTCTCCATTTAGTTCTCCAGCGACGTAAAACAAATAGAGGCACAACGTTTCAAGAGCTAAGTACGGGAAAGTGGCAAAAACATCATCTAGAATGAAAAAGAAGAGGGATTATCAACACACAATCACGAATGAAAGAAAAAGAATATTTGAGCGTCGCATTTAAATAAAGTTCCTGAACGATAACATTCGGCAGCCTCACGAATACGTGGCATTTAGTACAACAGAAATTTGCAATTTTATAAGTTAATCATTACCAACTTTTATGCCACCAAACGTCTTCCATAAATCGGTGGATATTCATTTTCCAAAGCAGCATTTACTTCTCTCTCAGATACGGTTGTAGGTATAGTCACCAAATGAAGCGCACCAAAGGCTCTGAAATTGGCTCACCCTTCCCTTGAATCGCTTTTCACTGTGCTAATTGATGAGAAAATTACCATACTGATGAGAGTATTACCATTTTTTGTATAGTGTCCACAACAACGTAGTGACCTGCAGTAACGACACACAAATTCAACATCCACGCCGCTGTTCGAGGACTGCCCTAAACACTACTTTCAGCTGGTTTTAACGACTTTTAATTCATTCAACTTTTCAGTTATCTATTTTAATTGATATCCACCTCGTTTCAAAGCGGGGTTGCGGTTGGTCTCCAAATTCTTAGAATGGAACCTACTTCCATTTGAAAAATGGGAAAGTAATATAAATAGAAGTCATGGGTACTCCTCATTGAGTTACGTAAAAATGATGATATATGCCGAGTATCTTTCAGCGAGGTCATCAAATCTTTACGGATTTTTAATAAAATAACTCCGCATTATTTCTGGTGCAAACCCTGAAAAGGTACTGAATCATCTCAAACTGTACTTTAAAAAAAAGTGGTTACTACTCAATAGTTATTTTACTGACACAAGCAAGCCCTTAAGGATGTACTGACTGAAAGGGCTGATAAAACATGGATTTGGAATTTGGAGAAAAACAGCCCCTTCGTCGATTATTTTGCGTAATAGACGAATCACAGATCAGTGGATTGATTCTCAAACGATATACGGCGCTATTCCAAAAATAATTAAGTTTCGTTACTATTCATTCCATACAAAAATTCTTCCGGAGTAGAGTTTTGGGGAAAAGACTCCTAACGGCCATTAGCATCTACGCAAGACCTAAGAATATCACCGTCGTGGCATAAATGTTCAATTTTGCACGCGCGAAATGAACTACCGCCAACAATATTATCATAGATTAAAATACAGAAATTCCATACAACAAACTGCAGTAGGTACTAAGACTCAGCTAACCGATCACAGAAAAACCCCATTTTCCTTCTTGTAGACCAGACGACGCGCGACGTACGTGCAGCATATAAACATATAATTGAGTTATTAGGTACTGAGGGAAATGTCATACGGCGAATGAATGGGAACATGCATGATTACCTTACTCGGATCTAAAGATAACAATTTTTTGAAGACATGATCGCCCAATTTTATTATGGAATGACATTACATGAATATGGATTTTATGAGCCCTTTCATGACTTGCCTAATCACGGAAATCAACAAATTTGGTAAATAGACCCAACTCTTTCCAAGCCCTCATGGTAACATCCCAATTGCAACATCTAGGGAGGTTATTGTTGTGATCGGCTGCTCCTCCACAACCTACACTATGTGTGAACATGCAGTACCTCAGAGTGGGGACCCTCCTACCCCCCTCTGATCATGTCAGGGGCCTATAAAAGAGCCAAGTGCCACTTATTAAATAACCATTCTCAATCAAAGCGATCGACTCGTCTGTTCAACTCCTCAATCACTACACTGGTGACATCAGACGTGATCAACGCCGCTCAGCGCCCGCCGTTCGTCTGCGTCGAGCACCGCCTCCACAGCGACGAACCCCACCACGCTCGGCACACGCGCCCCCTCCGACGCCCCACAGCGGCGCCCCACTCCGCCTACCGCGTCAACGGAGATCGCAGCGACCCCCCGCTACTTCGCCCCACCACCCCTCTGCTATATAACGAATCGGACGCCGGCGCCTCGTACACTTCCTGTTGACACCTCAACGGACTGGCACCTACGAAGAGAAGGAAAATGACGGATTCAAAACCGCAGAAAACCCCCGATGCGACCGCCGACGCAGCCGACACCGACCACTCGCCGCCCGACCAACATCCTATGTTTCTTCCACCGCACATGGGGCCCCCGAGCGCTCAAATGCCGCAGCCACTGCAGCTGGCGCACGAAACCGTCGGAAAACGACAACGCACGGCCCGACCAGCCGTAGCGGCCGTGGGCAACCCACCAACCTCCCGGCTCTTCATTCGATGCAAACGTACCGCCCTACAATTCCTCGTTGACAACGGCTCCGACGTTTCAATCGTCCCAAACACCCTGCTACGTCGAAAAACCACACGCCCAAGCGCTCTACGCGCCGCCAACGGCACCGAGATCAAAATGTACGGCACCCACGCCGCCGCGGTACACCTACCTGATCTTCCTCCGTACGAATGGACGTTCACAGTCGCCGACGTGTCAACACCGATCCTCGGCTCCGATTTTTTGACATACCACGGCCTACTCGTTGACCTACCCAACGCCCGACTCATCAAAGCGGCCACGGAGCGGTACATTACCGGAACGGTAGAATTCGTACCTCCGGGACAATCAATTTGCACGACTACAACGAACGAGCCCCGATTTCAAGCCCTCCTCGACGGCTACAAACCCTCCGACACACCATGCGACGCGCCCGTAGAACATCATATCGTCACGAAGGGACCCCCGTGTCACGCGAAACTTCGCCGATTATCACCGGACCTTTACGCGAAAGCAGAGGCCAATTTCGGCGAATTACTAGCAGCGGGGGTCATCGAACGTTCGGAAGCGCCGTGGTCCAGTCCGCTACACATTGTCCGGAAACCCGACGGCGACATACGTCCCATAGGGGACTACAGGGCACTGAATCGTCTCACGATACCGGATCGCTACACCGTCCCGCACCTACACGACTTCACGACAGCTCTGTATGGGACCACCGTGTACAGCACGTTCGACCTCGCCCGCGCATTTTTCCACTGTAAGATAAGCGAATGCGACGTGCCAAAAACAACGATCCTCACCCCCTTCGGCGCCTACCAATTCCGACGAATGAATTTCGGCTTACGAAACGCAGCGCAAATGTGGCAACGCTACATGGACCACGTCCTACGCAACCTACCCTTCGTGTACTGTTACCTCGACGACATACTGGTCGCCTAGGCGACCCCGTCTGAACACTACACCCACGTACGCACGCTCCTCGAGACCCTCACCAAATACGGACTACAAATCAATACCGCCAAGTGCCAGCTCGCCCGACCGTCAGTCAAATTTCTCGGCCATAACGTCTCATCCGACGGGATCACCCCCCTACCCGAACGCACGGCCCTCATAAAGAAATTCCCTCGACCCGACACCGTCCACGAACTCCGAAAGTTCCTCGGGCTGGTTAACTTCTATCACCGAGCCATACCACGAGCCGCATCGACCCTTCACCCCCTAGTGGAAATGATACCACCCGACGCGAGGAAAAAGGACAAACGCACGCTCACGTGGACCACCGACGCAGCCGACGCTTTCGACCGTGCAAAACGCTTACTCGAAACCTCCGTCACACTCGCCCATCCGGCCCCGACCCAACCACTCGTCCTACATACGGACTCATCGGATTTCGCCGTCGGCGCAGCACTGCACTTCATCGACAAATGGCACCTACGCCCACTAGGTTTTTTTTCACGCACGCTCAACCCGGCTCAACGTAATTACAGCGCATTCGACCGCGAACTATTGGCTATATACCTCGCCATCGTACATTTTCGGCAACAGATCGAGGGGTGCCCACTAACCGTATACATGGACCACAAGCCACTAACGACCTCCCTCGCGACTCAATCCAATACGGCCCCGCCAACGAGGCTCCGTCACCTCAGATTCATCTCCGCACGCTGTCGTGCACGCTGTCACTGATTATCAAACCCCGTTCACAATCCGTCGGCTCGCCGACGCACAGGCCGCCGATGAACACATCACCACCATGACACTCACGCCACACCAGATACAAGGGCACGAAATACTGTGTGATGACACCGACGCCGCGCCCCGCCCCTACGTCCCGACGCCTCTCCGCCTTGCTGTTTTCTGGCACTTACACGGGATGACGCATCCCGGGATAAAAGCCACAACCACCCTGATCCGGGCGCGATACTACTGGCCGAACATGACATCATCAATTCGGCTATTCACGCGCGCCTGCCCGAGTTGCAACCGTGCGAAAACGACGCGCCACATAAGGGCCCCCCTCGGCGAATTTCCCGACGCAGCACCACTGGAACACGTCCACATAGACCTCTTTGGCCCACTCCCACCGTCGGCAACGAAAAAATATATATTATCGATGATCGACCGCGCCACCGGCTGGTTTGAATGTGCCCCTCTATCGCCCATTTCCGCCGACGCAGTGATTACGGCCCTACACACCCACTGGATCACGCGATAGGGCTCCCCTGCCCACATCACCACCGACCAGGGCACACAGTTCACCTCCGCCGACTTCCACAAATACTGCACATCGATGGGCACGGAGGTATATCATACCAACACGTATCATCCCCAAGCAAACGGCCTCGTCGAGCGACTACACCGCATCCTCAAAGACGCAATAATCACAACCGACACGTCCCACACTTGGGCCACTCACCTCAGCGGCCTCCTCCTCGGCCTACGAAATCGCCCGGGCCCCGACGGCTATTCACCGGCTCAACGCCTCTTCTCAGCCACTCCTCGCCTCCCGGGGGATTTATTCACTCAGCCTCCACCGACAACCGTACCCCTCCGCACGAACGAGTCTTACCGCCACTACACACAGTCTTACATGCCATCTACCCTGCGCACAGCGACCCATGTGTACGTACGCGTCGACACACCGCGGGGGAAACTAGAGCCACCATACACCGGCCCCCATCAAATCCTCACAAACGACGGTAAAACCCTCACATACATCACGGACTACCACAAAACGCCGTCCGTGTCGGTCGACAGGTGTAAGCCGGCCCCCTATCCTACGCACACCACGGGCCACGCCACCACACCTACAACCGCCACCCACGCACGGAGCCCGAGTCTCGCCCGCCACCACTACGCAATCCACCTCCGCACGGCGCCCGGCACGGGACCTCCTCGCGACAACGGAGCACGGCACCCAGACCGACCCCACCCCCGGCACGTCACCCATGGCCACGCCTCCGGCACGGCCGACGTCGCCGAAGCCGGCACCGCCGCTACCACCGCACAGCCACCCACGCCCGCCAGCGTACCGCCGACGCACGCCGCCGCCCTGCTACCGCACGGCACACACCCATCACCGTCGCGACCCGTCGCGCCAACACCGACGCACCCGCCGCTAAACGGACACGACGCACCGCCCCCCCAACAACGACCCCTGCATTCACCCGGACAGCCCCAAAGGACCAACACACGCAACCTCCCACACCCGCCACACGAACCGGCACGACAACAACAATTTAAAAACATGCGTTACTTAAATTCTGGGGGGAGCCGTGTTGTGATCGGCTCCTCCTCCACAACCTACACTATGTGTGAACATGCAGTAAGTACCTCAGAGTGGGGACCCCCCGACCCCCCCGCTGATCATGTCAGGGGCCTATAAAAGAGCCAAGTGCCACTTATTAAATAACCATTCTCCATCAAAGCGATCGACTCGTCTGTTCAACTCCTCAATCACTACAGTTATAAACGGGGAAACTCTTCGAAGATCCTTCCACGTCCTTTTACACAACCCTGCAGCCCTGCACTACCCTTGTGCTAAAAGGCTTGACACCTCGGGGTTAGGTGGATGATCCTCTATGGTGTGATCCTCTTCTTACGCCCAAAACTGAAATCACTGAGATACCAGCCCCCGGGTAGGAATTGCGAAGTTCCGTGATGACAGTATCATCCGTACATTTGCAAGGAACGATAGTAACTAGCTATAGCATTTTTAAAATAAATGACATTGCCCAAACCTCTTAGAATTATATAAAATAGTGAGGCCCTTTGGAATAGAACTATTTGAAAACGCTGCAAAGTTCTTGTCATATGGGTTTAATATTCTATTGGACATACCCACAGAAATGTTGGCTGTTCATTTATTGTTTCTTTCATGTGCAATAATTGAAATAGCTATTTTTGATGGTTTCCACCAATTTTGGCCCTCAAAAACACGAATTAGGCTCGGATTTTTTTTAAAAAGATTATCTTTGATCATTGATAGTACCATTTAATTGTCTTGATTCACCTGTTGATACTACTTCTAGTGTTATTATACAAATGTATGGTTATTTCAGACAATTTCTCATGTTTTGACTAATAAAAATTAATTTTGGGAGCTTAACCTTCGTTACAACCTCAATTCTTCACTCTTAGGTCAAAATCAACCTAATATTCGGTCTTCTCGCCCTAAAAGTACAGGAGTACAACAAGGACCCAAATGTGTTCCCAAATGGGGACCCAAACAGTGTGCGGAAGAACGACGATTTCAGACCAAAATTTAACGTAAGTTTAAGGCTGAAACTTTGTTAGATCCTCAATTTTCCACTCTTTGGTCAAAATCGACTTCATATTCGGTCTTCTCGTCCCAAAAACACGGAAAACGATACCTCAAAAGCTCATGTTACTAAAACACAAAAGTAGGTACCTATTTTTATACCCATTTTCACTCATAACACCCCTGGGTATATTCCGATCTGGCTGCAAAGTTTCGGGACATAACTAGGGCCCAAATGGGGCAGGTGTGCGAAAGAACGAATTTTTTAAACCGAAAATGAAGCCGGTATACGTGATAAGGCGTAAAGCGGACGGACATTGGCTTTTATGG
Organism: Leptopterna dolabrata; assembly: GCA_954871275.1. Taxonomy (NCBI): domain Eukaryota; kingdom Metazoa; phylum Arthropoda; class Insecta; order Hemiptera; family Miridae; genus Leptopterna; species Leptopterna dolabrata. Next base: position 146,335,137 of record OX940974.1, read on the forward strand.
AATCTACGCACCTTGAAACGTAAAAGAAAACATTTTGAGGGGGCGTTATAAAAATTTTTTGCTTAGCGAATACATAGGTGTATTATTCACAGAATAATAAACCGAAAGTGAGAACGCCGTTTTGCACAGATAGCAATACAAATATTAAACACGTATTTTTTCTTTCTTTCATTGATAGGATAATAAGAACCACAATGCATAAATATCCGTTTGAGAATAGAATGGCCGAAATCAGTGGCGGGAGTTCAGGACCATTGTGTATTGAACGTCGACTGGCCAGACAGATGTCACGACTCCCACTATGGCGGCGCCCCTCTATAGAACGTTTGTGGTCCGGTAGATTCGGTGGCGTAGGGTATTAGTGTACCTACCTAGTTGCAAACAAGGCCCATTTGATACTTGAGCAACATACTTCCCCACGCAACCAACCCTACATATCTCTCGCTCAACACATAGTTTCATCTCGCATTTTCATCGCCCTTTTGAACGGATCAGTGGTCTAGATGCTCGATAGCGGTCTCATCCCGAAAACAAACATTTCTAGCGATGTTTGATCATAAAAAACTCGAATTTGGGATCGATCCGGATATTCACCAGAAACATAGGTATCATTAGAAGCTTGATTCGAACTTAAGACATTCAGGATAGGGCCACCTACACAATGAGCCATCATGGTTGATAACGTAGAGCCATCACCAACACCAGTGTTGTTGTTAGAACGAAGTGGAGATTTTCGGTAATGAGCAGTATGTAAATAAATCCGGTTAACGAATAGGCAAGAAGCAACACTCTTTATCTTCTGGATTTTTCTATGGAATCTCTAATCGATGGTGCATCAACAGGTGTTCAAATCTAGCAACCTTGGTTTTTGTAACAAAGTACCATAACTTTCTAATTTATCGTTTACAAATGTGACTTTTTTTATTTTTATTAACGCATTTATTGTTAGATAAAAAAACAATTTACAATGAATTAAGTACAGAACAAAATGAAAATTATTCCTAAATGCAAGAACCAAAAATCAATGCTACTCCCCTCTTTCAGAAAACTTGGGCTTGGGGGAGGAGTCGCATTACTGTGCTCTCCTCGACAAAAAAGGTTCTATAACATAGGATCTTCTAGAAGACTAGTAACATAGTTACAAGAAAAGAGAAAATTAGCTAAGCTTAGTTTAACTGAGATCAGAAAAAAACCCAAATACGTGTGAAAGGATGGAGAAAAATAAAGGTAGTAATACCTGCGTGAAAAAAAATAATGCGGGGAAAAAAGAAGAAGAAAAAACAAGATGTTAAAATATTTTATTTAAAAAAACACTAGGGTCACTAGCAAAAATCTTGAAGGTATAATTTTTTTAGCGCCAGCTTCAATTCCTCTGGTTGTACAACTGATTTCAATGAGTGCGGCAATGGAGTTGACTATTTTGATGCCGCGATAAATACAGTGATCTTGCTCAGCAGACCTAAGTTTCAGAGGAGTTTGTGAGTTGACGCGTCACTTGCTCCCAGTCAAACTATGTGGAATGGTTGAAATGTTTCCCTCTACACAGTCTGTGCACTCTTGCGACCACTTTTGTATTAACTGAATATTATAACGGCATAAATTTAAAAATCGAAAAGAGTGTGTCAGTCGGGAAGCTCCTTTTTTCTTTAACAATATTTTAATTTAACGTTTTTTGGGTAATGTACAAATGCACTTTGTCGTGGTATCCTTCCAGAACCTCTCCTCACAAACTTAAGATCTCGCAAATAAACATAGGAGTGGGGACAGAAGACGCAGGAGAACCGAGGGCCAGCCTGGGGATCACCATCCTCTACCAGCTAGAGGATGGAGGGAGACAGCTCTCAAGCACATAAATACTCGCCTCCTGCCTCTTTTTCCTCATTCTACGCTCTCCTCTAGTCGCTGACTACTTTCTCTCCTCCTTACCTCGTCTCTATCTCCTATCCCAAAAGATGCTGTCAATGGTGGTGGTACGCCCATAACCAACAGCCAACACTTCCTAAAAGATCTCGGGTATGGTGGTCGTCCGCCCATTACCTACCGATCACACATCCAAAAAGATCCGGGTGTTGGTGGTGGTCCACCCATAACCTTACCCGGCAACACACCCGAAAAGACTCCGTGAATGGTGTTGGTACGCCCATAACCAACGGACACCTCCGAGAAGATCCCGGGAAATGGTGGTGGTCCGCCCATAACCAGCCCGGGCACATCCTCCCTCATGCCACTCGTGGTGATGTACGCTAAAACACATTCATCACACACTTGATGCTGTAGTTGTAGCAACTCCCCATCCAATGGCCGATAAATCATAAATGACTGTATAAATTGCTAAATACAACATCCTCAAGTTAGGCAAGCTCAAAAAGTGTTTAACTCCTCGACAAATGGGAATAATTTTTTCAACCTACAGATCGTTTCGTTTGTATGTTCTTTCGATGAAAAACATTGATCCATGATTACACCAAGGCACCTGGTACTTTCTACTTGATCTATAAAGGGACAAAGACAAGATCCCTCACAACCAGTAGAATGACAATTTATAGTTTTAATCTCCGGAACCAATTGCCTTCTATTACTATGTGCAATAAAATTGTTCGCGCGAGGTTATCTGACTTCGGTACAGAACTGAATAGTTTCCTTGGCATCGAGGATAATTCCTCCCTGGGCTTCCTATTCCCTAGCCACCAAAAGTTTTGATGAATCAATAGCTAGGATTCAAACCCCTCATCAACGTCTAGTGATATTGGGGTCGAAAACTTGTTATCACAGCTGGAAGTGTGGCGCATTAGCCTACTCGGCGATTCGGGGAAGCTCAGCATCTGAGCTTCTGATGAGGTGATGGACGTTTGCGAGCCATGTGACACTCATTACGCTCCAAGCCAGAGATACCTATCTGCATGGAGTAACTCAAGCTTATACTGAGATGAATATTATGGTGTCGTGGTGGGGGTGTTTTAATCTGCTCATACGATTTATACTTTCGACAACATACATTTTTTCAAAATTCGAAAAATGGTATTTTGTCAGAACTATAAATTGCAGAATAAGGGGTGTAGGTAATTATATTGAAACCCCCTTTTAAGTTTCCCTCAAAAAACCTTCAGAATCATTAAAATAGGTGGGCCCATGAGTGGATAAAAACAGTGCAAAAAAAGGCAACAACTCACGTTGTATTCATGCTAAATAATAATTTTTAACAGCCAATAAAAATAGATGTTTTGAACTGATCAATTTACCGATAGTAAGTCTAACCTCCTCCCCCAAGAGGAGCAAAATGACCGAATAATAATCGAATAATTATTTTTTTAAATTCTGCCAATATTAGTGGCATATAGCTTCCTCGCATCGACAACATGATCGTATAAATCAATTAAACGTATGACAAATAATCGATTCAGTATCTACTGATTGCTGTGGATTCAAGAATTCTACCTATAATTTTATTTTTGTTATGTATCCTGAAAATTTCATCAAAATCGGGCCACAGGTCTGTGCAAAATTATGTACATCAGATTGCGCAGTGGCCATACCAGTGGTCCGATCCTTCTGGAATTCACAGGGACTGACTGTCTAGGGCCAAAACCGCATGGCCCTTGAAACCCTTGGAACCCTTGATCAGCGAAACCGGGCCAATGATTCGTGAGAAATTGAGTAGATACCTCAATTTGATTACTGAAAATAATAAACCAATAAGTCAAGAGCGAATTTTTCAGATATTTATTACAAGGCCAAATTTGACGGAAGTTCGAGCTGCTAATTGACGCACAATTTTCCATCGCCATTTCCGAACTGACAGAACGCGTTGACGAAATCAAACAGGGAATATTTGCAGGCCTCCTGGAATACCTCAACACCCTGTACGGTGGATAATTATTATATATGAAATGAAATTATATTACCTATATGAAATAATTATTGTATGAGCTATTTTTAAAGAACATTTTGGGCCGATTCCAAATATCTTTACATTTGTATGAGTACCTGCAGGTACAAAGTCCTAAGGTTCTACTTAGCAGGTCTAACGCCTCCTCTCGTACATGGGAGCGGAAAGCTGCAAAATGACGAAGTCGGACGAACGCCTTTCGTACGAAAACGTGTGAATGCCCATCGTCCATTGCCGCAGTATTTGTCCGAAATTCGTACAATGGAGTTCGCACTCGGAAACGATTCGCCTGATTCAAATGAAGAATTTTCAGCACTGGAATTATCACCTTAGATACTTGGACGTATTTCACAAAGACGACATCGGAGAAGGTGGGAGTTGTGGGCCAACCATATTTATGCAAAAAGGAAAGAATGAGGAGAATTTTCTCATTTGTGCCGCGATCGACAAACCGACGATGACCACCACTTTCCCTATTTTCGGATGAGAAAAGGCACATTTTGCTACATTCTGGAGAAAATGACTTCTAGACTTGAGAACTTGTAACAGCGTGGGCTGTTCTCGATACACTTTTTCTTCCGGTGGAGACGGGGTCGCTTGGGGAACCCTAATCGATATCCCTTCTTAACCGGTGATAATCTCGCTGGCCTAGGAGGAGGACTCTCGAGGGTCCACCCCCACTGTTACACTCTACAAACTTCAGTGATTTTCGAGAGACGATTTCCTCACAAGAACGGCTAGCTGTTACATTACGGTAATAATAATTTAAAACGCTGCAAATTATTACACAAAGCTTTATTATTTACCAGTATAGATCCAACATTTCTCCGTAGATCATTGATTTCCCCGGTCACTGCCTACCCTCGTTCTCTCCCTCCCCCACCCCCAGGAAAGCCCTAAATCGAGTACTGCAGCCGGCCAGGAGATTACAGTTTCATAAATATACGGTGGATTCAATAAGAACATTATCTAATTATTTGTTGTTATGACTTCATGAAGCATAAGGTTTGTTCAAAACAAAATCCAAAATAACCATCATTGTTCAAATGAAATAATATCACGGAACAATCAACTCTATTTCATACAGCCATCCGTGATTATAATGCAGTGCTAGGTGTTCCCTAGCACTGATATCTGGGCTGGATGTATACCGTTTCATTCATGATCATGTTGACGAAGCTTTTCGGTGCAAATGAACGGCTGGACGTACAATGTTCCGCGTGGTCTCTTCACTGTTTCCTCCTTTCACCTCCTGTGGCCCAAAATGTGACATCATCCTGACGGTTTCCTAACTATAAATCTTCAGTAAGTGGATTTTCGGGTTTTCGTTGGTTCGTCAGACCACTCTTCAACCCAAGAAACACTCCATACAGAGACGTGACAGCAGGTCACCATAAAAAAGAAAACACGTAAAACCGTGGCGAAAATAATAATAGCTTGTTACCTGCCGATCCTTACGGAGCCACAATTAGCGCCACGTCTATTGTGAAACCTTGGCAAAATTGCAACGAGCAGTTAAAAGCAAAAATTGCGGCATGCTGACGAAGGGCCACGCTCCTGCAAGACAACGCCACTCCCCATTCCGCTCGATACACTCAGCCCCTCATGGATTCATTGGAATGGGATAATTTCCCCCGACCAAGACCATGCTCCTTGCGCCTTTCACTAGTTAGGCCAAATGAATGGAAGTTTGGGTGAAAAACACAACTAGAATGATCAGGGCGTGCAAGATGATATCACGATTTGGCTGCAGGAGGTGGGCGGAGAAAAACGTAATGCTGGTACCTACTATAAAACAGGTATTTAGCTCGTTACAAATTTCGTTTCAATATTTAGCTTTTTGAGTAACCTAGAGGCGGTGTATCATTTTTGCACTCTGAATGACCCTGTAAAAGTATTCGACGCAGTTGACGTTGTTATAATCATTGTGGGGTTGAATAGTAGGGGCCAGGAGACATGGCGCGAATTATCGAAGAAATAGTTCGGGAAATAAGAATTTAAACTGACGGTCATTTGTTACTAAAGTATGCTTTGTAATCTGAACGATCATGACTGTCCCAGCACTCACTACGGCATGACTTGGCAGTTGTTGAGACCAAAGTGGCACGTCGTGCAGAAGAATAATGTCAAAACATCATTTTTGGCGTTTTCAACCAAAACATTGTGATTATGATCACTCGATGCAGTTTCAACGTGCGGAAACTACTCGCGGAAATACGACATTTTTTGTATTTCAGACTACAAATCTGTGAATGTGGTACGCTGGGTGCGCCTAATCGGGCTGGGACTAGTTGCTATCATCCAGCGCCCCAAAAAACGTGTGTTATTATTATTTTTTTTTTCGAAATTTTTCGAAATTCGGAGCACAACTAGGACCAAAATGAGACCCCAAATGTGTACCGAAACATTGTGTGGAAGAACGACGATTTTAGACCAAAATGTAACGTAAGTTTAAGGCTTAAACTTCGCTAGAACCTCTATTTTCCAATCTTTGGGCAAACTGGGCTTCATATTCCGTCTCCTCGTCCTTAAAAACATGGAAACGATACCTCACAAGCTCATGTTACTCAAACACCAAAAAACCCTATTTTTACACCCATAATTCACCCGTATATTCAGGTATATTCCGATCGGGCGGCGAAGTTTCGGGACAAAACTAGGGCCCAAATGGAGCCTGTGTGCGAATGAACGAATTTTTAGACCAAAAATAAAGTAGATCTGGATGATACGGCGGACGGCGTACGGCGGATATTGCATTTTTGGAATCTGCGCACCTTGAAACGTAATAGAAAAAATTTTGAGGGGGTGTTATAAAAATGTTTTGCTGAACGAATACATAGGTGTATTATTCACAGAATAATAAACCAAAACAAACATACAACAGTATGAATAAATCTGCATTTAAGGCTTACTGCGCTCATTCTCGTAGTTGTGTCAATACCCAGAGATTGCCGAATAGAACGCCCCCCCCCCCCCCACCACCAAAGGTGGCGGGGGGGGGGGGGGGGGGGGGGGGAGTTTATTACTGAGCGGAATCAGGAGTTCAATTCAAAGCCTCGGGTTTTCCAGTGGATGTGAATTTATCTGAATTCCTCGCTGGTAAAAAAAATGGCCCCTGGTAAAATTTGATTTAACCAAAACAGACGAGCGGTGTAGGTGTGAAGGAGGGGAGGGGGGGTTCTGAGCTGATTGAAGGATATCCGGAGATAAGAAGAGGATGAAGAATGTGGTGGTTGTGGTTTGGTGGAGAGTGGGTAGTGGGGAGGGGGGGGGGGGGGTTAGCGGTTGATTGGAGGTCATAAGCGCCATCGGGGAATCAGACCACGTTTTTGGTTTAGCGAACCTTCCGTCACAACCCCCTTCTTCTTCCCTAGTTCGGAGGTCTAACTTAGCTGGATGAAATACCCTCAAACCTTTGTGGCGAGAATTACTCGAGGAGTCTCAGCAACCGATTTTTCTGCCGTTTTTCTAACTCTACCCCACCCCCCCCCCCCCCCCCGCCTAAACCCTTTTTCTTCTTTCACACAACCGCGTCCAATGGCTCCGGTGGCGATTCACCGCAATTACCGTCTTTCGTTACAGGAGAGCTATGGATCATACATGTGACGGTATATGGAAATCCCGTCCAATTTGATACTGGATCCGGGCTCTTTACCGATCTTTTTGACAAGCGAGTGATGGGGCGGTCGATCCGCGAAAACGAATCATCACCTCCTGGAAGCAGTGCGTAACAATCCTCCACTGGGGTGCGTGTAGTAAAAAACTCAAAAATAAGGTATACACGCAGTCCAAAAGCGCGCTCTGAAAATGTTGTTCAAGAAGCTATTTAGGCACCCTAACGCAAGCCTGTTTGCAGAGCTCAAAGTAATGAATATTGAGCAGCTATACATTAAGCAAATGTGCCTATTCGTATTCAAAAATAAATAAAGATTTTTAGTAAATGTACGCGAGTCAAGGGGAAAATTGTATAGACTAAAACAAGAGAAAATATTAAGTAAATTGAGCGAACAATCAATAATATTCCAAGGAAAAATCATTATCAACAAGCTCTTCGATGATCTTTATCCCTTAACCAATTCTGCTATATCCTGCAAGGCATTCAACAGAAAAGTAACTGAAATAATATAACGAAAGTGTTGACTTTGATAACAAGAAGCATGATGTACCTATTCTAATAACAAAGTAATCGCAGTCTATAATAACAAATGATGTAATCACGTAGCAAAATCAAGTACAGTTAACATAAATAATAATATAAAGGTCGTTGAATATAAGGATAGTAACATAAAATAATAGGAACTAAGTAACATGCACAAGCCGAGAAAAGCAACACTGAACTGGGTCACAGCCCTAGGCTTTCCGGTTCAGGCAACCACAACCAAACCATTATTTATAATTTATAACTTATACCTATCTAATAACCGTCATACGATACATGTTAATTCATTATTCATAACAGTAGCCATAAACTGTGTCGTATATTTTTATGTACATAATATCTGTTGAAGTTTGTCTGCGGAATTTTGTGGCAAAAAAATAAAATTCTATTCTATTCTAAATTCCAGGGGCAGCTGTCACACTGCCTCCCTATTCCATTCTTTAGTTTCATCCTTAGTTTCTTTATTCCCAATTCCGCCAGTACAATGATTGTAGGAGCTAAGTTCTCCACCAGCAAATAATTAGCAGCAGTACCATTACGATGGAAGCTATCAACTTTGGAATTTTTCAGATGAGCCATCCCTGAAAAATTCTATACTATTTCAGCCTCGCGTCATTTAACTTTAAATACTGATTCCTCAAATAAGTAGGTATGTTTTTAAGGGGCGGAGAGTGACGGTATATGGAAATCCCGTCCAATTTGATATTGGATCCGGGCTCTTTCCCGATTTTTTTGACAAGAGGTCGACTCACAAAAACGAATGGTCAACTCCTGGAAGCACTGGGTAAAAATCAAACCAATGTCTCTCGAGGGGCAGCTGTCACACTACCTCCCTACATTTCTGGAGTGGAGAGGGCTACATACAGCAATCTTACTCTTAATGCAAACTCCATAATGTTGGATACAGAGAGGAGTGAGTTATTGGAGGAGAAATATCCCATACCCATACCTCTCAACAATGGGCCATGCGCATGATTTTCAGTGGTATTATTTCCATGGTCCTATTATATGTATAGGAATGGACGTATGGTGACATCGTCAAAAAAAGGTGTCAAAGAAAACCATGGAATCTTGTTCAGAAGTGCTCAAAAACAGTTTCTACATGGTTTTCCGCTCGATGTCGCTCCGCACATGTGTACGTACGTATGCTGGAATTTCAAATGGTCATAACTTCCTCAAAATATAATCTTTTTCCTATTTTCTTTTTGGGGTTTGTCCAGCTCGCTTATTGGTTTTGAGTTCGTTCGCTTTTCATTTAGCTAATTGACAGCAAAAAATATGTCAACGTGTCCAACATTTCTAGATTTATGAGCTCAATAACGTAGATGTGGTGTCAGAAAGTGGATCTATGGAAGTTTATGAATTTTGACCGAAATGGGCACCTGCCGTCCATACTATTAAAATTATGAACATGGAAGTATTGTATGGCAATCTCTACACCGGAACTTCTTTACTGATAGAGAACATCTTCAAAGTTGTAAAAACGCTGCATGTTATTACACAACGGTTTATTTCTTACCTGTATAGATGCCCTTTCTGCATGGGTCACTGTTTTCTGTGGTCAATACCTACCCTCGTGCTCCCCCCAGGAAAGCAGGCAGTTACAGTTTCATTAATGCGCGGGTGTTCCCTAGCAATGATACCTGGGATGGATGTATACCGCTTCATTAGCGATCGTGTTGATGAAGCTTTTCGGTGCGAACGAACAGCTGGTTGGACAACGAACCGGGTGATCTCAAATATTCCTCAGTTTGAGATCAATTCAAACACGTAAAAAACCGACATCGGCGCCCTGGAAATTTCAACCCCTATTTTTTACCTCTTAGAGACGACTGACAGTAATGCCGAGCTTCGCGGACCAACTAGACCCCAAATGCCAAATTCCAAATTACATTAATTTTTGTTCATGGTAACTATGGAAAGTGCAAAGTACAGCGGACGGCGTACGGTGGACGGACAGAAATGTTCTTATTCCATTTTCGGATTATACGTACCTTGAAACGGAAACTACCAAATTTTGGGGGGAGGGGGGGGGGGTAAAAATTGCATGCTAGATTCCAAATGATCATTATTGACAATAATAAACCAAAAGGGGCTACTCCGAAAAAAATTAGCGCTCCTCAATTTTGGTTTATTATTCTGTGAATAATACATCTGTGTATTCGCTCAGCAAACAATTTTTATAACACCCCCTCAAAAATTTTTCTATTCTGTTTCAAGGTGCGTAGATTCCAAAAATGCAATGTCCGTCCGCCGGATCACGCATACCGGCTTCATTTGCGGTCTAAAAAAATTCGTTCTTTCGCACGCATTGTCCATTTGGAGCCCTAGTTGTGTCCCGAAACATTGCAGCCCGATGTGTATAAAATTAGGTACTTTTTGCGTTTTTGTAACATGTTAGTAACATGAGCTTCTGAGATATCGTTTTCCATGTTTTTGTGGACGAGAAGACCGAATACGAAGCCGATTTTGACCAAAGAGTGGAAAATTGAGGTTCTACCAAATGTTCAGCTTCCAAAATTGATTTTTTTATGAGTCAAAAACCTGGAAAAAGACCTAGAAAAAGTGTCAACTCGTGGATCACGACGATTAATTAAATGGCACTTCCAACGATCAAGGATAATTTGGAAAAAAAAGGAGCGTACCTAATCCGTGGTTTGGGGGCCAAAATTGGTGGTAACCATAAAAAATAGCTATTTCAATTATTGCACATGAAAGAAATAATAAAGGGACAGCCAAAATTTCCTTAGGTTTGTCCAATAGAATAATAAACCCATGTGAAAAGGACTTTGCAACGTTTTGGTTTATTATTCTGTTAATAATACACCTATGTAATCGCTCAGCAAAAATTTTCATAACACCCCCTCAAATTTTTTTCTTTTACGTTTCATGGTGCGTAGATTCCAAAAACGCTGCAAAGTCCTTGTCGCATGGGTTTATTCTACTGGACATACGTACAGAAATGTTGGCTGTTCATTTATTGTTTCTTTCATGTGCAATAATTGAAATGGCTATTTTTGATGGTTTCCACCAATTTTGGCCCCCGAAAACACGAATTACGCTCGGCTTTTTTTAAAACAGATTATTCTTGATCATTGATAGTACCATTAATTTGTCTTGATTCACCTGTTTATACTACTTCTAGTGTTATTTATACAAATGTATGGTGATTTCAGACCATTTCCTAGGTTTTTTACTGACAAAAAAAGAATTTTGGGAGATGACCCATCGTTACAACCTCAAATCTTCACTCTTTGGTCAACATCAACTTCATATTCGGTATTCTCCCCCTAAAAAACATGGAAAATGATACCTCAAGCTCATGTTCACTAAAAACTCAAAAATCCCTCGAAAACCCCTATTTTTACACCCACTTTTCTCCCATAACACCCCGGGTGTATGCCGTGGGGCTGCCGTGTTTCGGAGCACAACTGGGACCCAAATGTGTTCCCAAATGGGGACCCAAACTTTGTGCGGAAGAACGACGATTTTAGACCAATATTTAACGAAATTTGAGACTGAAACTTAGTTAGAACCTTAATTTTTCACTCTTTGGTCAAAATTGACTTCACATTTGGTCTTCTCGTCCCAAAAACATGGAAAACGATACCTCAAAAGCTAATATTACTAACATGTTACTAAAACACAAATTTCAGACAATTTCCCAGTTTTTCACTCATAAAAAATCGATTTTGAGAGCAGAACCATTGGTAGAACCTCAATTCTCCACTCTTTGGTCAAAATTGACTTCATATTCGGTGTTCCTGTCCCAAAAAATATGGAAAACGGTACCTCAAACGCTCACGTAACTAACATGTTACTAAAACACAGAAAGTACCTATTTTTATACCCATTTTCACTCATAACACCCCTGGGTATATTCCGATCGGGCTGCAAAGTTTCGGGACACAACTAGGGCCCAAATGGAGCATGTGTGCGAAGGAACGACTTTTTTAGACAGAAAATGAAGCTGGTACACGTGTAACGGCGGACGGACTTTGCATTTTTGGAATCTACTCACCTTGAAACGTAAAAGAACAAATTTTGAGGGGGTGTTACAAAAATTTTTTGCTGAGCGATTACATAGGTGTATCATTCACAGAATAATAAACCAAAATGCAATGTCCGTCCGCCGTACGCCGTCCGCCGTACCACGTGTACAGGCTTCATTTTCGGTCTAAAAAATTCGTTCTTTCGCAAACATGCTCCATTTGGGCCCTAGTTGTGTCCCGACACTTTGCAGCCCGATCGGAAAATACCCAGGGGTGTTATGAGTGAAAATGTGTATACAAATAGGTACTTTTTGCGTTTTAGCAACATGTTAGTAACATGAGCATTTGAGGTACGGTTTTCCATTTTTTTTGGGGACGAGAAGACCGAATGTGAAGTCAATTTTGACCAAAGAGTGGAACATTGAGGTTCTAGCGAAGTTTCAGCCTTAAATTTAGGTACGTTAAATTTTGGTCTAAAATCGTCGTTCTTCCGCACACAGTTTGGAAACACATTTGGGTCCTAGTTTTGCTCTGCAACACGGCAGCCCAATCGGAGCACATCCAGCGATGTTATGGGAGAAAAATGGGTGTAAAAATGGGGGTTTTCAAAGGATTTTTGAGGTTTTTGTCAACATGAGCTCGTGAGGTATGGTTTTCTTTTTGGTTTTTAGGGCGGGAAGACCGAATATTAGGTTGATTTTGACCGAAGAGTGAAGAACTGAGGTTGTAACGAAGGTTAATCTCCCGAAATTCACTTTTTATCAGTCAAAAACACGGGAAATTGTCTGAAATCACCATACATTTGCATAAAAACACTAGAAATAGTATAAACAGGTGAATCAAGACAATTAAATGGTACTATGAATGATCAAGAATAATCTGTTTAAAAAAACCCGAGCCTAATTCGTATTTTTGGGGGCCCAAATTGTTGGAAACCATCAAAAATATCTAATTCAATTATTGCACATGAAAGAAACAATAAATGAACAGCCGAAATTTCTGTACGCATGTCCAGTACAATAATAAACCCATGCGACAAGGACTTTGCAGCATTAAAAAAAAAGCGTTGCTGCAGGGGGCGTCTAGCCGCCAGTGGTTTAAAGTTCATGACGGTTCGTTTATTGTCGAATGAAATCTGGGGGACACCCCCAGACCCCCGGATTATGCCAGTTTAGATCAAGGATCAAAGCAAGGAAACATGGAACATGTTTTTCGAAAATGTACATGATAACAGAGGATATGGAGATATGTAGAAAAACTTCTGCCAATTCGAGTAGGCACTATAGCTTCTTCACTTGAATCACATGAACGTATAGACTAGTTGGGTAGGTTCGTTATGATACGGGACCATCTGCGATCCAGCCCGCGTGTACCCTCGAAATTTCATCTCTCTACGACTGTTTTTCGCGTAGTTAGAAGCTTTATAAGGAAACGGTCAACATTTCATGTTAGCGCATGCGGAGATCAAAGTTACATTACCGTTTCAATGAAATTGATTTGTATTATTCCTGACCGACCCTCCCAGTTTGAATTGATTTCAACGATATTTAGGGTAGTTATGGGTGTTCCAATTATTTCACGTTTGCGCATGCGCAGACGAAAGTTACAGTACTTTTTCAATGATTTTGGTATGGGACCATCAGTGAGTCAACCTGCACCTACCCTCAAAATTTCAGCCCACTTCGACCTTTATTTGGGGTAGTTGTGGGTGTTGCAAGGAATTACCACAGACAGAGAGACACGGAACCAAATATGTTCTTCGATGTCTGAAACGGAAAATGGTAGTGGAAATTTTCATTTTGGAGGACATGAACTTTTTTTACTCAATCACGAATCAAGGCTTCCCTGCCTTCGGTAGTGAGGAAGCAAAAAAAAAAAGTCGCGGGATTTCCAAGCCTCGGACCAGCGACCTAACGCAATGTAATGTAATACACGTCCTCAGCTGCTTTTGGCGATTTTAGGGTAGTTAGGTAGAACCCCCTCGGCAGTTTTCGGCGGAGTGAGGCCTTGCCATGCTCTCCTGGGAGTTGGGTGGTAGGAGTGGGGTAGAGGGATAACTGTGGTGGCGATGGGGAGGGGAGAGTTCCCCTGGACTGGACGGGACGTTTTGCAGCCTGGTTTACTCCCGTAAAAACATGTTCCAAGTTAAAAAATACGAGTACCTAAGTAAAACTGTTATATATGAAAATAAGGCGCACTATGACCTATGAATTTCTGACACTTCTAATAGCTTACCGGTGTGAACCTCGCGGTGAACTCCACAGGAAGCGTTACCGAGCGACCAAGCGATCAGGCAATGACCGTTCGATCGCGCGCTATCGCTTCCAGTGGAGGACCGGCCCACAGTGGGACGACTGTACGGGTCCAACGGACATCTGCTTGTAACTCATTCGGGATGTTCATTAAATGGCTTCACGTGCATAAATTTCTGTTTTTGAAGGTTGAAAGTTAATTTTGGACACAAAAACACGCTGCGAAGACCTTTTCACTTGGGTTTATTATTCTATTTGACATTCCTACAGAAATGTTGGCTTCATTTATGGTTTCATTCATGTGCAATTTCGGCCCCCAAAACATTAATTAGTTAGGTACGCGCCTTTTTTTAATTTTATTTTTTCAAATTATCTTCGATCATAGAGTCACTTAATCGTCTTGATCCACGTGTTAACTTTTTCTAGTGTTTTTATATAAATTAGTGGAGATTTCAGACTTTTTCCCAGGTTTTTGAATCATGAAAAATCAATTTTGGGAGCTTAACATTTGGTAGAACCTCGATTTTCCACTCTTTGGTCAAAATCGACTTCATATTCGGTCTTCTCGTCCCCAAAAACATGAAAAACGGTACCTCAAAAGCCCATGTTACTAACATATTACTAAAACACAAAACGCTGCAAAGTCCTTGTCACTTGGGTTTATTATTCTATTGGCCACACCTACAGAAATATTAGCTGTTCATTTATTGTTTCTTTCATGCGAAATAATTTAAATAGCTATTTCTGATTGTTTCCACCAATTTTGGACCCCAAAACACGAATTAGGTACGCTCCTTTTTTTTTCAAATTATCTTTGATCATTGGTGGTGCCATTTAATTGTCTTGATTCACCTGTTGACACTTTTTCTAGTGTTAATATACAAATTGAACTTTTTCTAGTGTTAATATACAAATTGATAGTAATTTCAGACAATTTCCCAGGTTTTTGACTCATAAAAAATCGATTTTGGGAGCAGAACCCCAATTCTCCACTATTTGGTCAAAACTGACTTCATATTCGGTCTTCTTGTCCCAAGAA
>OX940974.1:146350664-146434986 GCA_954871275.1 Leptopterna dolabrata
CCTTACCCGCCCTGCGGCCGGAGAAATCAAGCGAAAAAAAAATTAATTGGAGGGAAAAACCTTCAGTTTACAAAAACGCAATGACCTACCTACCGAATAATTTTGCCAAGACGCCGTTGCTGGGGATGGCCGCTTTACAAAAAATAGGAAATCCGGAAAGGATACGACCGGCTAATAAACCTTCCCCGGCCAACTCCGAGCATTATGCGAAAAACCTTATAAAAATCCGTGAAGCCGTTTTTCCGTGATTCGAACAGAATCATCGATTTATAGTATAAGATAACCCCTTTCATTTCTTCGAAGAAAATTTTTCAAAAAAATAGACTGCGCCTTATCTGCGTCTCCACCTTGTTTCCTTCCATTCTCCATTCTCATCTAATTCCTGATATGCACGATCGGTAGCATACTTATGCCAATAAGTCAACTACATTACAACGGGGAATTCCCCCTTGTTGCAAGTATTCGTAACTGATCGAGCTCAGTGACAGCTTTGCAAAAAGCTGCAATATGATGACATATACAGACGGGAAAAATCATCTCCTGCTGATTGAAGCGGATTAGATACCATGACGTCACCGACCCCGCGGCGTGCCTGGAGGGCGAACCGCTGCACCAGAATACGTCTTTCACGGACTCGCTACCTTTCCACTCGTTTAGTGGCCAAACTAATGCGGGCTGAAAATTGGCACATTGGAATTTTCAAGTAGACTGAACAAGATGACAATGCAATTTTACATTTTCAGTGCCAATGGAATAGGCCATTTATAAATGTGCGCTTACTCATCAAAGCGTCCATAGGATCTGTGGTACACCGGGGATTTATAAGCGCAGAAAAATGATGGAACAGTATTCAGCTCGAAAATACCTCCTGGGCTCGGTTTCTGCTCCTGACTAACTTTACAGTTTTTATTGACTGCGTGAGTTGTGGTTTTGTTTTTCAGTCATAAAGATTGTAGTATCCCCCGTGGCAACAGAGAACTCCGTAACGAATCTACCCATTTTTACAACCACAAGATGATCAGTAGAAGGTAAAACCGTCGTCGACTTGAAAAAGCGCGGTCTGTAACTAAATGAACCAAGAGAAAACTATAATAAAAATGGGCTCATAAAGGTTAATAAGTGGGTACACAAAAGCTCTATTCAGAACCATCGGGATAGAAGTGAAATAGGCTGCTTATCCAAACATGAAGCTGTTAGTGGAAAGTGGGTCCATAAAAACGAATATAAAAGCCTTTACATTGAAGGCCCCGCCCCAACGGTACGACGCGGGGAAGAAGTTTTTATAACATTCTTACACAGATAAAAATGGAACGGTACCCACTCAAGTGAGGTAAAAATAATTTATGAACGGGGAATTACCATTCAATGAAAGGATTTGAATAGAAAATAATATAAATTCATAGTGGAATACGATCACACACATAAATGAAGCAAAAATCTCTCCCTGTAAGGAATGAACATTAGCAAGTATGAACACTTCAGTAGACGTACTTGTATAATTGGGTATGCTGATATCATCGGATTATTTGTGTCAAAATCCGTGAGCTATCTTGCTTCTGCAATCCTGACTTTGCTTCCAAGTCTACAAAGTCTGTTGAACCATCGTTGGGTGATAAAGTACATTTTCTCTGCTACAATCCTTAGTTACAGATACAAATGAACCGTATTACTCATTTGGAATCCCTGGAATCGGGGAGTCCCGGGGGGCTTCAACATCTCATCCCAAGTTACACATAACAGACCTTCCGCAACAAATTTAAATCCGCCTGTATCAATCCATCTGTATGTTTGTGTATTTGAAACACGCATATGCCACTCTCACCCTATTCGCCCGATTTGAATAAACATTTTGAGAGGTGATAGGGGCTTTCTAGATGGTCCTACTGGAGTCTGGTTTGAGATACGAATGGCACTCTTTTGACTGCGCGTTTACCTCCCCCCGATGTTGATGGAACCAACTATTCATAAGGTTTGGTCCGAAATAATAAATTGGTTCTAGTACTATATACATTTCAAGGATAGCTAATAAGCATCTCTCCTCAAACCCGAACAAAAGAATGGCAAATTTGAGTTCAGCTGGCAATCCTAGTCATTTGGAAAAATTTAATTTAGCCGGTAAATTCTTGCCAGTGCCAGTTGGATGACTGGAATCGATCTGGCAGTCCTAGTCAGTTGGCTGATATGAATTAGTTGGCGAAGCCTAGTTGGATAGTATCAGTTTAATATGTCTAATTACAACCACTATGGCAAATTGGTATCAAATCGAAGAAAGTCGGCCAGTTTGTGTTCAACTGAAAAATTCCTCTACTGGAAATATTTCGTGCGCACCCAGCCAACACTAAGTCAGTTGGCAAATTTGTGATAATCAGAAAATCAGAGTTTATCTGACAAATCCCTGTCAGTGAAAAAAATTTGAGCACAGCTAACCAGTTCTTAGGTGGATGAAAATGAGTTCTGATTTGTGAACTGTTAGGTAACCATACCATTATAGGACGACATTGAAATCACATCACCACTGATTGATATGTTCTTTCCTCGACCCCAAGTATGTAGTCCAATGCTGATTACCTTCCAAACCATGAATCTCCTTGAATTGGCGAGACTCGTTGATGGTCATGAACAAGAAGCAGCGCAAAATGAAAATTTAATAATACCAGGTTAAAACTGAGAAACACAGCGGTTAGCTACAGTAATTATTTCCTTTGCGAGTTGTTTTTCTCCTGAATATTTACGTTCTTTAACCAAATCCTAGCCTTTGAATTTCGTTTTATTTGCTGTTACTAGTCCATTTGTCATGGCGGTGTCCGTGTGCTAGTTAGTAGAATGTTCTGTTACCATTTCAGTCAGTTTGTGCATTTATTGGCATTATGATAAGGGGGGGGGGGGATGATTTAAATTGATGTACCATCCCATAGTTGTTGCCGCTCTGCTGCCCACCCACTTCGCTAACGTTTTTGCTCCTAGCCCGAGGTTATATTGCCCAAAATATAATTATACAAGAGCTCAACAGGGTTCATGTAAGTCATACCTACTTGGTGGGGCCTAAAAACTAAATTTCCGTGTCCAGGGAACATTTCGATGGGTCCTGTTGATGTATCCCTTTCAAGGCGGTCGACGCCGACTCGACGTAGAATAATAGCTGTTTGTCGCAAAGTGGCGACACATGCTCGGTGCCGTGAAGACGACTGGGTCCTGAAAGGGGGAAAGCAGAGAGATTTTTGGCTAAGGACGGGTAGCTGGATGGACGGATCCCAACTCAAGGGAAGGAAGGGTTGATGTGTGATGGTGGGATGACGTCGGTGGTGGGGGACGATAGGTTGACGAAGGCTATGTGTGGGGGTGGGCGGCCAACTGGGCATTGTGTACTATCCTATTCAAGGGCCTTCAGTCCCCTGTTTGCAACAACCAGAGGGTAAATACTACCTGTCTCCTCCCCAGTTATTCATGGCCTCACTCCACATCCTCATACCCACTTGGCCTCTTTCTCTCCTTCGAAAATACAGCAATGACCACAGAATAGACGGATTACCTACTCTGAGATGATCATTCGTCAAACTTTTTAACCAGTCATCATCAGTGTAGTCCTAACTCAACCGAAAACCAAGTTGGAAACGTCTGCCAAGATATGCCACATGGCTGTCTCGATGACATTGCATTATTATGAATGTATCGTTCATGCAGCGGGACCATATGAGCGAACTTTCACAGATACCCACTTACACTAGGAATGTGGTAAACGATTCTGTTCGCAAACTTGAACCCCCCCCCCCCCTCCCTTTCAACTGCGTCAACAAGGATCTACTTTTGGAAACATTGTACAAAATCGGAATTAGAGGGACAGTGCACAATTGGTTCAAGAGTTACCTGACCCGTAGAACTCAAATAGCTGCTCTAGACAGCGGTGTCTGGAGCGATTCTTTTACTGTAGATGACTGCAGCATTGCCCAAGGGACGGCCTTAGGCCCACGTCTCTTTATTACTTAAATGAATGATATAATTAATGTAAATCTACATGGAAGTACATATTCATTTGCGGACGATATTGCTTTAATTATTAAGGGTCATACTTGGGATGAAGCGGAACACAAGCTTAAGGCAGCTCTCACAAATATTAAACGGTGGATGAACCTGACCAAGTGAAATTTAAATGTAAAAAAATTTAGTATCCAACCATAGTTGTAACTGGAAAAGAATGGCCGAATAATTTGCAAGTAACCATCCATGAAGAGAGTTGTAACCAACATAAATATTTATACACCTGTGAATGTAGTAAGGAATGTACGATATTCGGGGGTTTATATAGATTATAAGCTTAAATGGGACGATCATGTCAAATATATCACCAATAAATTAAGGAAAACAGCGTTTGTTATGAGTAAGATTTTAAAAAAAACTGTATACTATGCCAGAGTACAATCAACTTTACAGTTTGCAATGATAATATGGGGAGGTACCTTCAAAACTTTACTGGAACCACTGTTCTACAAAAGAAAATATCAAAGATAGGCTTCAACAAACATGGAAGATGCTCAACACTTGTATTGCTCGAAGAATTACACACTATGAGTGTCCAAATTTCACTATGAGCTCTATACTTCCAATTTAGGTAAATACCTATTTTTAAAAAATGCGATTTCAATGAGAATATTAGTCACCTAAGAGGAAAACCATATAGAATAGAAATCCCTAAAATAAAAATAACTTTCGCAGGGCGCAGTTCTAAAAATATAGAATGATGGTAGATTTCAACTGTTTATTTAATGCTATTCATCCACTATTTTGTTAACGATAGCATTCATCCCTTGAATAAGCTGAACAATATGTTTAAAAAAAGTATGTTAACAATGGACAATATGATCTCCTTCAGTTATGAATTGAAATATCCTAAATATGCACTTAACTGAAAGAATATCTTTATTTATTATTGTATTTTTTTGCAAATACGTGGCATTTTTACGATTTTTGAATAATTATTAAAAAAATTAATTAGTACCTATTTTTGATTTAGGAGCAAAAATTTTAACTCATTGTTATTATACACATATGACCACAATGACTGCCTCCGCCAGCGAAAATGCAAGTAAATCACTCCAAAATAGATGCATGCAATTTATACTGGAAACTGGGTGAACTCCACCAAAATCTAGGTACTATTATTTGGAGTTGTAAGTTTGTTAGGGGTTTTATGTTATCGCATGCACATGAGAACTGTACTGTCAATTTCGATATCTCTCATCTACCTACTCTGAGAGGTTTATTTAGCTCTTTATGGCCATCCTTTTATTTTCACATGCGTAGCCTACAGTCCTAACAGTTCAATTTGGATGACATAATTTAGTCAAAACTGCACCTAATGCAGTTTGAGGACTCAAATACTGGTTAAGATTCAGAAATGTGATAATATGAAGATTCGGATTATCAAATAATACTAAACAACACTTTACACGGTAAACAACACGGTACACGTTGAACGTCCCGTGACCTGATGATTATGATACTGAAGAAGGGTTGACGTGGTTTTACACTTGATGGATGGACAGTCCTTCCGTAACGGTCTGTTCCATAATTGAAGGAACGAGCGGCACGGAAACTCAAAGTTTTTGAAGACGGTTCATGGCATGGAAACCAATGAGAGTCCTGACGTTGAAGTTTCAACGAAACATTAATGGAAACAAAGTTCCAAATGAACTTGACTTTGTTACTCATTCACGAGAGGTAGCGCCCGGAAACGTAGTGTTCAAGTTTGCAGGTAGAATCAAATATTTGCGGAGTGAGAATTATCACGAAGCGAGTGATTAAGATAAACTCGGCGATGAGGGCTGAAGGTTCGAGTTCCCCGCAAATCACGCGGCCAGTCACCCTTTTCGGAGAGAAGCTAGGTCGAGGCCCAGCCCAGAACGGTATTTTTATGCAGCGTATCCGGCGCCTCATCAATGTCGCATCTTCAAAATTTTATTTTTTATTTTTTATTCTATTTTATTTTCTTACACTTTTAATTTAACAGCTCGTTACAACTGCAAATTGAGTAACTACCATCTAGTTGTTCTCATAAGATTTGGATGGATTCAGCTGCCGTGATTCCGCCCAGATTTTCTCATTCGGGCGACAGGGAGCAGCACCCGCCTATGAGGTCGCGACCCTCTCGAGTTTTTCTTTCCAACCTCCCCCTTCGGATACTGAATCTGTTATTTTCTAATGAAATGTTAGCATTGCGGTATCACGTACGCCCACTGCATTAGAAAGGCCCTTGTTAGCATTCCTGGTTTATAGTGAGGCAGGGGAAGACTTCAGACCCTCCCAACCCAGCCACTCGACCCCAGGGTTCAAGCAGACCCGGTTCCTCCACGTAGGTACCTCCTTTGTTTACCGTCACCCTACACTCTGGAATAACATAGTGTAATCCGCTTTGCCGTGATAGTCATGACTATTCTTAAGTTGATCTTTATAGGGGAGTTGAATACAAGGGGTGAACAATTCCCTCGGATTCCAGCTATGTAACTAAACCGATTGAAAAGAGACCCATTTCCGGGTATAAATAATAACAGTTGGTGTTACTATGTACTTGGGTGTAATTGCTTACGCATGCGCAGGCCCTACTATTAATTACAAACACATTAAAATTCAAATGTGACCATCAGGGTGAGCAACCTGCATGGCCTCAAAAATGTCATCGAAATGAGCAATTATCTTTGCTCACCCTTCCATACAACTTTCAGTGATTTTATATCAATTGTTCGCAACTTTAGCCGGTTTTACTCAAAAACTCAAATTAGACCCCCTTAGAATTTTTAAAAATTATTGCTCGTCTTCGAACTGATCCTTCTGTTTGACACTAAGAACATTTTGGCGAAATTTGGAATTTCCCAGGTTTTTGACTCATAAAAATGAATTTTGGGAGCTTAACCTTCGTTACAACCTCAATTCTTCACTCTCCGGTCAAAATCAACTTAATATTCGGTCTTCTCGCCCTAAAAAAACATGGAAAACTTGCTTTTTATTCTTATTTTTCCCACCAATAAAAAGAGCTCGCCTTCACACAGCATTCCTCCGTTTCCTTCTGTGCGTTTTCTTCATTATACTTGCTGGGCTTTTCCCCGTTATATATATAATAGTTTTAGCGTGTCATTCGGGACCAATTTGGTGATCTAGAGCAGCCCCTCTAACTACTCGTGAATGACCCTCTTCTCCCCCTGTTGATTTGTTTACCCCCAGTAAACTTATGGCCACTAATGCCGTATAACTTTCTGCGAAGTTACTAGTGTCATTTGACGATTAGTGACTCTTCCAGTACCTACAGGGGCAAGTGCCACTTGTATTTTAGCAAGTAAAATAACATTTACCTCATCCCGTCTTCCCGTTTCGGGGGTTTGAACAGTAATACTCTTTACACTGTCTATTATTCCAAAAATGTGATTTGGCCAATTAGTTAAATCTATCTTCAAATCTTCGACTAGACTGGCGGATTTCTAATTATGCGCGATTGCACCTCTCGCACACGTTCGAGATATTTGTTATCGTCAGTCGCACACGTTCGAGATATTTGTTATCGTCAGTCGCTGTTATTAATATTTCCATAGGCGTCAGTTGTGAATCTTCAACCTGATAATAGCGTTGTGACAGCATAATATAATATTATAGAGTACAATTTTGCCTGAAGCTTTTATTGATCTTACTTCATTTTGTGGTGAGTTTATTTCATACGGTTTGGTAGATTATGAGAACGCTACAAATCATTAGGTATTGAATGGCTTATTATGGAAATTACAGTCGCAAAGCTTAGAAAATAGCAGTTTAGTAGTACAAGAAAACTAGATACCAGTCAAACGCTAAAAACCAACCTTGATACCCTGACAGGATTCAGCTAAAACTTGGCTGTACCCCGATTTGATCCAGCAGCCAACTATTCTGCCAAGCAAATCGTGTAGTTGAAGAAATAGATGTAGAAGGAAAAATACACCCTTAGGTGTGAACTCAGCCCACCTGCTAGCTCAAATCAATAGGAAAGGGAAGGCAACGTTGCAAGGTCGGCCCAGGTAGAGGATGAGAGGGCTAACAATACGCCTCCATTGTTATAGTGATTTTCCCAAATGCCGTTCGATCTAATGATCCGATCTTCAATCTGAAAACGGATTGGGATTTTCAGATTTTTTTCCTATAAAAGTACTAGTTGCTTTTTTTTAAAAAGTTGAAATTGAGTAAAATAATGTCGGAAACTCCGTGAAAAAAAATTTAAAATTCAAAACTGAATGTCGCCACTTGAGGTCGTTTATAACGATTACAGAACACTTTACATATTGAAAATCGGTTGACCCATTCAAGAGATAAATCGAATATTGGATTGGCTCATTTTGAAGCACAAGGTGGTGGCGGTTCTTGGAACTAAACCCGTGACATTTACCCTTAAGACGAATGGCATGGATTTATCCCCTCTGCCCCTGATATCCCTGTAAAACCCGGCACCTCCGCGTGGGCCATCCTGGACAAATGCAGTGTCGCATGACTAACGCCGGAGGGGCCGTAATAGGGGTGACCTGCTGTGCAGAGTGATGTTATCACCGTTGAACCAATGGAAGCAGAAAATAGTCAGCAACGATTGTCATGGGCCTAAAAAAGGCCTGGATACAATCAAACACAAGAAGAGCAGGACGGAAGGAAATATTTTTATTCGAAATGCGTATTCTACGTCCCTTGAAACGTAAACCATGTATTTTTAAGGGGGGGGGGGGGGTTAATTTTTTTTAAATGGGCGATTCCAAAGGTCCATTATTGAATATAATAAACCAAAAATAGAAAAAACGCGCCCCTCTGTTAACTTTACAAGCTACAATTGACTCCATAATAAAGAGATTTCTCAAATTTTATTCCATCTGTTTAGATTGTTTCTCACCGAATAGGAGGCCGCATTTCGTGATACTAAACGAACTGAAATTTATTTTCTAATGTCTGTTTTGTGGAGGTTGACTGAACCCGGTAACGCAAGCACGCATCCATCACCCAACTAATGTACCGTCACACACCTCGGCTCCCCTTACTACCTCCCATTGCTACCATCTCTTGAATAACAATGTTTTCACACCTACACCTCCCCATCACCCAAAACATCTTTCCGGCTTATCACTGGGGATTCTGCATACCTTCTGTTCCGACATATATTATGTTCCCTTTTTTTCCCCTTTTGCCGATTTATTCTGCGTCTCCTGAATCTCCCCCCTTACCCCAACTTGAACCTCCAATGCCTTCCCATTACGCACAACTCTCATCTCGATTCTTGCCCCTCACATGAAGACTGACAGAAATACATCTAAAAATGGCACCGGAGTTCCTTCTCCTTTCTGTATTGAGAATATATCTGTCACATGTTCGACTCATGAATGTGAGGTCCCTAAATTTGCTGTTCAAATAATCGCATTCGATTTCCACCAACAGATGGATGATATAAACATTGGCTTGTTCGCAGCGGCTTTTCCTGATGGTTACCTGACTATCACAGAAAACTTTCTGTGATGGCATGCGTATCACCGATGCTAACTTTCATGTGGTTGAACATTAATATTGCGAAAGGGTTTGAAAGACAACAATTTTTGCTACCGCTCTATTTGAAATTAATCCATCACTTCCATAAACCCGACTGAGAGTGTGACTTGATCATGCGTTAGGATGTATGATTATTATAACAGGTGATTTTGGTTTAGTATTTTCAATAATGGACCTTCGGAATCGAGCATGAACCCCCCCCCCCCCCCCTTCATCCAAATTTGATGGTTTCCGTTTCAAGGCATGCAGAATCCAAAAATGGAACAAAAAAAATTCTTTCCGTCCGCCGTACACCGTACGCCCTTTCCTTCCTTACCATGAACCAAAATTAATGAAATTTGGTTTTTAGATGTCCCATTTGGCGTCTAGTTGGTCCGCGAAGCTCGGCGTTACTGTCGGTCATCTCTAAGGTGTGAAAAATAGGGAGTTGCAATTTTCAGAACGCCGCAGCTCGAAAACTTTCGACAGAAGAGTATGGTTTTTAGCGAATTTTCGAAGAAAAGGAAGCTATTGTTCTCGGTCCAAAATTTTTAAAACTCGAAGTTCCGAAAGATTTTTATACCAAAATCCGTTTCAGACCATCCTGAATTCACTGCCGCAAGACGCCAAAAATTATATATATATATATATATATATATATATATATATATATATATATATATATATATATATATATATATATATATATATATATATATATATATGTGTGTGTGTGTGTGTGTGTGTGTGTGTGTGTGTGTGTGTGTGTGTGTGTGTGTGTGTGTGTGTGTGTGTGTGTGTGTGTGTGTGTGTGTGTGTGTGTGTGTGTGTGTGTGTGTGGGTGTGTGTGTGTGGGTGTGTGTGTGTGTGTGTGTGTGTGTGTGTGTGTGTGTGTGTGTGTGTGTGTGTGTGTGTGTGTGTGTGTGTGTGTGTGTGTGTGTGTGTGTGTGTGTGTGTGTGTGTGTGTGTGTGTGTGTGTGTGTGTGTGTGTGTGTGTGTGTGTGTGTGTGTGTGTGTGTGTGTGTGTGTGTGTGTGTGTGTGTGTGTGTGTGTGTGTCATTCCAGACGATAACTCTCGAAAGAATTGAGATAAAAAGTTCAAATTTGCACGAAAAATCTTTCTTGGCAATCGACAGGCTAAGTTCGTAGATGGGCAGAATCGGGTCACTCTAATCTGATAACGGAATGGGATATCGCAATTCTGACTTCACCATCGTGTTTAGCGTTGGAAAATCTACAAACCGAGGTGTTACTCGGCAAAAAATGGAACAAAAAAATTTGTTACGTATCCAATACCTACTCTGTATTGGATACGTAATATACGTACTGTACGTATGTTGGATACGTAACTGTACGTATATTGTAGTACCAATACTACAATATACGTACATACTTGAATACCTATAATTACCCAATAAGTTTAAGATTGCCCATATTTGTATGAGATATCCCAAACATCACATTTTACATAAAATCAGTTATTTCTTCGAAAATTCGCTCTTATAGCCATGCTGCATGACTGTGGTTTTTTAAAAACGTTTTTACGTGTTTTTTTACTGAAAGAATTTTTTGAGACCACCCGGCTCATTGTACGACCAGCCGTTCGTTTGCATCGAAAAGCTTCGATAACATGATCGTGGATGAAACTGTATAAATCCGGCCCAGATAATCATTCCTAGGGAACATCTGATTACAATCACGCATGGCTGTTTGAAGTCGAGTTGGATGTTTTGTGATATTATTTCATTTGAAGAATGATCGCTCTTCTGGATTTTGATAGGTACTTCAGTAAGTTGAAAAAATGTTATAAATGCTCCAGGAATAACAAAAAATAATTAATGACTGAATTATTGAGTCCTGCGCATTTTTATGAAACTGCAATTCCTGGACCGGCTCCAGTACTCGATTTAGGGATTTGCCGGAGAGAGCTCGAGGGTAGGTATTGACCACAGAAAACAGTGATCAACGCAGAAGGGGCATGTATACAGGTTAATAATAAACCTTCGTGTAATAATTTGCAGCGTTTTTTACTTGATTTAATAAGCATTTTAGCTGGGAAAGAAGGCCTTCAAAGAAGCTCATTCCTCGTGCCATCCACTTTCCAGACCTTCCATGCCCCTCTCCACCGTTTGTGGTTTGTCGCTATGGGAATACCTACCTAGTTTTTTGTCAAGTCCAGCTCTGATTTACGAGGTGATTAGAATATGCACTTCGTATCCTCGAAATAATTTTCAGCGGATATGGACCGCGCTTTCACAAATTTCACTTTCATTTTTCTCTCTCACGAATCCGATGTATATTTCACAGAAAGTATTCGACCGATTTCCGATTTGGCGCTTACCCAGAAGTTTGTCTCAAGATGTGAAGGCGGGACGGGGGGCTGCAGAACGGCATGCCATTTAGGAAATTGCCTTGCTCATTTGGACCTCATTCTGAATACTGCAAAGCATTTCGCATTCTCGACCTCAACCTAATCTCGTCCCATACCTTCCAAGGACACCACAGTGCCGCCGTTCGCCCCGTCTCCAGGTTACAGCTGGTTCCTTAGCTTCTTTATCTATAGGAGCCGCCCAAACGATGCTTGACGATGCAGCACCAACCGAGGGAAATCATGCCCCGGAACACCGATATCTAGCGTTGAGGGTCCAAATAACGCACAGTTCAAATGCTCTGTTTATTCTAAATCATATCAGTAGAATGGTGTCAGAGGTGGTTTTGAAGGATATTATTCATTTAATTACCTATTACTTTAGGGCATCCGAAACTACTGACATCCATTCGATATAGTAAAGAAAAAAAATGCATAGTTTTTGATCCATTAGCACAAGGCAAATCGATTGTTGATGACCAAATTGTACTCAACGGAACCGTCCCTTATGTAATGAACATCAACAATTGGGGTGAACCAGTGGCAGGGTTTGTTAGTGCTTGGCCTTGGGTTTGTCTGACTAGCCTCATTGGCCTTGGTGACTGGGAATGAAATAACGGCTGACTCCCAGCCACCTCGCCCCAACGTCGGGTGATGAACTGAAAAGCGATCTGAAGGGGTGGGGGTGGGGGGGAATCAAAATTTTGTTCAACTATTCTATACACCAGGACTGGACTGATATTTCTCTCTGACCGAGATTAGTAAGGCACGGTTGGCATAATTCAGCACGTGATGCCTCAAAGAGTCAATGGAGAGACGATGGACGCATGGAATTGAGACAGCCAGGAGAGAAAGAATTTTGATGTTTGGCTTATGACTACTAATTTACCGAATAAAAAATTCTTTGTTGTATCAGAACTGATAGAATGGACAGATTCCCGTCCGGAGTTTTCTTCTCCCAATAGTGTAAAAATAAAAGCCCCTGTGCAATGCACACTCATGATTCCTGCCTTTGACTCCCTTGCCCTGCTTGACCGAACTTACGTCATAGACTATTTTATATACATCAATGTATGTAATAAAACTACTGCCCCTGAAAATTAGAGGGATGTGTTCAGGCAAACAACACAACAAATAGTCAGGAACGAATTGGCAATGGGATAACTGCTTCCCGAACCTGAGCTAATGAATAAGGCAACCGGGGATAGTTTCATTGAAAATCAGAACCGCTGCCATGAATAATTATGTAGAGTGCAATCATAGACAAACGGAAGGGGTCCGCTGCGGACCTCAGAATACAGCAGGTATCGCCATCATTGCTGTTAATTCCATTGATTATTCATGAATTGATTATACTTGAATGTATTTCGAGGTAAACAACGTTACCGTGAAACATGCGGAATTTGGCAATCCATCGAGCGGGTCATTAGTCATCTGTCCACATTGGATGGTGGTAGTCTCTTGTATCACCTGGGCTATGATTTAAAATCGCCAGAAAAAGGTTTACACAATTTTATTCATGTTACACAATCTGCCCTTAATGTAATATTAAACGTAATAAAATTTCGAAGTAACTTCTACCTCAGACTTCCAGTTTTCGGATTTCTGGCTCGTGTGACTTATTTTCTATGTTGGTTCTTAATGGAAAACCCTCCTACGTGAAAATAATTATATTTACTGAAATACGGTGTTGTGCACTATCACATCTGAGTTTTGATCGTTTTCCCTGCAACGTACACTAGCGCACGTGTGAGAAGAGATGATAGGTAAACTATCGCCAGTGCCGACTCAATGTCGTTATAGACGTAAATGATATGAGAAGGACTTAAAGAACTTTAAAAACCTCTTCAATGGTAAAAACGCTGCAAATCCCTGCACAACGGTTTATCATTTTGTACAGAATACCCTTCTGTGACGGATCACTCTCCGTATAGATAACCCTTTATATTATAAAATATGTACTATTCTATACATATTATATAGATCGCAGACCCTCCGTAGGTTAAGTACCTAACCCCGTACTCGTTACTGAGTACCTACCTAAATCACGTGTTAAATATTTTTAAGAAACCTACGTAAAACTGATAAGAAAACTGTTCAAAGATGAGACTAGTCGATTTTAGTATTTTTCAAGGTATTAGTTATTCATGAAATAATATTACATCCATTCCATTACCTACAACTGGACACCCCGAAAATGAAATCTCAAGTAAGTAGGTACGCAAGCAGTTAACATGACATAGTTACAATGTTCAGGAAAGGACTTGAAAACTGCATATAAATGCTCATTTAAATAGCATACTTAAAAAGGTTTATTAAATAAAAAATCGTTAACTCCAAGTAACTTGGTAGGTAACTCTGAGTTAGCTAGTCTGAACTTTAATTCCAAACATGGTGAAACCGACCCGCAATCTACATGATTACCTTACATTTATTTCTTCTTTATTTTATTTAAGCATCTAATGTACTGGTCAAAACTATTCATTTTCTGTACGAACCTACCTATTACTTTACAAATAATTTTTCCAGCGTATTATTCATTGTGTTTTATGTACTGTGCACTTACAAAAGTCCTCCCTTACGAATAAAACAAGAAGTCACATGCATAAAATACACAACTTGGCACTTCGCTATTTTCTTTTCCCAAAATTTCCTATCACAAAATTTTAATAACACTGACACTAACATGGTGATGGGAAGGAGTGCTTTAGTTCCAAGAAATCCCTAAACCCTAAACAACTGCATAATTTTTATAATAGTAAAACACGGTAAAGACGAAACTACAGTTGTAAACACACAGTTGTTGACTACTGTTGTAAAACGAAATTACAGGAAAATTGCATTGCAATACTGTTCTTTTTCACATACAAATATCGTATACATACAACAGCAACTTGAACAGCTGGAAAAAAGTCACTTTCGAGGTAAACCATCATAATTCCCCTCTCCCACACTACTTGGTAGCTGTTGAAACCCTCCGTAAAAAAAAAATACAACATTAAGCTGGCATCTTGAAACTTGAAAACGCAAGGTCCTATCCATCCCTTCAAAATAGCATTACCATGAAAGAAAATGCTTCAAATTATTACACAACGGTTTATTATTTACCTGTATAGATGCCTCTTCTGCGTAGATCACTATTTTTCTGTGGTCAATAGCTACCCAGGAAAGCCCTAAATCGAGTACTGTAGCCGGCTGGGGAATTATACATTGATGTAATATAATTATTACATGCGTTGGATTCAAGAATTCTATCATTAATTATTTGATTTTATTCATGATGCATAACGCTTATTTTAAAAAAAACCAGGAAACCCATAAACTGAGTACTGGAGCCGGCCGGGGAATTATATATTCATGTAATATATTATATGGGATGGATTCAAGAAGTCTATCATTATTTGTTTTTTACTGATTGCCGCGGTATCCGCTTATACCACTCATACCTATTTGATCAGATTATACTCAATGAAGCAAGTAGAAGGAAGGGGTCTAGGTGACAAGGAGAATGTACACAGCCGGTTCCCCCAACAGTCCCTGACTGTCGACTGTCGAGGGCCTGAGGAGGGTGGAACAATCCCTATAAAACCCATGCTCCTGCCCAGGCTTCTTCATTCCACGCATTCACCTGGAGTCGATGACTTCTCTCTCTCACTACCTTCCTTCTTCCTCGAAAAGATCTCGCAGAGTGGTGGAACCTGCCTGGTGAGGCCTTTATGGTATAACCGGAGGCGTGGCGGAACCTTCCGAGCTACCCAGGAAAGCCATAAACTGAGTACTGGAGCCGGCTGGGGAATTATAGATCCATGTAATATATTATATGAGTTGAATTCAAAAACTCTTATCATTAATTATCTGTTTTTATTAATGAAGCATAACGCTTATTTAACAAAAAAAAACAACAAATCCAAAATAACCATCATTCACCAAATGAAATAATATCACGGAAGCACCAACTCGATTTCATAGAGCCATGCCTGATTATAATGCAGTGCTAGGTGTTCCCTAGCACTGATATTTGGGCTGGATGTACACCGTTTCATTCACGATCATGTTGACGAAGCTATTCAGTGCAAACTTCAGGGCCTTACGGTGGACGAACGGCTGGAAGTACAATGCGGCGGTCTCAAAAAATTTCCAAGTTCCGTTTTTTTCTTCCAGATTTTTTCATTTTTATTTGTTTTTCATGCAGTTTCACAGCTTTAATTTTCTAGCCATTTTCTCTTAGACATTCTTTGAAAAAGAAAAAAAATTCAGATGAGAGAATGTCACTATGTTAATTTATGTTTCTGTAAAAACCCGCAAAACCACCTCACTTATCCGGTTCAATTCAACCAATTTTCAGTTAGGGTTATTCGGGTTAGTTACCGTTAGTGTATCTACGTCAAATTAGTATATACCTACATGGCAATTACCCTACTTTTATCTGCGCAAGCGCATAAGTGTATTTTTTTCATTTACATTAACTTAGAAGGATAGTCCGTGCATTACCATAGCGTTGGAGAGCAACTCGTTATAAGCGTATCGATGTTTATAATCGGCACGTAACATGTGATGGGAGCTCTTTAAACATGGAGTGCGGTGGATGGTGGTGAGGGAGGCTGCTATGCATGATAATGAAGTGATAATGTTCGCAAGGGACATTATTCTCTTGAACCACCCATAACAGAAGTGGTGATTAGTGGAATTACGAAGGGCTGATATCACCGTAATCGGCAAAGCTCGAATCGTCACTCAACTGCTATTTAAGACGTGCGCTGGCCATGAAAACATTGCCAATATACGTTGAAAAAAAAAATAATAATAATCCGACAGACTCAAGGGGATTGCGCACACTGCCCGCACCTCAAGAAATGTTTTAAGCAAACCAATGTGCACACAACGGATAACATGAAAAATTATCATTATTCATTTCTTTCCATCAATAGATATCAATTTCTCATTCCCTTGAAAAACCCCATCATATCGAATTAGTTAATGTTGATCGTTTTGTGTTTTGGTGCACGTGGTAACTTGAAATTTTTCAGACGGCAGACCACCTAAAAACCCGTTATAATTCAAATTCGCTAGCTTCCTTCTTTTGGTAATTCAGAGTTTTTTATTGTCAATAATTCAAATGCGTCGTTTGCTTCCTTGATAATTCAGAGTTGTTTATTTTAAGCTAACTGATAGACATGAAGTTCTACAAAAATGCGGAACTTAGGTTTTTGTTAAAAAATTTTGCAGTCTAGATGTTGAGTACCTAATAACAATAAAAATGAGTCTTTCGTTTAAATTCTTCCCATAACAGTAACATTCGTGCTATTGCGTAAAAAGATGATATAGCGAAAAACCATACCACTTTTCGCAAAATTATATCTTTTTTTCGCGATTTTAGCAATTTTTACCGATTTTTGAACCTTATAAAGACTAATTTGACCCACTCGTTTTTGAGAAAAATATTTTTATCATCGGAATAGTCCCTCCGTCGTAAATCACCATCCTACACAACTTCAAGTAAATTAATATTGATTGTAGCCCTCAATACCACTATTTTGACCCCCGAAAATCCAAATTTGACCCACATTCTGTATTGAGAACAACTGGAATGGTACTTTTCTGGCTTTACTCGACCTTCGATACTACTTTCAGTGATTTCAGCAGTTTTTACCGAGTTTTTACCACCTAAAACCTCAAAGTTGACCCCTTAGAATTTTTGAAAATTGCCCATCTTCAAACTCATCCTGTTGTTTGGCAATATGAACGTTTTGGCGAAATTTGGAATTTTTATCATATACCCAAGGACCGCGTTATTTTCTTGGAAAATTCGCTACAACTAGGACTCAATAAATCAACATACCAGTAATTCGGACTATTTCAAGGACTCTCAGATATCGAATTATTGGAATATTGGAAGTCCTGGTTCCTAGACCAGCGAGATTATCACCGGTTAACACTTCGGCAGGAACATGATTTAAATTTTCGTTCGGAGGCATACCTGCCTATTAGGCATGCACTAAACCTACACTCCAAGGGACATCTGCCTTTTAGTCCTCGTAATTTCGCTACGTACTTTTAGAGGGATGTATGCCTTTCAGGCATGTGAATTCAAAATGAGGAACCCATACCTAAAACGTTACCAAAATACCTGGCATAGCCATGCTTAGTGATTTTCCAGTTCAGATAATGACTGAGACAGATAATGAGACAAATAGCATAGGTAGGTATTTTCTCTGAAAATTCGATAATTGAATAATTTCACTCAACAGGACATCCGCTTTTTAGGCATTAAAAATGTACTCACTCTTACATATGCCTTTTCAGCATTTGAACCCCCTTGAAAGGGATGTATGCCTGAAAAGCATGCAATTCGCACTACACTTAGAGGGAAATATGCCTAAAAAGCAGGAAATCCATGAACACACAGCGGGATGTATGCTAAAAAGGCAGGGTATGTTCTGATAAACTGAAACTTAGGCCGAATGGAGCGGGAACGTGGATCTAAGATGGTTCCTCCGACACACCAGGTAGCCGATTGACAATGTCCTAGGAGGCGAGAGCACTCGTTGCAGTAGAACCGCCCCTAGCGGCTATAATGTGTGGCTCCTCCCCACATGACATACTTTTGGGTAGCAGAAGTATGAGAGGGTAAAAGGGGGCATGAAAAGTAGTATGACGTTCTGGTTCAGGAAACGACATCTGAACAACTTCAAGGTGACTAACCTCCATCGTAATGGAACTACCTCAATAATATTTACACACGAGTACTGGCGGATAATGTTGTCAGAGGTTGCTGTCCAGTGAATTGTGCTCATCTGGGCAACCTCTAGGTGATCAACGTCCATCGTTAGGATGGAACAACTATTGGGACTTGTAAATTGGGACGCGGCATTTCGCCTTCAAATGAGCTCAGTATATTTTAATTATACTGACACTCTAAAGGGGTGAAAGGGGGTGGGGAAGGCAATAGATGTATGTATTATCAAAGGGACAGGTTGTTAGTGAAGGAATCCTTCTGGAAACCTTTGGGCTTATCTTTCTGGAAAGCCCTTAAAAAGTGGATAGAGTATGGTGAGTTGCTCAGCGCATACTACCAAACCACGCTCTGCTACCATGTGACAGAGTGTGACAGTAGTGGTGGACCCTCGAGAGTCCCCCTCCTGGACCAGCGAGATTATCACCGCTTAAGAAGGAACCCATCTCCACTGGACCAAAAAACTACTCGAGAACAGCCGCACTGTTACAAGCTTCATGCTAACCGTAACTCGTCCTTAAACTCTACGTGGCGAAACCCGTCCTAAGAGGTACATTATCTACTGTCTTTTGGTTTAGGGTTGGGCTCAGTCGCCTCCTGGGTTTTAACAAACATTGATACGATCAACCAATAAAACCACAATAAGCGGGGTGGACGGCGGTGGTTTTACCTTCTAGCTAATGGGAAGATGTGGGTCAGGGCTGGGTGCAACTCAAATAGAGATGGAAACCAATGGGTTAGAGATTTAATACAGACCGGAACATCTTCTTACCTATTTAGAGCCTATCACCGAATGCCTCTCAGTCGAAAAATAATCATTCCACATCCATAAAATAGCCAAATATGCAAAATGAAGGATTCCAGCTCAAAAAAGAGATTTGTCCACTGATTGTCAGTGGCAACGGACATTTACAGGAAGTGAGGGCCGAGGAGATAAGTCAACAGCACAAGTTAATCACGAATGACATTTGACGGGTGCCACCTGTCAAGGACCAAGATCACTGGGGTGATTGGATTCATGACTGCTTCAAGATTTTAATGAACAAAAGTTATTATTCATTCAAACAATTATTTCACTGAAGCCAACCAGCCCTTTATTCTGACTATGGTGGTGGTTTAGTGAATCTGCTGAACAGATTGTCATGTTTGAGGACTCGAATTACTCGTCAAAATTTTTAGAAACATTTCACGATATCGTTCAATATTAGTGAAAAATAAATAGGACACAGTGAATGATGTGTGTATCGATTGCATGATCATGATTCTAACAGGACCACCGATCCTGATGGGTGACCGTCGGGTAGTCCTGCATTTCTGGTCCGAAATGGTAGAATGCTTTTTTTTTAAATGGCCGAAACCAAGTTTTATTCACATATCACTCGAATAAATTTACTTTGCTGTATGTTCAAACAGCCTTTGCCCCGCATTGGATAAGTATTATTGGAGCTTATGCCGATAACATCCAAAATCCTCCTGATGAAACGGGAATATACACACACCTATTTCTTAATGGCCACCGAATTAATTAAGATTGATTTCAATAATAAAAATGTGAAGTAAAAAAAACCATACCCTTCTACTGAAAGTTTTTGAGCTACGGCGTTCTGGAAATGACAACGCCTATTTTTCACCACTTAGATGTGACTGAGTAACGCCGAGCTTCGCGGACCAACTAGACCCCAAACGGGACCTCTACAAACCAAATTTCATGAATTTTGGTTCCAAGTGACTAACGAGAAAACGAAGTAAGGCGTGCCGCTTGATTTTTTTAATTCCATTTTCGGATTCTACGTACCTTGAAACGGAAACCATCCAACTAGTGGGGGGGGGGGGGGGGTTAGAAGGTTCATTACCGAAAACAATAAACCGTAAGACTGCATGGCCCAACACTGGACTGTGAATAAATGAAATAAAATTGATAAGTCCAGATGAAAGACTCCTTTCAAAGTTAAGTCCTTTGTTGAGATGACAATCACAAGCCCTCCACTCAAACATTGAAATCATGAGCCAGTGAGCTACAATTATTGTTCTCGAGTGAGAATGAGTATGACCGTTACATCAATATTTATGAATGCCTGGTACTAGTTAACTTGGAAGCCCCTAAACTCTTAGCCTTCTGACTAAGGTGTCGCCCAGAATTTCAATTCTTAGGGTTGCTAATATACATTGTTGACGTGGATACGCGTCAGTCAAATCCGCGAATAGTGTGAGACCCAATCCTCAGCAGGAATATGGGTGTAGATTCCTGGAATATCCATACGTTTCTTTAAAAAAATCTTCAGGGGTATTTCTTAATGGTTCCTGCGACAATGGCCCAAGCAATATTGGAAAAGTCTGCGAATTAACACGAACTACGCTATATAGATAATTAATTAAATTATGTTACATGCTATGTTGGCTATATGCCGATGAAATATTCAGAAAAACAGGTTAATTGCAAGGGAACATCAAAGTGACGATGGATTAGATTCTGAGATATTCAACTCGATTACTGCACAGGGTGAGCATTTTTGTCAAAAGCCCAGTTCCTCGTTCTTTATTATCATTAATATTAATATTAACTCGATGGAAGAAGGTTTTAATCACAGCAGAATAGTCGTACGGCGAAGAAGCCAATGAAAATATTCCACTTCCAGAGTTGCGGGTTTCACTGAGATACTTGAGTAAAAACTCGGTCGTGATTTTTTTGCCTGTTTTGAAATATTCAGAGGAAACCGAGTCGAGGGCCCAAGCAAACTCAATATATTTCAGGCTTCAAAGGACGTTGGCGCTCTTTATTCATAATAAACGTTCAAATGATGATAAAAGACGACTGAAATTATGTATTTAGTTTGTTCTCGTCCTTATAAAACATCTTATCCATATAGAACTCCGGCTTAAATCAGAAGTATACTCATATCCTCGTTCGGAAT
The DNA here is from genome assembly GCA_954871275.1 of Leptopterna dolabrata. Classification (NCBI taxonomy): domain Eukaryota; kingdom Metazoa; phylum Arthropoda; class Insecta; order Hemiptera; family Miridae; genus Leptopterna; species Leptopterna dolabrata. The sequence goes on from OX940974.1 coordinate 146,372,191, forward strand.
CGGCTCTAGTGCATGTAAGACAACAAGATTCGATATAAGAGTTGAACGGATAGTATTGGTGAGTAAATTACCCCAACCCGTCTTAACATCAAAATCATTACCTACGTCATGTGGGAGGGGGGATTGAGAACCGCAGCAACTACGGTTTATCATTTTCTGAATTCGTAACATTGTGTATGGATCACTGTTATGTACTCAATGCCCTTGGAATTTCCATAAATAAATAGAACGGTCTTGAGGAGCTGAAATACATAATGCGGATAAGTGTGGATTGGTCCCCAAATGGCCCATCCGAATGGTCTATCCATCAAAATCCGACTGCAAGTTTCTTCTGCGCAGCCGCAAACATTTCTTAAAGAAAACTTCGTGGGTGCTACAATGTTGAGGGTAGTTGGGAACTTTCCCAGTGATGGGTTCACTAGATACCTAACCAAGTTCAAATCATTCACTGAATGCAATGGGCACACAGATTTCCTTGGTATTGAACATCCACCTATATTGTCTTTATGTATCAAGAAATTCCTCTCAACAAATATAGCTTAACTACTTTCTTCATAGGAACACAAGAAGTAACCCAGAATAAGTAACTCGATATCACAAAACCATTTAAACGATCGTATTCAGTTTTTCCCCTGTATGAAAACTGGGCTGGAGTTCAGGGATTTCCTCTACGTTTATGTAGATGATGTTTGTTCCGGACTAAATCACTCGAGATGGAATCTTCGAAAACCATTTCAAATAAAAACCGAATTGATGAAACGCTGTCTTCTTTCCAAAGAACACTGCTATGCCGGTTTCGGCGATAAAACCATCGTCACAAACAATAACTCAAGGAATGGAGAGACTCAGTAAGCTGACACTAAATCAAAGTTGAAGTAATGACTAGATTCGTTTAAATGACATGCTAGGACAAAATCACACTTACTGTCTCCAAATTCCATTTCATGCTCCTTTATCTTTCTCTAACTGCCAACCAGTTTGACAAAAAAAAAGAAAAGAAAAAGTGTTTGACCACAAAAAAAATTCGTGTTTTGCACCGACTCCAGGTCGGTTATCCAGAAGCTTGCTTCGATCGACTGGCCCACCATCGAACGCTCGAACAAATAACGCGCGAAACTGTGAGCGAACTGATGGACAATGGATGGCTAGTTGCGTATCAGTGAGAGCCAAGCCATTGCGGGATCCCAGGCAACGTAAAAGCTGATGCAGTAGCAAAACAAGCCAGCGAACAGCCCCCTCCAACTGAGCCCATAACATTCGCCCAAGGCACGTCTGCTGCGAAACAATTAAGCAGAAAAAAGCAAAGGCAACTCAGTGAGACCGCAGCACAGGGGAAAAAATGGGACCTTACAGCTGAAATTCCGCACGACCTCCGACGGAAGGAATTCGCTGCGAATTGTCGTCTAAAAACTGGCCACGACTTTTTGCGGGCACACTTGCGCCGAATTGGGGTTTTCTCATCCCCGGTATGCCCACTGTGTGACATGCAGGCCACCATGGACGGGCACCTGGATGAGTGCCCTAAACTGACTCCTTATCTTGGTGGTAACAATTTTGACTCTTCCTTCACTAGCGGACTATACTGTACTGGGTAGCACGGAAGGAGTTGGCTTTATTACAGAGTTTTCGCAAAAGTTTGGCCACTAGGTCGTTGACGGACTAAGGATCTCCGGGCTAACGATCTAAGGGAAAAAACCCGGATGCTAACCTCTTAGATCGTGAAACAATCTAAGGTCGTGAAAGTTAGGTCGTTGAACGACCTAAGCTGATTCGATGGGTGACACTAACGTTAAAGATGAAATGATCTCATCATATTCTCATCACTTGAAGATTTCCGTTTAAAAAGCCGTTTTTAGTTTTCATCTTCGCTAGTACAATTATATGGTTGTTCATAGACTAACCAGGTATACAATTAATTAAGATTATCCAGTCTTAAAGGATCACAGAAACATTTCCTATTACTATTTTCAAATGGAAAATAATGTAGGGTTGTCCATAGACACGAGACAAATTAGCCAAAAAACTAAAGGTTTGGCTAATTAAAGTTATTTGGCAAAAATTAGTGGCTAATAGGTAGACATTATTAGCCAAAAAACTATAAGGTTGTCCATAGACATAGAGAAATTAGCCAGGTACAATTTATTGACATTTTCCTGTCTTCAAGGGTCACAGAAATATTTCCTAAAACTGTTTTCAAAAAAATAAAGAAATGTAGGGTTTTTATACAGCAGAAAAACCGAAAATCGAGAGAAAAAATACGCACGCTATCAGGTACACCTACACAACACAAACAAATAATGACAAATGCCATGGAAGAAGGCAATCCATGCGATGAGGTTTCCTTGTTAGAAGGTTAGTACGGGAAACGGCCCATACGACCTAGTGCTAGGTCGTTTACGTAGACTGGTGGCATCCAACGTTGACGAGCTAAGTTAGGCCGTTCCCACCAAAAAGTGCACATGCGCAGTTCACACATTCCTTCGTACGTAGGCCTTAGCCCGTCAACGACCTAGTGGCCAAACTTTTGCGAAAACTCTCTATTGTCTCCGACCAGCCAACGACTAAATGACGACTATATATATATATATATATATATATATATATATATATATATATATATATATATATATATATATATATATATATCGCACTCAGCGTCGTCGGCAGATTGGAGAGACAAGTAGTGGTCTGAGCAGTCCACCACCTCGAAAAAAAGCAGGGATGAAAATAAGGATGTGGTAAATGGGGGTGGGATAGGGTGGGGTACAAATAATATTAAAAATTGAAGTAAATGAAGCAAAAACCGAAATGAACAAAGAAAAATTCGAAAAAAGTATATATAATTATATATAAGAAATGTTCGGAGTTCACGGAGGATCGTTTAAAAAAAAAACTTTTATTGATTTTCCACAATCGTCATGGCGTCAATTTTGATTTAACAGATATAAAATACGCACTGATTAGAGAATTTACTGATGAGTGAGATGACTTACTAATGAGAATTTACGGTGCCCTCTAATTCCCATTCGTATTCCCTTCAATACAACATCCAACCACAATCGACCTCCATTACACCTCTATTTGACCTTCAGCCTCCCCCTTTGGCCTTCCTTCTTTCCCCTCTATCTGATCAAATGTACCTCCAGTTGTTATAATGTTGGATACTCTGGGGTGAAATGGGGAATTTTCGGGCAAAAGTACTCCATACTTATAGGATATTGCGCGGCGATAATTCTGAACATATCCCACGTTGCTATACCTAAAATAGCTGCAGTTTCCCCGAGAACCCCTACAAAACTTCCCTTTTCGGTTTATTATTTCCGATAATGAACCTTTGTAATTGAGCATGAAAGAAATATTTGACACCCCCCCCCCCCCCCCCCAAATATGGGTGGTTTCCGTTTCGAAGTACGGAGGATCCGAAAATGGGGGGAAAAAAAATTACCATACGCCGTACTTTGTATTTTCGTTAGTCACTTGGAACAAAAATTATTGAAATTTGGTTTGTAGGTCCCCATTTGGGGTATAGCAGGTCCGCGAAGTTACTGTAAGTGATCTCGGAGGGGTGAAAAATAGGGTCGATATTTCCCGACGCCGTAGCTCGAAACCTTTCAATACAAGGGTAAGGTTATTTACCTTTTCTAAATTGATCTCGAACTGGAGCGTTGTACGTCCAGCCGTTCGTTTGCACCGAAAAGCTTCGTCAACATGATCGTGGATGAAACTGTATAAATCCGGCCCAGATTTCATTGCTAGGGAACACCTGATAATAATCACGCATGGCTGCATACAACCGAGTTGGTTGTTCCGAGATGTTATTTCATTTGATGAATGATGGTTATTTTGTTTTGTTGAGAAGTACTTTTTTAATTTGAACGAACGTTATGCTTCATGAATAATAAAAAATAATTAATGATAACCGCATATAATTTATTGTCTTTTATATTTATTTATATTTTATTTACATTTCATAATACAATTTATAAATTATATCCACCGCATATCATTTATGAAATTTATTACTGCCCGGCTAGATCCGGTACTCGATTTAGTGCTCTCTTGGGGGAAGCAACGAGAGTAGGTAATTGACTATAGAAAACATTTATCTCCGCTGAAGAGACATATACAGGTAAATGAGACATTTACCCGTATTACACAAAGTTTTAAGTGTAATAATCTGCCGCGTTTTTTTTTTCTATTGGCATTAACCAAACGTGCTTTCGAATGAAACTCAATCATTCAGCGAGGAATGAGCTCCACCTCTTCAGCTACACATGTAACCATGATTTTTATCGATTTTTCAATGTTATTTTGTGTTTTTAGCATATACCTAGGTACTGAAAAACATGGTAAGCTTGAGAGAATCTTGAAAGATTGCAAAAAAAGGAAATAAAAAACCTATGCTGAACAGCTCAAATTGGTCTCATTTGTTGCGAAATTCGATCCTCTTTATCTTTTATTTCATACGAAAGCCAGTTTATTTAAAACCGGTAGGCACAATGACAGCAACTGATACTTTAGGTATAGTACCAAGGGTTAAAATCTGTTGAAAACAGTAGAACAACTCCCAACCATAGCCCACCAACTACAATAACGACCGCCTGGAGCGCACTCTTATTGCGGAGGTCGAACTACTAATCAGATGTTATCAGCATTATGTTTCCCTTTTGGTTTAATATTCTGTGAATAATACACCTATGTATTCGCTCATCAAATAATTTTTATAACACCCCCTCAAAATTTCTTCTTTTAGTTTCAAGGTGCGTATATTCCTAAAACGCTGCCAAGTCCTTGTCACATGAGTTTATTATTCTACAGGACATACCTATAATAGAAATTATGGCTGTTCATTCATCTTTTCTTTCATGTGCAATAATTGAAATAGATTTTTTTGATGGTTTACACCAATCTTGGCCCCCAAAAACACGGAGGCTCCTATTGTATTTTTTTTTTTTTTTCAAATGATCTATGATCATTGATAGTGCCATTCAATTGTCTTAATTCACCTGTTGACAATACTTCTAGGATATTATACAAATTTATGGTGATTTTAGACAATTTCTCAAGTTTCTGACTCATAAAAAAAGAATTCTGGGAGTTGAACCTTCGTTCCAACATCAATTCTTCACTCATTGGTGAAAATCAACTTCATATTCTTCTTCCCCCCTCCCCCCACAAAAAAAACATGGAAAACGATACCTCTCAAGCTCATTTTCACTAAAACCTCAAAAAAATCCTCGAAAACCTTATTTTTACACACATTTTCCTCCCATAACACCCCTGGGTGTTCTCCGATCGGGCTGCCCAGCTTCGGAGCTAAACTACGACCAAATGCGTTCCCAAATGGGGACCCGAACTGTGTGCGTGAGAATGAAAATTTCAGACCAAAATTTAACGAAAATTTAAGGCTGAAACTTCGTTGGAACCTCAATGTACCACTATTTGGTCAATATTGATTTCATATTCGGTCCCTTGCTCCTAAAAAACATGGGAAACGATAGGTAACTCAAAAGATCGTTCAACTAAAATACCAAAAAACCCTGCTGTTACACCAATTTTTCACCCACAGCACCCCTGGGTATATTTCGATCGGGCTGCAAAGTTTTGGGACAAAACTAGGGCCCAAATGGAGCATGTGTGCGAAAGAACGATTTTTTTTAGACCCAAAATAAAGAAGATATGTATGATACGGCGGACGGCGTACGGACATTGAATTTTTGGAATCTACGCACCTTGAAACGGAAAAGAAAAAATTTTGAGGGGCTGTTATACAAATTTTTTGCTGAGCGAATACATAGGTGTATTATCCACGTAATAATAAACCAAAATGCCAGCCGTGCCAGTGCCGTCCGCCGTATCCTCCATATCTATATAATTCATTTTCAGTATTAAAAATTCGTTCTTTAGCACACATGCTCCATTTGGGCCCTAGTTGTGTCCCGAAACTTTGCAGCCCGATCGGAATACACCCAACGGTGTTATGGGTGAAAAATTGGTGTAAAAACGGGGTTTTCTGTGGATATTATACCTATATAATCGCTTAGCAAAAACTTTTCATAACACCCCCTCAAAATTTTTTCTTCTAAGTTTCAAGGTACGTAGATTCCAAAAATGCACTGTCCGTACGCCGTCCGCCGTATCACGTACACCGGCTCCATTTTCGGTATAAAAAATTCGTTCTTTCGCTCACATGCTCCATTTGGGGCCTAGTTGTGTCCCGAAACTTTGCAGCCCGATCGGAATATGTTATGAAAATGTTGTAAAAATAAGTACTTTATGTTTTTTAGTAACATGTTACTAACATGAGCTTTTGAGGTATTATTTTCCATGTTTTTTAGGACAAGAAGACCGAATATGAATAGATTTTGACCAAAGAGTGGGAAATTGAGGTTCTAGCGAAGTTTCAGCCTCAAATTTACGTTAAATTTTGGTCTAAAATCGTCGTTCTTCCGCACACAGTTTGGGTCTCCGTCTGGGAACAAACTTGGGTCCTAGTTGTGCTCCGAAACACGGCAGCCCGATCGGCATACACCCAGGGGTGTTATGGGAGAAAAATTGGTGTACAAATAGGGATTTTCGAGGTTTTTTCGAAGTTTTAGAGAACATGAGCTTGTGAGGTATAGTTTTCAATGTTTTTTAGGGCGAGATGACCGTATATTAGGCTGATTTTGACCGGAGAGTGAAGAATTGAGGCTATGACGAAGGTTAAGCGCCCGAAATTCATTTTTTATTAGTCAAAAACATGGAAAATTGTCTGAAATCACCATACATTACATAATAACACTAGAAGTAGTATCAACAGTTGAATCAAGACAACTAAAGGTTACTATCAACGACCAAAAATAACCTGTTGAAAAAAGCCGATCCTAATTCGTGTTTTCGGGGGTCAAATTTGGTGGAAACTATCAAAAATAGCCTTTTCAATAATTGCACATTATAGAAACAATATATGAACAGCCAAAATTTCTCTACGTATGTCCAACAGAATAATAAACCCAAGTGACAAGGACTTCGCAGCGTTTTTGGTTTATTACTATGTGAATAATACACAGACCTATGTATTCGCTCAGCAAAAAATTTTTATAACACCCCCTAAAAATTTTTTCTTTTCCGTCTCAAGGTGCGTAGATTCCAAAAACGCTGCAAAGTCCTTGTCACATGGGTTTATTATTTATTGGACATACCTACAGAAATGTTGGCTGTTCATTTATTGTTTCTTTCATGCGTAATAATCGAAATAGCTACTACTGATGGTTTCCATTAGTTTTGGCCCCCAAAACACAAATTAGGTACGCTCTTTTTTTTTTTAAAACTATCTTTGATCATTGGTAGTGCCATTTAATCGTCCTGAACCACGTCTTGACACTTTTTCCAGTGTTATTATACAAACTGATGGTGATTTCAGACGATTTCCCAGGTTTTTCACTCATAAAAAATCAATTTTGGGAGCTGAACATTTGGTGGAACTCAATTTTCCTCTCTTTGGTCAAAATCGACTTCATATTCGGTCTTCTCGTCCCCAAAAACATAGAAAACGATATCTCAGAAGCTCATGTTACCAATATGTTGCTAAAACGTAAAAAGCACCTATTTTTACACACATTTTCACTCATAACACCCCTGGGTATATTCCGATCGGGCTGAAAAGTTTCGGGACACAACTAGGGCCCAAATGGAGCGTGTGTGCGAAAGAACGACTTTTTTAGACCGAAAATGAAGCCTGTACACGTGATACGGCGGACGGCGGACGGCGTACGGCGGACGGATATTGCATTTTTGGAATCTATGCACCTTGAAACGTAAAAGAAAAAAGTTTGAGGGGGTGTTATAAAAATTTTTTGCTGAGTGAATACATAGGTGTATTATTCACAGAATAATAAACCAAAAGCAATGTCCGTCCGCCGTCCGCCGTATCACGTATACCGGCTTCATTTTCGGTCTAAAAAATTCGTTATTTCGCACACATGCTCCATTTGGGCCCTAGTTGTGTCCCGAAACTTTTCAGCCCGATCGGAATATACCCAAGGGTGTTATGATTGAAAATGTGTATACAATTAGGTAATTTTTGTGTTTTAGCAACATGTTAGTAACATGAGCTTTCCAGATATCGTTTTCCATGTTTTTGGGGACGAGAAGACCGAATATGAAGTCGATTTTGACCAAGGAATAGAAAATTGAGGTTGTATCAGATGTTCAGCTCCCAAAATTGATTTTTTATGAGTCAAAAACCTGGGAAATCGTCTGAAATCACCATCAATTTGTAGAATAACACTAGAAAAAGTGTCCACACGTGGATCAAGACGATCAAATGGTACTATCAATGATCAAAGGTAATTTGAAAAAACGCTGCAAAGTCCTTGTCACATGGGTTTATTATTCTATTGGACACACCTACAGAAATGCTGGCTGTTCATTTATTGTTTCTTTCATATGAAATAATTGACATAGCTATTTCTGATGGTTTCCACCAATTTTGGTCTCTAAAATACGGATTAGGTACCTACGTTTTTTTTTTCAAATTATCTTTGATCATTGGTAGTGCCATTTAATCGTCTTGATCCACGTGTTGACACTTTTTCTTGTTTTATAATTCAAACTGATGGTGATTTCAGACGATTTCCCAGGTTTTTGACTCATAAAAAATCAATTTTGGGTGCTGAACATGTGGTAAAACCTATATTTTCCACTCTTTGGTCACAATCGACTTCGTATTCGGTCGTATCGCCCCCAAAAACATGGAAAACGATACCTCAAAAGCTCATGTTACTAAAACACAAAAAGTAACCATTTTCAGACCCATTTTCACTCATACCACACCTGGGTACATTCCGAATGGGACACAACTAGGGTCCTAATGAAGGCTGTGTGCGAAAGAACGAATTTTTTAGACCGAAAATGAAGCCGGTACACGTGATACGGCGTACGGCGGAAGGACATTGCATTTTCGGAATCTACGCACCTTGAAACGTAAAAGGAAAAATTTTGAGGGGGTTTTATAATTTTTTTTTTGCTGAGCGAACCTAATTCAAGTTTTGGGGGCCAAAATTGGTGGAAACCATCAGAAATAGCTACAATTATTTTACATGAAAGAAACAATAAATGAACAGCCAACATTTCTGTAGGTATGTCCAATAGAATAATAAACCCATGTGACAAGGACTTTGCAGCCTTTTTCTTTTACGTTTCAAGGAGCGTAGATTCCAAAAAGGGACTGTCCGGCCACCGCGCCGTCTGCCGTCCGCCGTATCAAGCATACATATATGTACTTTACCTTTTTAATATGAACTTGAGATGCAAATTTGTAGCTTTTGCTGATGATATAGCTATTGTGATAAATGAGAATACCTGGGAGCTAGCGCATTCTATCGCAGAAAGGACTGTCTATGAAGTAGCCAAATGGTTTAGCACAAATAGTCTCACCATGAACCTTTCGAAAACCAAGTACATTACATTCTCAATAAACAAAACAGGACTTCCAAATGACTCTAAAATCAAAGTGCACAAGGAAAACTGTGGCGTAGTAAGAAATTTGTGCAGCTGCATGGAAATAGAAAGGCTGAATACAATAAAATACCTAGGAGTGCACGTGGATCAGCATCTCAAGTGGAAGGATCATGTAGCTGAATTAGTGAATAAAATCAGGAAATCCATGCACAACTTTCTGATACTACGAAGATGGCTAACGAAAGAAAACCTTAAAATGGTGTATTATGCTCATGTATACAGCATTTTAACTTATGGTATCATTGTCTGGGGAGGTACTTATGCGTCAACCTTTAATAGTATAAACATAGCAATGAATACAGTTTTAAGAATTGCAACTAATTCCCATAAACGTACTTCAACTAGTTACCTATACAAATACTTCGGTGTTCTCACTCCCAGAATGGCTTGTATTCACAGAACTGTTTTATATGTGCATAAACACCTGCATTTATTTACTAAACAAGCGATGATTAGACCGACGCGAACAAATGTCAACTATGTCCTCCAGATACCACAGGCGCATAATGATTTCTACACTCGACAATTTCCATGGCTAGCTCCAGCCCTATTTGAACAGTTACCGCTCCTAACCAAGACTTCAACATCGACAGGAAAATTTAAAAAACTAGTTCTAGAATATTTTGAGCTTGAAAATAACGAAAGTGTTGTTATAAATAAGTTTAAATTAGGATAAAAATACAAATCAGCCTTCGTAGCATTAAGTGTATTTTACTAACTACTCTGTAAATACTGTTGGTTCTTGATCAATGTAACTCATTCTCCAAATACTTACGGTGTGTTTTTTCAAGGAAACTGCTGGTACATACATACGCAGTACTAAATAGTGGTGGAAGAGACGAGCCTGGACGGGTCATTGACCTTAGGCTCAGAAGCCAACATAAGTTTAGATCTTGTATTATGTATATAGACTCTCTAAAAATCATTATATTTGTTGTATAAAGTATTTGCTGAATAAAAAAATTGAATTGAATTGAAACTTCAATCTCGGTCTACAAAATTCGTTCTTTCGCTCACAGGCTCCACCACATGGGCCCTAGTTGTGTCCGAAAGCTTTGCAGCCCGATCGGAATGTACCGAAGGGTGTTATGGGTGAAACATGGGGGTAAAAATGGGGATTTTTAGTGTTTTAATAACATGAACTTGTGAGGCATCGTTTTCCATGTTTTTTTAGGTCGAGGAGAGCGAATACCAAGTCAATTTTGACCAAAGAGTGCATAATCGACGTTCTAACGAAGTTTCAGCATCAAATTTACATTAAATTCTGGTCTAAAACCGTCGTTCTTCCGCATACAGTGTGGGTCCCAGCTTTGTAACACATATGCGTCCTATTTGTGCTTCGAAACTCGGCAGCGCGATCGGAATACACCCAGGGGTGTTATGGGGGAAAAATTGGTGTTTTCGAGGTTTTAGTGAACACGAGCTCGTGAGGTATCTTTTTCCATGTTTTTTTAGGGCGAGAAGACCGAATATGGAAGAGTGGAGAACTGAGGTTGCAACGAAGGTAATATATTTCCTGGGAAATTGTCCGAATTCACCATAAACTTGTATAATAACCCTAGAAGTAGTTTCGACAGATGAATCGAGACTACTAAATTGCACTTTCAATGATCAAAGATAATTTGTCAAAAATAGGAGCTTATTTTGTGTTTTTGGGGGCCAAAATTGGTGGCTAGCTATTTCAATTATTGCGCATGCAAGTACGCGCTTCTTCCAGTATGAGCCAGGCAGGTAATTGGAGAATGAAAATTACAAAATGTATTGGGACAAGGAGCAACCGACTGATCTGCCAACCACCGCGCGCCGGCCTGATATTGCCATCGTGCACAAGGCGGAGGGAACGACCTAACTGACATCTCTGTACCTCTCACATCAAACCTCGAAGCCAAGCATGGGGAGAAGGAATACAAATCCTAGCATGTTGTCGCAATCATATTTTGGATTTGGGGGTCATTGCTGTTGCTGGTGGACTATACGAACCTAACTCCAGAAGGGTGTTGATGAAAATCGTATGATTACTAAATATTTTACCGAAAAACTCCAAAACGGTTTGAACTTTTATACAGTAAGTAAGCCATCAGTAGGTACATATATATGCATTGTACATATCAGGTAGATAAAAAGAATTCGAGTAACCTTTATAACACTATCAAATTAATGTAGGACAGTATAGTAGAATATAACCACATCTATAACATATATTAACCTACAAGCTCACTTAGTACTTACTTAGTAAGAGACGGTTGTTCAGGAAAGAGCTAACCTCCCGCGAATCTGAATTTCAAATAGTCTCACTCACCTGAAACATCATAAACGAAAGTCTAGTTGAATCGCTCATGAATTATTTAACAGTTAAATTTGCGTGGAATATTTTGTAGAGGTATGCCGTTGAATTAGATCGAATTAGCGAAACACAGTAACCGAGCCGAGGGTTCTGCACCAATTCAGATGGCTAGTGGAAGTGAATGTTGGATTATGGTCGTTTAATAATGAAAGAAGCTTTATTCACTTAGGTCCAGATTATCTCAGAGTCCTCGAAGATGGAGTACTGGAAATTGTGGTTTCCATTGACGATTCATGTTCCATGAATATTGAAAGCCTCAAATTTTTAATAAATACATTTTCGTGGTTCGAATGATTCCTTGATATATTTCAGGATGCATCATTAAGAGCCCAAAATGGGCAATTTCACCTGTTTTATTTTATTTTCTCAAGTAAAAGATCTCGGCGAGTGCTTTCCGAAAAGGTGCTATGTGAGGGGTATCCGATGATCGGATGTGGGCGATAAACCAGTGGAAAGAAAGTGAAATTACGTCATAGGTAAAGGCCCTCACCCCCGCGTCCGACTGGGGGAACCCTCAGCGCCATCCACTTATGACGCTATTTCCTCTTCTATCCGTTTGTTGCCCAAGCTATACGGAGTTTTGAGATGAAAATTGGCAGTAGGGGGTTGTCAAGGGTGCTAAATCCGACTCTGAGATCGAACATTAAAAATTCCAACACATGACTGTCCAAGATATGACAGTCATTGAAAATTGAAAAAAAAAAAAAATGGATGGAGAGTCATCGGCCAAAATCAAAAGTATTTGACTCAAAACATAAGGAACCCTCACACACAAAAACTAGATATCAATAACAGGACGTCATTATCGCAGTGGGTCTAACATTTTCAGCACACTGACTATAGAAAATCGTTTTCAATTTTTTCCCCGTTCCAGCAAAATGAGGGCAAATTTGATGTTTACCGGAAAATGTAACCGCTGAATCCCTTAAATATCGCACATGATTTCGCAGTACTTTTTAAGGCTGAATCTCGTGGTGTACTTAGTGTTTTCATTTTGAAACATACCTGAGCAACCTGAGCACCATAGTTGATGGTCAAAGATTGGTAATGATGACTGAACTTGAATAAGCTTAGATAACTATCAAAATGAGAAACTAACCGCGTCACCCTGCGTTGAAAAATACTGAAAAAACATCTGCGACATACAGACATTCAGGGTGAAATTAGTCGGCAACCACCAAAGTTCTCATTTTGTGTACGCTGTGTCCACTCAGAAGAATCAAGTAATGGGTTTCTTCGTGAAATTTAACGTAGAATCCGAATCTGCAATAAAATTCTCCAATCATAGGGTTTTTGTGCGAAGACAAGATATTGAAGATAAGGAGGTAATGTTAGTGAGACATCCTGTATTGACGCTTGGCCATAATATACACAAAATTTCGCCAAACTGTTTGTAACGGCAAGCGAAAGGATGAGTTCGAAAAAGGTAAATTCTCGAAAACAAAAATGGGTAAAAAACGCTAAAAACTAGTAAAATTCACACAAAAATTTCTGTCATGCAGCATGGCTATGTGAGCGACTTATATAATTGATTTGTATGTTTCGATTTTTAGCTAATTTTGACCCTCAAAAATCCGAATTTGAACCACTTTTTAATTTTCAAAAATTTCTGAGCTCATCCTTTCGTTTGCCAATACATACTTTTTGTAGAAATCTAGCATTTTCATCTCGTAGCTAAGGTCGCAGCAATTTCTTTCACTAAGCAATATAGAAACTTGTGGCAAGAAAAAGACTAGATATTTCGATTACCAAAAATGTTTTTTTCCAAAAAAGTAGGCAGGTAGTTTGTGCATGGTATGGGCGGTGCACAAGTTGGCCCCAGGTGAGGAAGCTGAGCAGGAGACAACGCAACGGTACGCCGCCCTCTTTTGATCCCAAGGGGTAGCCTGCTGACCACTCGCCCTGAGACCGCACACACAAGAATTTATCAATCAAATTTTAATTTTATTTATCAATGAAATTTCGTCTATAAATGTTTCATTATCCAACCTATGGAAGAATGCTCTCCTGGCAGGTTTACTATTGGTTCTGCAATGAACTTCTCACATGGCTGAGAATGAAAACTAGATACAGTATGTTTGATGTCCATTATTTCTATAATTCAGGTTGACAAATTCAAATTTGAAGGTAAACCCTCAATTCCTCACTGTTCCCAATATCTGATTATAATGTGGTACTAGGTGTCAATGAACTTTAAAATCCAAACTCCTAGTGCCCATCCATTCTTTGTTTCTCACACAATTTTCAAATAGCGTCAAGGGGCGAGTGAGCACCAGTTTGTTTTCCTAGGGTTGGCACTGCCCTCAAGTTTCCTCCAAAACTAGGATGACCACTGTTTTTTTTTTGTATTTTCCAGTTTTGTTTTGCAATGATCACAGTATTGTGTAGTTATTTTGTGATGAATTAGCTAGATCTGTGTATTGTAATTTGAACCCCTGTTTTCCTCACACACTAGAAAATCCTTGGAACCTCCATCTTCCTTCCCATCAATAGCAGTTGTATCAACTGGGCAATGAATTAGCCTCAGAGCTATCACGGTAAATTGGATGTTCAATTTTAAACCGATCCCTCAGCACAGGGTCAATAAATTTGTGACGTGTCATCCTGAGGAAGCACAGGGTTGCCGCTCGATCGCATTTGTGGTGCAATTTATATGCACTTAGTTTTGAATAGAACTACATACATGACCGTGGGTACAGCAGCACATAGTAATCGATCGACTCGAAACGGTGGTTAACTAGGGATGAAGATTGAAGGACGGTTAGTGGTTCTCGTCTCCCGCGTATGAGTAGGGGGCTGCGTCGATACAATGGTATTCAACCTACGTCATCCATTCCGGACTATACAATGATGGTTTCTCCCGGTTATCAGTACTGCGAATGCATCTATGACGAGGCTGTTGTACTTCAGAACCCCCCTGAGAGAGTTCCTAACCGCGCATGTCGGAATCTAGTGAGTAGGGCGAACTGGCAGATGTACCCCCCTGACCTCGGCCACTCACCTAACTTGGAGGAAAAAAGTCTACTCTCGATTATCTTGGAAAACCATCAGAAAGCGCTAAAGAATAGTTAGAGAGTGAAGGATGGGGTGCTGTTTTACGAGCATCACGTAGGTATGTTTGCTATACGCAAATGTACGTACCGACAAGAAAATTTCTTTACGGAAAGTTAAGCCGTAATGAGCGCACAAACATACAATAGACAGAGAAAAATTGTGGTAATCGTCTTCAAATGGCATGAAACGGAGAAGAAACTTGGAATTTCGTGATTATAATAAATGTATACAGAAGTTCGACTATTTACTTTCTGGATACCAAATATTATTATTTATGATTGATTATTCACGTTGAGTATTGATATATTTGTATTTTCATAGCATATATGCCAACACAAAAACCTCTGCCAAGCTGAATAGCACATAGCGTCTTCGAGACGATAACATGAGCTCCTCGATCACCATCTCACACAAACCCTTCCAACACAATACGGTGATAGCGAAACAAGGGGAACAGTAAACATAATAGGGTTTAAGGCTTGCGTATGCGCAGCGGCTACAATTCATGCCATTATTGTGAAATTCATTTATTCTTTCTGCTAGAAAGACCATAATTACTCACCAAATTTAGGCAAACTGGCGCCTTTGGTACGTGTGGGGCGAAATGGTATCTCGGATTTGGTTTGCACATGCGCAGTGGCTATAACAATCACCCCATCACCGTTATTAGCGAAGAAACTATAGTTATTTGGCTCGTTCCAAAAATGTTAAGATGTTCCCCGTGCACCGGAAAACCCTCCACATTCCGTTTTACGCATCGGAGTTAAATTATAGATCTTAATTTTTTCGTACATTGTGTGCGTGCGTGCGTGTGTGTGTGTGTGTCATTCCGCACGATAAGTCCCTTAATTTCCACGGTAAAACATAGTTCTTGCGCAGAAAAATCCGTCTCCGCAAGAGTAATGATGAGTTCGTTACCCAGCCCCATCGCACTGTGCGGTGCGCAGTGGTGGGAAGTTTTGTTCCAAAAAATTAAAAAATACCGAATTTTCGCAACATAGGCATGTCTGGTGTTGTCGAACACGTTTAGGGCGCCGAATCGATTGCAACTAGTCCCAGCCCGATTAGGCGTACCCAGCGTACCAAATTTACAAAATTGTAGCCCGAAATCCAAAAAATTGCATTTTTTAAATTTATGCCTGTGAGGTGTCGTTTAACTTTTTTTTAAATCGATCTCGAGTAGTTTCAGCACGTTCAGATGTCATCTAGTGATCAAAATAACATTTTTTCTGTTCAAAACACCCAAAAATGAATTCTTGAGATTATTTTTCTGAATTTTATTTTTTTATATCTATTATATTTCCAGTATTTTTCTATTTTACGCATCTCATGCATATTGCGTATTTTTTTCCTTCAACTACCTACTCTTTTATTTATTACTATCATTGTAACCTCGTATAATTGTGTTCTCCCGTACTAAAACAAATACTGCATGACTCGAATATTTTCAATAACTGATCAATTTTTTTATATCAGTAACATATGAACTTAGGCCCATCAAGTTAATTTACTATATCTACTACTACGATTATAATATATTATTTGCCTCATCGCCATGAAACCATCTGGAACCTACACCCAAACTACCCATAGGTACCATAGGGCTTAACATAGGGCTATACCAATCATCCCATCGCAATGAAATGCATAGGGCCCAGTCCGCATGATCGCTGACAATTTCAGAAAAATCCAATTTTAACTGAGAAAGTTATGCGTGTGGTATGTATTTGGGGTCACACAGACGAGCACCGATCAGAATTTGTTCAGAAAGCTGTAAAACATAAAAAGCGAGTGGAAATTATGATTTTGGAAACGAACAATTTTTCCCCTCTCAATCCCCTGTAGTCTCTTCGGGATAGTTGATGAACATCTGGGGTACCTAATTATACAAGCACTCTAGGTTATATAATTATTGCAATCCAAAGCTCATTTCAAAATTACATGATGAAAATTGGGAGCAAAACACCCTTCATAGCGTTTTCACGATTCTTTTACACGGATTATGAACTTCTAAAAGTATTCAAACTCAAATCCAATAATGCTTCATTGGCATCACTGTACGAAGGATAGACCTGGAATGAAACTTGGCCAGTCTGTAACAGAAAACGCGAACAAAAATGTGGTGTCCGAAGAAAGAGCTGTGGCCTCCTAAAAGTGATCATACCTCCTTCAGTTAACTAGGATGCAACAACCGGAAACTTTTTTGTAGGTATATTTTGAATTCTGTGTTTCGCAAATCGTTAAAGTTGAATTTAATACAGATACAGTGGTAGTTACCCACCTACTGAGAATTACGAACGCAAGCAAGAGGTGAAGACGGGGGATAGGAAAGGTGAAGGATGCATTAGTCCTGGGAAAGCACGAGCGTCGAGCTAAGACCTGACTTGAGTTCTATCGACACTCTGCCAACGAGATCAGAGCCCCATCGCACTTCCAATGTTTAGTGTCTATTAAACGAAGGAGTGAGAGTGCGAGAGGAAGGAGGAAAAGAATAAAATCCGGTGAAAGGTGAAGGAAAGGTAAAACCCGTCACTCGTGGTAGGAGTGGGATGCAGGCCGATTAATGAAGACTCATCCTAGTAGAGGACTGTAAACCATTGGCAGGGCACAATAAAGTTACAGACCTTAACATCCAGCCGCTCTGCCTACAAAGTTACATCCAATTTTTCCATCCCCCCCCGCCGCCCATCACCTCAAGGTTCACTTCGGAGCCTTACACGCCTACTAAACCCTGGAATGGAACACAACAACGCTCTCGCTATCAACTCTTGAAGCAGTTGAAACTTTCCGATTCCACGGTGGAAAATAATGAATTACTACGTATATTATTTATCATGTGATTCGAATTTACAGCATTACAGAACCGGCTATAAAAGAGTTACGAGGTTCTCGGTGTTCGCGCATGCGCAGACCCTGCTCTTATTCCGATCGCTCTGCAATTTATAGAGGACTATGGACTATCAGGGACCTCCATGACTTTGAATGTTTCATTGATATTAAATTCGGGTTTCGATAAATTTCATCCGTGAATCCCCCCCACCATTTCAGCTCGTTTGCCGATTGCTCTTTTGATCAGATAATCATGCTGGTTACACGGAATTGCGTATAGGCACCGGCATACCTACACGGAACCTAATTTGTTTCATATGGGGACTTGTCGGAATGGCTCATAAATGACACGGGCCCAAAAAGTAAAGGGACCGCGGAGACAGCACTAATCCTCTTTGACGAAGGTGAGCAGTGACGGTAAAGCGATGAGACCCGTAAATTGAGAGTTGACCAAGTAACTACATATATTTACCCAGTGCGAGGCCGCTCTTTTTCTACGCATCTACAACCCAGAACAAGGTAATAATAAGAAATAATATGCAAGTTTTGATAATCATACTCAACAGTTTGGTCTTGAATATATTCACAAAACGTAGTCCAGGCATTCTATGAGTGATTAATTTACTTATTACAATTTTAATGAGGAACTTGCGCACTTTTTTTTAATTGCGGAAATCAAAACTGTATATTATTTGAAGACGAACGGTGAAAGAAAAATTTGTTTCAGACGCGCCACTGATTTTATAAAAAGTAAATGAAATTTTAATTTCTGACAGCCCGCCTAAACACCTGCTTCAGCTGACTCCAACCACTCCCCAAGCGCGATGTCACATTTCTCGTATCTTCATATCTCGATCCCCCATCCATTTCCCCTGTGCACATCACATTACTGAATCGTTGGTTGGTTGTGTTTTCGGAAATTTGTGTGCCGTTCATTCACCTTTTCGCGCTGTACTCAATATTGATGCAACAATAATAATTCGTGTCTTGGTATCCTCCCAGAACCACTCCTTGTATATTTATTATAAGATCTCGCAATAAACCAAGGAATGGAGCGGCAGACGCAGGAGACCCGGAGGACCTGGTGGGGATCCCCACCATCCTCCACCAGTATGGAGGATGGAGGGAGATAGTCCCAGGGACTATAAAAACTCGGATCCTTCGCCTTCCAACTCATTCTACGCTCTCCTCAAGTCGCTGACTTCTCTCTCTTACCTCGCTCCTCCTCTCTCCTTATCGTAAAAGATCCCAGAGTGGTGTATACCTTATAGGTAGTAACCACTGGGCAAACTTCCATGCTCCCTAAAAGATCCCAGAGTGGTGTATACCTTCTAGGTAGTAACCACTGGGCATATTTCTCCTAACGTCTCAGTGGTGGACACCCTCCAGGTGGTAACCAGGGGCGTTAGGTCCACCTGACGCTTCATTGGTGGACACCTACTAGGTGGTAACCAGGGGCGGCAGGTTCGCTACCTCTTCCTACCTCGCCCCTCACCTATGCATCCACCACAATTCGCAATAGGTAATGGACAAAATACCTAAATAACTGAAGGATGGTTATGAGGCGTTGTCTTTCAACTTACCGTCTCTCAGTTCATTTGGCCTGTGCGAGTTCATGCCCAAAATAAAATTAGGGAATTTCGAAACTAAAGGAGTGGAGATGACGAGGTAGGCCGTTTTTTTTTCTGTTGGAGCCTTTCACTTATAGATCTTGTGAATCGATATTTCACATCTGGCTACTTTCCCAAATGCTTGAAGTTCGCCGCTGTGACTCCCATACCTAAGAAAGGAAAATTCCTTAATTATGATGACCATCGGCCCATTTCCAAGTTGCCGATTCTGGTAAAGGTTATTGAGCACCTGGGCTTTAGGCAGACTAGGAAGCACCTGGGCTGAGTGAAGATACTACACACGAGGCAATTTGGGTTTCAGGCTGGTAAGAGTACGTCCCTTGCTGCTTGCTCCTTGGTTTCTGATATTCTGAGGAGTCTCGAAGATAGAAATCTCACTACTATTCGCCTTTTTGACTTGAGTAAAGCCTTTGATACAGTGCCCCATAACAAGTTGCTTACTAAGCTTCATCACTACAGATTCGACAAGGCATCGCTGTCTTTTTTCAAAGACTTCTTGGTGGGCTGGAGGCAGACGGTTTTCTATAACGGTTCTGAATCTGAGGCAGTCACTATCCCTTGCGGTGTAAAGCAGGGATCAGTTCTCAGGCCAACTTTGTTTTTGCTTTGCATCAATGATCTGGCGTACAAATTCACTGATACAGCAGCGGAAATATACCTCTTTGCTGATGATATGATCGTACTTGAATATATGGACCTCGCCCTGATGCCCTCACTTTTAGTATGCAGTCAGCTGATGAACTCGTCCAGCCTCGGTGCACTGCCAACTCTCTCACAATGAACAGTAAAAAGAATCAGGATCTTCAATTCTGTCCGAACGGTCCTGCCATTTCTTCGGCATCTATACAGGTAAGTAAAAAACCGTTGTGTGATAATTTTAAGCGTTTTTAATTATATGATTTTTTAATACTATTTTCAGTATGATATTATTATGACATTATTTATATTATGATATTTTCTATATTATTTTTTATGACACTATTTGATAATTAATGATATTATATTTTAAGATTTTTTATGGTATTATATTTGTATTTTTCATTTTTTCGTGATATTATTATGACATTATTTAAATTATGATATTATGATATTCTCTATGATATTATTTTTTACGGTATGATTTTTTAATGATATTATTTGATAATTTATTATGACATTTTTAGATTTATTTTTTATTTTTTATACAAGGCAGAATATTGTAAGTTTCTCGTGAATACTATCTTGTGAAACACACAGTTAGTCCGCCTAGTATTGAATACGAAACAAATTGTTCAGTTTCTCAACACGCCTAATTCCCAAATCATAATAATTGGATCGCTCAATATGTTTGCGGGTACAAATGAGGCGGCCTGGAAGAAGGGGGATAAGAGCTCTATTACAGCACCGCCATCAGGGGGCATTATTGGTGAGATATATATAACCTGGTGTTGGAATTAAGAAATATGTGCAGGCTGAGGGAGGGGGTGGAGCTCTTCATTTCCTGGTGCCATTCTCAACAACTGCCCCCACGGAAAGTTGTTTCAGACGCCCGAGTAATGGGGATAAGGGAGGGATGGCGAGGTAGATGGATTTCCGGTCCCATGAAGTTGGAAAGACTAATGGTTACTGAGAGAAAAAGTAAAAGCGCCTTAATCTTAAGCTTAATAACAGCTAATATTCTTACTAAGTACCATCCGGAAATGGGCTACAGCGACTTACTTACTTCCTTGTGTCATATAAGAACTTCAATTTTCTAGAGATTATTTCCATTTACTGAGTTTAATGATTGTGTATCTAGAGACCCCCCCCCCCCCAAACAACCCTGTTGTAGAAATTTATCCGCCAAGAAAACATCCTCAGCCACAAAGAGGATTGGTATCCATTTTGACATCAAGGTGGTGCGACTGAAGAGGTTTCCTTGGCGGGTACACTTTTACACTAGGGTTGTTGGGTGGGGGGCACACACATCTTTTTTCCATTGGTGAAGTAAAATTTTTGAATACTTCCTCAGGGAGCCTCAGTGAAAAGTAGAAGAAGAAGAAGAAGAAGAACAACAACAACAACAACGACAAGTAGAAAAACTTGAAAAAAAGCGATTTTCAAACTTCCATAGCTCCAGCACCTGACGGTCCTTCCTAAATATAAGGAAATAATTCCTTACAAACTTGAACATTTCCTTGTTGTATGCAGTCCAATACGACAGGCAATATATTACTTGACTGGCTAAATAATGTTTCCCACGTAACAGCATATTTGCTACACTCCATCATACTGCGTTCTACATCCCCATCACCACCACAGTGTTCACAAATCCGAAATCATTACGCAGTAATACTCCTATCACAGCCATGTTCTAAGGACATACTGCATGATTACTTCAAAGCCTACAGAGAACCCTCACAAATTTCTTCTCCGACACAACATTTTTGAACCGAGGTTTCTTTTTTATTACAGGAAGTACTTTTTTTTTTAAAGCGCCCCTTTTCACTTCCAGTAAAACGCAGTTGCCATTCGGAGAAATGTGTCGTTTCGAATAAAGTATAATAATCCTCCTTTGGCAAAAAAGCCGTATGAATTTCGCCTGATACTGCTGCTGTCTTAGCTGCCCCGTTTGCTCTTTCATTGTGACTCAGACAATTGTGTGCCCTTACCCATACAAACATGATATCAACTCCCCTAGTTCTACAGCTGGCCACTAACTGAACGATGCGCGCCACTAAAGGTTTTCTAAATTTAGTCCATTGTGGAGTAGAAATGGCCTTAACCATGCTCTCTTAGTCTGTACAAACTGCCACTACAGGTGGCACTGGAGTAGAATATATACCCAAGACATACAGTTCAATCTCCAAAGCATCAGCAGTGAAAATGCTCGCTGTTCCAAGCAGCCTCAATTTCCTTTCCAAGTCGTGCTGTACATCCACAAATGGACTAAATCCCTGGACTTTGATCCGCCCGTAAAAGCGAGACCCCCGCCAGTGCCGGTGCACATAATCATTAAATTGGTCTGTCACTGCTACGTGATCATACAACGGCTTAAAGTAATAGACTGCTGTGGGCGTGTACAAAGTAAGAAAGCGTAGGTAAGCTGGGCGTGTATACTCCACGAAGAACGCAATGCTTCCTGAATTCGGAAGCATTTCCGAACACAGACAGAAACTATATATCAGGCCATTCACTATGAGCGGTATCACATTCCCCATCCATCCTGCGTTAAACTTAACCCGGTCTGCAAGTTTTACAATGCTGTTCATAACTGAACTTTGTTGAGATTTAACGTACCTATCTGCCAACATCTGCCTCCTCAAATCTAGAGGCATTTTGCCCGATTTAGCAAGTAGCACATCAATTGGTGTCGACTTATTTTTCTTTCTAAGGCCTTTCCCCTTGTCAGAGGTTACCCCTCAATGCCTGACGCCAAAACTCCCTGTTCTGCCACTCGTGGTCATTGAGGTCTAGCTTAAGCATTGCGCTAGCTACCCCTCCTCTCCAGGTGGCACTTGGCCTCCCCTTTTTCCTTCTTCTAGGGGGGGGGAGGGGACCAATACAGGACTCTCTGAGGCCATCTCCCTTTGGGCATTCTCCTCACATGCCCATACCACTCCAAGCTACTCCTCTCCAATCGATCCACAACTGACTGCAGCTGGCCAATCATCTCCCGTACGGTGTCATTTCGAACTCTATCAAACCCTGATACTCTACAACTTCTTCTTAAGCCATCCATTTCCACTGCGCACAGACGCTGTCTTTGGCGTGGGTAAAGAGACCAGCCCTCTCCTCCATAAGTCAAAATGCTTTCTACGATGGCATGCAGAATCCTCTTCTTCGTATTCCTAGTGAGCTCCGTGCTCCACAGAATACTGTTGAGACACCGCAGGGCACTCCTACTCTGTTTTATGCAGTTCCTTACATCACTCTCACATGTACCAGACGCATTCATGAAGGAACCGAGATACTTAAATTCCTCAACAGCCTTGATGGTTCCTAAACCTGGGATCTCAATATCCTCGCCCCTACCACCGACAACCAGGTACTCAGTTTTGGTAGCATTAATCTTGAGGCCAGAGGACGCAAACGCTTCTACCAACTTTCTCAACATGTACCTACTCTGCGTCATGCCTATCCCGAACAAGGAGAACCTGGTCATCGGCGAACAGCAAGGAATGCATCACCTCGTCTCCTACTGGAATTCCCATACCCCAAAAGATTCGTTCCACTTCTCCTCCAGTCGATACTTCACAACTTTAGAGAGGAGTCTACTTGAGGATGCCATCACGCTGATTCCACGAAAGTTATTTGGGTGTCGACTTCAAATACCAAATGCACGTATACATTTATACTGTAAACAATCCAACGACCTTAATGTTGTAACGCAGCACTTACTGCAGTAGCGCTTGGCCTTCGAGTCTACTACAGACTTCTTGTGGAACCAGCTCGAGTCCTCTAGGGTACTAGGACCTTCCGGCCAAGTTCCCTTCTCCTTATACCCTTCTGGCTTGTTGTAGGGGGTGTAGACCGAGCCTCCTTTGTTGGTAGCAACAGGAGAGGACTCTCTGGATGTCATATATATATATATATATATATATATATATATATATATATATATATAACACCAGTTGCCGTTTCCATATATATAACACCAGTTGCATGTGGGCTTTTGTTCACCACTAAGTCACTGGCAAATCCAGCAATAGCCTGGCGGTCTGCTTTTCTGACCTCACTGACACTAGCCACGAAGTGATAGTCAAAATCATGTTCCTTGGCCAATTGATCTGAGTGACACGTTGGCGGCGGAGCATCCAATGGGTTGAAAGGTCCCAACCAATTACATCCAGGCGCAGTAAGTCCCTTCTCGCGAACTCTTCTGAACATTAATTGTAAATTAATTACAAAAACTTTACGTCTGAAGCCGTATAATATATGCACATAGCGCTCGATATTACCAAAGAACCGAGGTCCCACCAACCTGTAAAACCCCGCTGAGTAATATAAACAGCAAAGCAAGAAAAACGAGAAAATAATAACGTAAGCTCTGCGTTGAAAAGATGACACGGTGGTTCGGAACACTTCACTGCCGCGAAACTGCCGGCCTCGCAATACGAAAGGCTCTTGGAGACCGATGTTTCCTCGACGAAGGTTCGACGGCAACTCATTTACCCACTACGACTGGATGTAGTCATATCAAGTCAACGTTCTGTCCAGTCACAATCCCAAGAATTTGAACTTCCTCTGGACTGGAATGGGAGTTCCACCAATCTCTACCATTCGATCTATTCCAAGGTTTCGTTTTTTGGTGTAAGGTGCGATTACTGACTTGCTGCATGATATCTGAAGTCCTTTGATATCACACCACGCTTTAAACTGAACCATAAATGCAGTAAGAATTTCGATTCCGGATTCCATATAATGTTATGAACAGTTTTCATAACAGTTTTCTTGGTCTCTTAGAGTTTTTCCTCCGTTTTCTTGGTTTAAATGTTCATTTTGTTGGTTGGTTCGTTATGCGGCACAAGCAGACAGAGGAGGATAGAAATCGTGACAAAAGCCGTCCTCTCTAAATTTCTACCAAATCTCTTTTGTATTGTTTTATCTGGTTTTGCATATTGTAGTAAGTAATTGAGGTTTTTCCGTATTGTTTAAATGCTTCAAAACCCGTATGCTTCAAAATCCAACCCTTCATTTGTCCCTTCCGGCGGAGTCAACAGCATACCAACGCTATAGGCATGGTCATCACCTGCTAAAATACACAATACTTGACACCAAAAATGTCCCTCTCCATACGTCATTCAACAGGATGAAGGTGAATAGAGAGCAATGATTTGCTGTCATGGGCGTCGCTACGTGGGGAGTCTTTCCAATACTACTCATCAGCAATTATTTGACAGGAGTGCTCACCAGACCAAAAGACACCCCACGATGCTTTGGCGCAAAAAGTTAATGGATAACCTAACACAGTCATGTGGCGAGAGGGAAAGGGGGCTAAAGGTTTAATTTGTACGTCCATTAGGGACGACGGACATGATCATTAATCATGCAAGAGTCCAGACTTCACAAGGGAGGGATAAACAGAGCAATAAATCTTTTTTCCATCCTTCTATTCTTCCTTTTTTTCATACTACCTGAGCGATCGGACAACATAGCTCAGTGCCTTCCTTTGTCATCAAGGACTGCCGTAAAATTATTATTGATCAGATCACAGCGAGAAGAGGAAATTCTATCCCAAGAGAGGGAGCGGAGAAACACCATTATATAACGGCAGGTGGGAACAAAACCCGGGAGGTTTTCATCGTGTTGGAATAACCAAAGATGTGAATAATATATTTTTCCACCATTCTAGACGCGAGTCTATAGGGGAAGGAGGGGTTTATTTACGTGAATATGCCTCACGGGTGAAGATGTTTGTATTCCCACATCGCAAATGTTTTATTACGAACATCTATGGGAAATTACGGGTACGTTGTGTAACAACCATGGAGCCCTGTTATAGAATATGACGCCCAGACACCGTCAGCGACTAGCTCTCAACGTGAAACTGAATTCAGAAAAGCGTATAAGCTGAGTATAAGCAGGGCCGTGGAGAGAAAGTCTGGGCCTGGGGGCAGAAAGCTTCCGGGCCCCAAAAAAAGAAAGTTTTTTAACTTGTTAACAGCTTACTCAATTTTTTTTTTTTTTCACTTACAAGTTCCTAAAACACCCAATAACCTCCGTAACCATATACCATAAATAAGCCATTTTGAGAGGGGGGGAAAATCAGTGGAAGGAGGATGGATTGTAGAAAAAGAGGAATGATCAAGTTCTTACAGATTTATATAATTATGTCTATAAATTCAATACCAAAACAAAAGTAAAACGAAGCAAATGAGCTTTTAAAACCTTATCCTATGATAGAGATGGGTTGGGTTACTTTGTGGTTATCAGTTTGTCTTTGTAGGTAACAAACTGGTACCTTACTGGTCGGTGAAAAAGGGAAAGCGCATGCAAAGAAATGAAAATAGTGGGGAAGGTGGCGGGGAAAGAAGTTATTGGAACTTCTACTGCTAACTTGTTTTCTAGGTGCACTAGCAGAATACGCACAAAACAATTCAGTGTTTTCAGAACAGCCACCAACTATTTGTCCTCTATTTTCATATTCCCTCTCCCCTTACACCTTTTTTTTAAATTTAGTTTCTTCAAGCATTTTTTTTCTTCAAAATCCGGGCCCCCCTACAAAGGCCGGGCCCGGGGGTAATGTCCCCAGTCCCCCCCCCCCCCCCCCCCTCGAAACGGGTCTGACTATAAGAATGGGTACCGTACCGTACCTATGATTGATGTGTTTCTGAATTCACAGAGATGAGAATAGACGATTTACTGATTTTGAAAGCTCTCGATGCGTTCTTCCATTTACTGACAAAAAAGAAGTCAACTAGTTGAATTAATTGCACAGTGAGCCCCGTCATAGTCTAATATTTACCTAACTTTTCATTATGTACTGTATTATTTGTCTGAACTGTTGGCCCTGGGTCCGATTGTAAAAATGCTAATCAAATAAATGAGACCTGAATTAATTTCCAAGCAGTCCGCTTCAGTCAGCCCAATAGTCCAATAGCTTCATTTTATCGAAAATCCATTACAACACTGGGGGGGAGGGGGTGGTTTAGCGTGCCATTCTAGAACTATTCCGATCAAAACAGTGTAAAAGTACCATACATATTGGTTACTGGATCGAAGTATACTTAGTTCAGTGTGACACTTCTAAAATGCGTGCCTGCCTGAAATTGGTTTTTATCTTGGAAGACGGAAATTTCCGCTTTAGAACTCAATTCGGATACTTCCGCTGCCTTTGTCGATGCGGCAAATAGTAGGTTATGATTTGTTATCATGTTATTATGAAAATTCGCTCGATGAACATGACTGGACCTATCTTTCTTAACTGTAGATAGTGTAGATGTATCACATAGACGGATTGAACTACTTAGAAACTCTGTCGATGGATACCACACTCCTACAACAGGGGAAGTGAAAAACCCTGGTACGGCGTCACCATCAGTTAGGGGAAGTTGAAAGTGGCCGTGATGTTGATAAAGGGTGATGGGATCGGGGTGGAAAAAAAACTTGGCCGATTCCTCTTCCTGCCACTCTTCCCCATCAGTTATGTGAGGTTCTGTCGATGGACTCGAATCTCATAAATATCACCAACTGTAATTAGCGGAGCGTGTTCATTAAACTTGGTATCATTGTTTAGGTTTATGAACCCTTGGAGGCCAAGTCGGTCCTGTGCTGCGTCGAGGAACCTGTTGAAGTGTCTACCGAATGACGACGGTAAATGGCTCGCATAGCTGATACCTAATTTTATTTGGTCCTATCTTATATCTGCGTCTGCAGGGATGAAGTGCAAAATATGGGGACATTTTTCAACTGGGCGGTAAGTAGTACACCTACCAGAGCATGAAAAATGGATGAAAACGAGATTTTCCAAAGAAAAATAGCTCGCATTCGAAATATAATGTATACCATTAAATTGGCCAAAATTTTGTTGCGAAATGCATTACCAAGTTCCCACTAACCAAACTGCAAAAAGAAGAATAGAAGTTAGATGAAAATGACGGCTCGGGCATCGCAAATTATGTTCTGAACATCCATGCGATCACGGAAAATGAACATAGAACTAGCTCTTTTCTTGTACTCGTCATTTAGAGTAAGCGTGGTCTAGCTTCTGAAGGAGGACTCAAAAAATAGGAACACTCACCTGAATAACGAAAACGTTAGAAGGACAAACAATAAAATTGCCGAAATTCTATTTGAATGGCTTCAAACGTTGGAAGTTTTTCAATAATATACCTAGTGGTGGGTTGGATGGTAGTTTGAGTATATTACATTGAAAATTCACTTGTAAAGTCATGCTGCATGACTGGAACTCTCAAGTGTTGTAGTCGGAAGGGACAGGATTAATCCTTTCATTCAGTCACTTCGAGTGAAACCACAAAGGTCTCTCCCACTGCACTTTTTTTCTTCTTCTTTTTTTTAATTGAATTTCTTTCCCTTTAGAAACTTTTTCCACAGTTACCTCAACAACTGCTTGTTAACCCCATCTAATTAACTCAACGAATCCCCTCTCTCCGCTGAGTTGATTTGTTCCGTTTCTTACTTTTGTTCCTTCCCAAATGTCTTATGTACAAAGTTGCCTCTCTACTTGACGATCCCCTCACTTATTCCTTCGTTGTGATCCCCTTTTTCCATTGCCGAAAGAAATATTAAAAGTGAAATCCATATCTACACAAAGAATAGCGGGTAGGCCCATGCGTTGCACGAGGCAGAAGATAGACGAAGATGGGCGCAGAGAAGATAGGCGTAGGCGACTCCTGCATCAACTTGGTTCCGATTTCGAAATACACACTTAAAAACTTCGAATGAAATTAAATTCAGAAGAAGTACACAAGGGACTGAGACGCATTATTGAAGTTATTCAATGTAATTTTCTGAACTTCTTCAAACACAAAGCCTCAAAACCAAGTCAATTATGAATACAACCATGAATTCAGAAGAGAAATTCGTTGCGACCGGAGCACCTCGAACTATGTCTCACTCCCTCCCTTCTGCCCTTTTAACAATGTAAATAAACCCTACAAAGAGAAACAATATAGGGAAAAAAGATGTTTTTTTTTCCATAATGAATAATAAATGGAACCAAAGTATATAAATTCCGTTCTATATAAATTATCAAAAATAAAGAGGAGGAAAGTTTCATTCTGAGAATAAACTTCTTTCTTCTGTAGATATTTAAGGCGGTTGGTGATTGGGGGGGGGGGGGGGGTCAAACGTGAGTAGGTAATGAATCCATGTATAACGCTTACGTATCCCATACGAATTTCAGGAGATCGGTTATACCCATCCAGAATTCATTTCACTCTGATCCAAGGAGGGGTTGATACAGGTGGCAAAATATGATCGGTCATGTACTTCGATTTCAGCAAATTAAAACGCTTAATGTTTTATGTATACATATATATCGGTATTATGCATCAGGAAGGGCCAAGTGCATATTTATTTCTAGTTTCGCGTCATAAACCTCGATACCCTTGCTATAAGTCGAGGAGTACAATTTTTTGGTGGTAAAATGCGAAATTTCAACCCTCGCAAATACCCGACTTACAAAATTTGTTTTGAACTTAACCAGTAGCCTGGATGTCAGAATACCTATATATGTTTGTATAACCAATAGTTATAAGTTTTTGTGGCTTTAGAGAGTAGAGGGGGTAGGGGTAAAGCAGCTCGCAATTTATCCGATTTGGATGTTTTGGTTTATTATTTTCAACAGTTGTCCTCCGGTCGTCAGTGAGGACGTCTTCTTATCGTTGTGTCGAGTAGCCGTGTTCACGCTTGTTTTTTATAGTCTACCTTACCTACTGCTTATTATCGAACTAAATCGATAAACATGAATTGTGCGAAGTGTCGTCGGGAGCTGAATTCAACGTACTCGGTTGAAGAGTAGAAAACTACTAGAAATTGCGTGAGGATTTGAGAGAAAATTGGAAGTGTGATATGATAACTGTGTGGCAAATAAAGAAGATCCGCGGTCAAGTGATGTTGATTCTGACTCTGATGCCTCCGAAAATGATGAGGAAGCCTCAATCTTGAATAATAAGATGAATGCACTCCGGGTAAATTCGATAAAATGAATTTAAAAAAATAATAACTCTGGAGACATCGATGAAATTTTTCAACGGGTTTTTTTTAAGGATTCAGAAAAACGATGGAGGAAATTACAGGGGACATGGATGCTATGAAAAAACAGAAAATGGCTCTTCTACACGATAATAGTATTTTGAAAAAGGAAATTACTGATCTGAAACTCAAGGTCAATGATTTGGAGCAGTCTCCCATGTCTACTACATTGGAGATAAAGGGAATCCCTGTGAGCCCTAATGAAGATTTTATGGCGATAACGAAAATGCTGTAGAATAAGCTTCAAATCCCCGATGGAATTTCATCATGTACAACAATATCCATTGGCAAGTTGTTTCACGTCCATCCATACTACTTGTGAAGTTAACTAGTGTGGATCGGAAAGAGTTATGGATTAAAGAGATGAGGACCTTCAGGAATATAATTACTAAGGACTTGCACCCGAGCTTCCCTTAATCAAGAACCTACGTTAATGAACGCCTTACTTATTGTAGTGGAAGGATCTTTTGGCTCACAAGAAGTTCCAAAAAGCATATAATTACATGTTTGCTTGGACTACGAATGGAACGTGAAAAAAGAAGATTCTCCAGGTACAAGAGGTATGACAATTTCTGACCCTGAAGAGATCCGAAAAATGAACGTTGATAAATTGATTCAAGAATTAAATGTCTAAATTATTTAATGGCTTAATTAGTTAGGCTAGAATGAATAATATATATTACACCAGTTTTGGTTGAGCATTTGGACATTGTTGATTCACAATAAAATAAGAAAAATCAGATATACCCTACCTACGAGGAAGTAAACTGTTCGTTTATAAGAGATAAAGAAGGATTATTTATCACGTAAACATTAGAAGTATCGCACAAAATTTTGATTTTAGTGTGGCAGAATTATCTCTGTTAAGGCGCAAACCAGACACTATAGTTTTATCAGAATGTTGGTTAGGAAAAAATTACCTGAAAAAACATCACAGACGGTTACAATTGTTTTTTTTAACAAAAAATCATATTAACCAGAATAGTAGTAAAAAATAGGTCAGTGGTTTGTACCACTGACCACATACACGTCGCTGGTGCCACCGTACCTAACATTTTTGGGACTAGCGCTCTTTGGATTGCCTTCACCATCGGGGTTAAGAAAGTAAATTGTTAGCGCTTTAAAATCGTTCGCCTAGTGATGACTACATAGATCCTTTTGCATTGGATCTGGAACATGTCTTACGAGAACTTAAGAGGTCACGATTGCTTTTTGGTTGGTGATGTTAACTTAAATTTGAAAGGAGAACTCGACATTAAAGTATTGAATTATTTGAATTTATTGGCGCAATATAAATTTCTTCCTCACGTAAATACGGTGACCAGACTGGGTATGTGCCGATGGTGGTACATGTATAGATCATATCTTCAGCAATTTCGTGGATCACAGTTCACTGTCGGCGGCGGTTACCAAAAAAATCAGCGGAATCAAAAATAACAGATCACTAAGCTTGTGGTATTTTTTGAATGATGTTCGGCGACCGATGTCCTTGCCCAAGGAGTTCAAAAAATTAGATAATGGTGTACTGGCTAAACGACTTACCTCTGAATCATGGAATGAAGTTTATATAGCTGGGTCAGTTGATGGTTGCAGTGATGCGTTTGTATCTATTTTGCAAAACCATATTAAGGAATCGACTGTTGTGTGTCCGTATTTATCGAGAGCAAAACACAAACCATTGAAGCCTTGGATAACCAAGGGCTTACTCCTTTCCATTCGTCGGAAGGAGAACCTATATAAATTATCCTCTAAGCGTCCTTTTGATACACAGTTCCAAGAATATTTTTTAAAATACCAAAACAAACTCAAATGTTTTATACGAGCATAAAAATAAAAATGTTTTAAAGACAAGATAAAACATGCAGCATGACTTAATGAGCGAATTTTCAAAGAAATATTCGAATTAATGGCTATGGTTTTGAATAAAGGAAAACTTCGGTCTAAAATTTGGTTTTCTATGTATATTCTCTTCGTATTTATTTTAATTTGTACGTTTTGTCCATCCTGATTCTACCGTTTGTTATGAGTAGATTCCTTGTTCCTTCTGAATGGCCTTTCCTCTTGACTACGATTTCAGGCCTGGTATCTAAAACCAGTTCAAGATTTGCTCTACTAGGTAGGTCGATCCTTCCTTCTTCATTGATATTATTTTTATCATGTTAAGTACCTACCTACCTTTGAATATCAAATATTCGTATGATACTGATAATAAATTGATAAGATACCTACCTAACCTTCTTCCTCCTACTGTTAGTACCTAAATTGAATAATTTGAAACAGATTTTTTCTTTCGTCTTCCTTCTAGTAATACGTGGGCCGGTACTTGTCTATCTATGAAGGTATCATAACAATTATATGTCAAATGGGAAATTCAAGGAGTTGTACTAATCGTTTGCCTCCCCCTTTTTTGCTTCGAACTCTCGTCTTCAATTAATACTTCTCACATTTTTCAATCTGACCACTCTAAGGAGGTGGGGGGGGGGGGGGGTAAGAGTTTAAAGATTATCCTAGTTTTGGGTAATTTTTGCGCACTTTAAATGCTCTAATTTAAGAACGGATTTAGATATCTAAAATCCGATTCACCATCGTGTTCAGCGTGCAAAAACCTTTAAAATGAGGGGTCACTTGTTAGAAAATAACATTTTGGGGATTTTTGGGTAATTTTTGCGCACTTTAAATGCTCTAATTTGAGAACGGATCAAGATATCTAAAATCCGATTCCACCATCGTGTTCAGCGTGCAAAAACCTTTAAAATGAGGGGTCACTTGTTGGAAAATAACATTTTGGGGATTTTTGGGTAATTTTTGCGCACTTTAAATGCGCCAAAACCCTCCTTAGAGTAGGCCAATTTCGCCCATCTTCGAACTTAGCCTTTCGATTGCCAAGATAGATTTTTTGTGCAAATTTGAGCTGTTTATCTCAATTCTATCGAGAGTTATCGTCTGGAGTGACACATATATATATAAATATATATATACATATAAAAAACTGTTAAATTTCAGGAATCGTTTTAGAATGGTCTGAAACGGATGTCTATGAAGAAAATTTCCAAAAATTCATATTATTTAAATTTCGAAGCCATTGCAATAGCTTCATTTTCTTTGAAAATTCGCTAAAATGTGGAGGGGGATGGTAAAACAACATGGAATCTGACCAATAGTATCATTGATAATTTTTAAAAACGTACTGTAATCGAAAAGCTGAAACCCCAGGGTGTGGATATCGACGTAGAAAATGATCCTGTAGCTGGTGCAAATATGTTAAATGAATGTTTTGTTAACGTGGGAGTTAACTATGCAGCTAGGTTACTCTCCGACAGGTACTGAAAGTTTCTCCTACCGTGATTTGGGGGAGGCTGAGGGCGGATTCGTTCTTAGGCCGATAACGGAAGATTAGGGGGGGGGGGGGGGGGGGAATGATTAGCACGTTGGGGGGTGGTTCGATTCCGGGCTGGGATGAGACTGGTGCTGATACCTTAAAGTTGCACAGCAAACTGATTGTGAAACCTCGATGTTATTTAATCAATAAGAGTTTTTTGGAGGGAGTTTTTCCCAATAATTTGAAGATTGCTGTTGTTCTTCCTCTATAAAAATCTGGAGATAATCAGGATGTTAATAATTATAGGCCTATTTTGCTTGTTGGTAATGTTGCGAAATTAGTAGAGAAGTGTTTTAAAAGCCAACTACTTCAATATTTGGAGAGCAGCAGTCTCCTTTATGAGAAGCAATCTGGTTTCACGGCAGGTCGCAACACACAAGATGCAGTTTGTTACCTAAGCTCAAGAGTCATCAATGATATTGATAATGGGAAGAAACCGTTGGCCATTTCGATTGATTTGGCCAAGGCTTTTTACACCATTTCTCACGATAAACTACTTAATAAACTTATTGGACTAGGTTTTGGAAGAGTGGATCGGAAATGATCTATTACAGCGAACTCAGTGTGTTAAAGTGATACTAAAGGTTCCTATCGAAATACAACTAGCTACGGTATCTCTCAAGGAATTATTGGGTCAGTTATATAGGTATATTATTGTGTATATGAATGAAATAGGGTTTTGCAATATACCAAGCGAAATAATACTTTTTGCGGACGACACGATAATATATATTGTTCATCCGATAACTGGGACACTACTTTTAATCATGCAAATCGTAGTCTGCAACAAATAAATACGTGGTTTGTTAATAATAAACTAAAAATGAATTTGAGCAAAACTCGATGGCTGCCATTTCACGCATCTTCAATGAATGAACCACTGCATAGCAGAGGGGCACTTTTACACTGCGCTGAATGTGACACAATGAGTTGTACGACCTGTCCTAAAATAGTGAGATCATTCGAGGTGAAATATTTGGGGGCTGTTTTTGATAGTCGTTTGAAATGGGGAATGCAAATAGAATTAGTTACCACTAGACTCAGAAAGGTGATTTACGTATTTGCCAGACTCAACAAAACATTACCTGTGTCCCTGTTAAAAATGCTCTACTTTGCCCTTGTACAATCTGTACT
This sequence comes from Leptopterna dolabrata, assembly GCA_954871275.1. Classification (NCBI taxonomy): domain Eukaryota; kingdom Metazoa; phylum Arthropoda; class Insecta; order Hemiptera; family Miridae; genus Leptopterna; species Leptopterna dolabrata. The sequence goes on from OX940974.1 coordinate 146,406,743, forward strand.
TTTATATGGCATACCTGCATGGGGATGTGCGTATCCCACTGCACTTTAACCCGTTTTCACCACCCAAAAGCAAGCTATGAAGGGATTTTTGGCGCACACCATTATTTAAACAACTGCTAATTTTAAAATGTTACTTACTAGTTGAAATGAATTTTATCAAACAAATCTTGCAAGAGAATAATTTTTCAACACCAGCACGTTTGATTTCTACAAGATGCCATGCCAGCAATTTTATGACGAGTGCGTATTTTCGCACCACCCTTGGGTACAACCACGGCTGGCTTTAGAGAAGGCCGTGGCAGTAGAGAACTGGCAACATCGTGCTTCAGGCCGGCCGCGACACCACCCACCGGTAAGCCTAGGTTTGTTTATTTCCGGGTTTCGATAGTTTACCTATAGATCTTCTCGCGAAAATTATTTTCAACAGTAATATTGTTAACAAAAGTTATTGTTTTTAATGATAACAGAATGCAGGAAAACTGTGTCGCGCCAGAGTGCAAAAGTAATTAGGAATGTACAAAAGAATATATGACTTCCTTTCGTTTTCCCAAGGATGAAGAGAAGAAGTGGATTCGTACGATTACCCGTACTAATTGGGAACCAAAACCAAGGTCAGTAGTTTGTATTTATAATATTTTTCCAAAAATTATTTAGGTACAGTAAATAAGTAGGTACCTTCAACAGGGAGAATAGAAAGACCCTTGCAAAACCTAAAGATACGTACCTACAGTGCTTTCCATCATTCAGCTACAGTGATGGTATGACAACAGAATATTCTATGACATTCATCATTGAATATTATGAATATTTTAATCTCTCAAGAGTTCGAGGGTAAGTTTTTGAAGGCTCCTAACCAAAAAGACATTGTAGCATTTGTCTCAGAGAGATCATATTCCAAATTAGAAGACAGCAATACGTGCAGTCAATGTGATTACGAAACATTATTCCAAAAATGTTCGTGATCAAAAATCGAAGAATGCTGCAAAATCCTTGTCACGTGGGTTTATTAGGTATTCTACTGGACGTCAAAAAAGCTGGCTATTCTTCTGGCTACAAAAATTTTTGACATTTTTCACAAATTTTGGCATTTTTCACAATTATGGCCCCCAAAAACTCGAATTAGGCTCCTATTTTTGACGAATTATCTTCGACCATTGAACTTCTTATTGAATTGCCCGGATTCACTTCTGAGTTATTACACAAATTTCTAGTGATTACAGCCATTTTCACAGATTTTGGGACCCATAAATATTGAATTTTGAGAGTTAAAACCTCAACACTTCACTCACTGGTCAAAATCAACTTCATGTTTGGTCTCCTCACCCTAAACAACACGGAAAACGATACATCACAAGCTCAAATTCACTAAAACATGAAAAATACCTAATTTTGCACGATCGGACTGCCGAGTTAGGGGACACAACTAGGGCCCAAATGGAGCATGTGTGCAAAAGAACGGGTTTTTTTCCGAAAATTAAGGTAGATATCGATGACACGGCAGACGGACATTGCGTTTTCGGAATCTACACCCCTTGAAACGTAGAAAAATTTTTGAGGGGGTGTTCCAAAAAAATGTTCCGAACCGAATACATAGGTGTATTTGGAGAATAATTAACCAAAATGACAGTCGCAAATTGAAGAAGTACCAGAAGTAGAATACTATAAGCAAACTATAATTAATTCATGTTCCATTTCCTTTTCTACAAATCATCTTGCTTGTTCCTTCCTGCTGTTCTAGGTATTAGTTCAGTAGGGGAGACTGGGGCTAGTTGGCATAGTTTTTGGTTTTCGATTTTTCTAATTTTTTGTATTGTACTTATAGAGAGATCGTTATTGGTGTTTCTAATAGCCCTGTTCCTAGGCTACCATATACCATAGGACTCCTTAATTAAAACTGAATTTAAGGGGCCTGTTCAGCACTTGTGCTGAAGGCTTCCAAGTATGCCAACTAACCCCCCCCCCCCCCCCCTCAACGGGGTAAGTTGGCACACGCCCTGGGGTAAGTTGGCATAGGCCGGAATAAGCTGACATTCAGCTACAAATTGTAACGAAAAGTGAACTTTAATGAACTTTAAAGACTTAAAATGAACGTAATGTTAATGTTAATTCTTCGAGTCGACAATATATGTTGGGAGTGGGGTGACTTGGACTGGGGGCCGCTATTTTCGTACAACTTTGCCACTGCCGTACCAGATCACGTCTTCTTCTTCTGGCCACCTCCAAGTTGTTCCGCGTTTTATCATGGTTGACACCTGATATTCGTTGCCATCGCGTTTTAGTATCTTTCCTGGATAGAGACGGCCGTTGTCACAAGTACATAATCTCATGTGCCAAAATAATTGGCGGATGTTGGGAGAGTTGCCGGAATGGGACATTCTTCTTCATTGCGAGTTTGTGTAGGCTCTCGGGAGAATTTTGGTCATCTTCTTGTGAGCGTCGTTGAGCTAGCGGTGGGAATGCTTGTTCTTCTTGTCCTTCTTCTTCTGAAGTATCGAGGGGGCCCATACTGGCGTCACTTTCCGCATAGGAAATATCTCCAGAACTTGGATCATCAGAATCAGCTGTGGAGGCGTCAGACGTCTTTGGTGGACGTTTTTTAGTTTTCTTGGCTGTCTTACCATTCTTGGGTGGTTTCACTGGTTTTTGATCCTTCAGAGGTTTCCTGTTCTGGTTCGCCCTCTGAGCAGCAATATTATTTCGAGTGGGGGTTTCAGTAAGAATGGCAGCCTTTCTCTTTTTTCGTCCACGGTTCGACTGCTTACGTGGCCCTGCTTTACGGAATGGACGAATTTGCTCAGGGGTCTTGCCTTGGATTCTTGACGATGTTGGAGTTGATGAAACGATTGGTGGAGCAGTCTGAGGATCATCATTGTTGGCTTCGCTCGCTTCGCCAATCTCTTCATCATGCATCAGTTTCAGGAGCTGGACGATGTGCGCACGGACAGCATTCCGCACTGACTCTCCTGACCTCGTTGCTCTGTCGGTTTTTCTTTTGTACTTCCTCATAGTCTATAATTCAGGAACATAGTATACACATGACTACTTGCCCGTGAAGGCTACTAAATCACAGTCAAAATAATTCTTTAATAACTTCAAAATTAATATAATATTGGTGTGGGGCTAGTTGGCATAGACCTCGAGGGTATGCCAACTACCCTGCCCTGTCCTATGCCAACTAGCCCCACAGGGGTTTTCTGAACAATATGGCTTCCGCCTAATCCACAAGTACAAAATCAACTCGTTTTGGTACATGAATCCAATCTTAGAAACCCACTCAACCTGAAATTGCCTTGAACAGCGGCCCTCCTTCAGTTTAAATGTACTCAAAATCGAAAAAACGTTTAATGAAAAAATTTACTTACCACCTCCAAAAACAGAAAATCATCGATCTACACTGCACGGCAATTCCAATGAAACTGATATCATGCGTGAACATGAGTCTGGATGCGCCCTTCTCACCACTGCGATGACAACGCTCTCAAACGTCAGGAGCCAGAAATAAAGCCTGAGTGCCAACTTACCCCTTATGCCAACTAGCCCCGGTCTCCCCTACTTTTCTTTTAAATGATGTATCATTCAGAAGAAGGTTGTTTTCATTAATTATACCTACTCGCATTATACAGATATAATAATAATAAAATAAGTGAAGGATACATTCATGGGGCTAAAAGAACACAGTTAGGAAAGGGGCCTAAACCTAGAAGCTATTACAGCGTTGCCAAATCTTGCGCCGCAGCCTTCTCTAAAGCCGCCCATGGTACACCTCTTACCGGGCGACGGGTGTACGCGGGGTTAATGCACTACCTGAATCTTTGAGAAAAATTCTCCTTCTTGGAGTAAAAGAAAACTAAAAAACCACTCCACTGAAATATAGCCCTTGTACCTAACCTGTATTTTGACATTTTCTATTCTTTGTTTTTATCCTTGCTTAATGCTTCAGCTTTCCTAGATGCTATACTTTGTCTTCCATATCTTATATATAATTTATGTAGACATATACAAGAGTATCTAGAGACTTTTTTAATTGGGGTGTTTTCAAGTTGTAAATAGTAATATATATGTATGTTATATATAATCATTTGTCTAGCATAATTAGTATGTCAGATATGACGATCAGAGAAGAGACTCGTCTCCCTGCCACGGCCTTTGCCCACATAGGGGATTAGTTTCTGCAAACATTAGAAGTGTTTCCAATTCCATTTTTATTTTTTGTTAGTAATATATTTCATTGCATTTGTAAAATATGAAATAAAATTATATTTTTAAAAAATCCTTCGGAATCGAGCATGAAAACAAAATTTTAACCCTCCCCCAAAATGTGATGGTTTCCATTTCAAGGCATGTAGAATCCGAAAATGGAATTTAAAAAAAATTCTGTACGTCCGCCGTACAGCACTTTTCTTAGTTACCATGAACCAAAATTGATCAAGTTTGGATTGTAGTCCCATTGGGGTCTAGTTGATCCGTGAAGCTCGGCGTTACTGTCAGTCATATTTGGTCAGCTCGAAGTATGCCATGAAGAAATTAAACGAATTAAGGATGAAAATGCTACCCTCACCGAAAAAGTGTCGTTACTGGAGATGAAAGTTGACAGTTTCGAAATGGACAAGCGCAAGTCCATGGTGGAAATTCGGGGAATTCCCGAATCGAAAGATGAAAACTGCATCGAAATAATTAAATCTGTAGCTGAGAAACTGTCGGTTGCCCTGCATCCTGTCCTCGCTTTTCGAATCGGTACCAAGAAGCAAAATCATCCTCGTACTATCGTGGCTGACATCGAAGCTGAGAATGTTGATCTGATTCGAGCGTCGAGGAGGATGAGGATCAGCGCTTCTTCCGTCATCGAATCCTGGCCAGAACACCCGGTATTTATTAATGATCATTTGACTACATATCGTCGAAATCTGTTGTTCCTTACCCAGCAGCGTGCCCGGGAAGTAAATTGCAAATACGTCTGGGTGTCCAAAGGAAAAATTATGACTCGTATGGCAGAGGGCTGCAAAATAGCAAGAATGCGTAACCCAAATGATGTGCTCCGTTTATTAAAGTACCTACAACTCATATGTCGCTATGAACACCAATATGAACTCTCCGTCGGCTATCAATGAGACTTTGAACCCTGCAATGTTAACAAGCGATACCTGTTTTTCATTTAATAATTTTGAATCGTACAGTAAATTTGTTAATTACCAAAAGAATACTATATTTTTACATTTGAGCATAAGGAGTTTTAACAAAAATGCTGGAGATTTATTTACTTGGCTTGTATCTGCGAAATGCGAACCTGATTTCATTGTTCTAACAGAGGTATGGCAAAGTTTATGTTTGATACCGACCAGTATTCCGAACTATAATGTGTACTACACAACAAACCCAATAAATCAAAATGATGGTGTTATAGTTTACAGCAAAGCCCATTTATCATGCGAAGTAAGAGATATAAAAATTAACTATGTATCGGCCCTATCTATTACATTTGGAATTTCAAATGAAGAATACCATCTACTGGCAATATATAGATCATGGTCCTGCGTCTCTGTTTCTGCTTTCTTGAACGCATTAGAACATTTTTTAAAGACCATAAATACACGTCATTCACTAATAATAGGTGATCTTAACATTGATCTAATGAACTATGATTTAAATGCTGAGCTTTATTCAGATATTCTATACTCACTAGGTTACGAAAATCTAATAAATAGTCCAACCAGAATCCAAGGCGAGTCCAAAAGCTGCATAGACCATATAGCGATAAAAAGTACCATAAAAAATTACATATCCGGTGTTATTGAGGCTAGCATCACCACTTTATTACTGTATTATCTATACCTATTGAAGACTCAATTACGAAATACTGTAACGCGACGTTTGAATCGAAGCACCTTGGCGTAGGCTTAATGAAAGAAAAAGTAAGTCAAGCAGACTGGAGGTGTGTAACTGACATAGACGATGTAAACGAGGCTACTAATATATTAATAAAAACGATTAATGAAATAATCAATGATTCTACAGCCACTAAAACAATAAAGCCCAAACATAAGAAACTGACTCCGTGGATCAGGGATGCGTTAATCACCTCTATTCGAAAAACGCTGCAAAGTCCTTGTCACATGGGGTTTATTATTCTACAGAAATGTTGGCTGTACCTACATTTATTGTTTGTTTCATGTGAAATAATTGAAATAGCTATTTCTGATGGTTTCCACCAATTTTGGCCCCCAAAACACAAATTAGGTAGGTACGATCTTTTTTTTTTTTTCAAATTATCCATGATCATTGGTAGTGCCACCTAATCGTCTTGATCTACGTGTTGAAACTTTTCCTAGTGCTATTCTACAAATTGATGGTGAATTCAGACGATTTCGCAGGTTTTTGCCTCATAAAAAATCAATTTTGGGAGCTGAACATCTGGTACAACCTCAATTTTCCACTCCTTGGCCAAAATCGACCTCATATTCGATCTTCTCGTCCCCAAAAACATGGAAAACGATACCTCAAAAGCTCATGTTACCAACATGTTGCTAAAACGCAAAAAGTACCTATTTTTACACACATTTTCACTCACAACACCCCTGGGTATATTCCGATCGGGCTGAAAAGTTTCGGGACACAACTAGGGCCCAAATAGAGCATGTGTGCGAAAGAACGACTTTTTTAGACCGAAAATGAAGCCTGTACACGTGATACGGCGGATGGCGTACGGCGGACGGCGGACGGACATTGCATTTTTTGAATCTACGCACCTTGAAACGGAAAAGAAAAAAGTTTGAGGGGGGGTTATAAAAATTTTTTGCTGAGCGATTACATAGGTGTATTATTCAGAGAATAATAAACCAAAAAGCTGCAAAATCAACCTTTTAACACGGATTTGGAAACTTATTACACAAGTTTCAGAAATAAGCTGAATCAGTTCAGGAAAATAGCCAAGTCTAACGACTACAGCAACAAACTTAACAAGGCAGAAAAGAATTTAAGTAAGAAATGGAATATATTGAACGAAATGATGCAAGGTATTGAAAGACCTCATAGGCAATCCCACTGGTTTCCGCACTTGCCAGAGACACTAATAACACATTTGATAATGCTAAAAAAGTAGCTTGCAAAAATCTGAACGAATATTTTGCTCAGGTAGGTGACGAAATAGCGAAAAAATTGAGGGGAAACCATCATACAAACCGTACAGATCTGAAATCAGGCATGACCCAACTTTGACCTTTAGGATTCCTGAGTTAACAAATCGAGATATAATTGAGATAGTCAGAAAGATGAGGGGCAATTCCGCGCCCGGAATCGATAGCATTTCACCCAAAACATTGAAGTCATTTATCAACGACCTGTGTGACCCCTTAAGACATTATCTTCAACTTGAGTATTCGGAATTCATTATTCCCCGAAGCGTTTCAAACAGCCAAAATAATTCCAATTTACAAGGGAGGGAAAACTTCAGACCTTGGTAACTATAGACCAGTCTCTCTTTTGTGTGTCATCTCGAAGATTTTGGAGAAGTGGGTTAACGAACATCTGTACAACTACTTGGAAATAAACAATTCGATAACGACCAGGCAATATGGGTTCAGGAAAGGAAGGGTGCTGATGATGCTTTGTATGATTTGTCATGCGATCTGTATAAAATAAGAGACCAAAGACGAAAAGCTGTACTTCTCGACATGGCCAAATGCTTTGACTCGATCGATAGAAAGATAATGTTGTGCAAATTAGAGGAGATCGGGGTGGATCTGAGTAGCATAACGTGGTTTAGGGACTACCTGTCGAACCGTCTTCAAATTGTTGAGGTCGATTCGACTAGAAGTGGTGAACTGACGAATGACTACGGAATAATTCAGGGCAGTACCCCAAGCAGCACGCTGTTCATAATCTATGTCAATCAAGTGGCTGACCTAACAAATGGCTGTAAAGTATACCTCTTCGCCGATGATACAACGTTATTATCTGAAGGAACATCCTGGGATGAAGCTTATGGTTCTGCGAATGTAACTATTAACAGGTACCAATCTTGGTTCGACAGCAATTTACTGACCCTGAATTCGGAAAAAACAAAGTTTCTAGAATTTGGCAAACGTGATGGAAAGGACAGACGAATTGTGATTCATGACTCGCAAAATTGTTCCTGTCCGTCCACTGAAAGAGTAAGCAGCCATAAATACTTAGGTGTAGTAATAGATGACAATCTAAGATGGGATAACCACGTCACAGCCTTATCAAAAAAACTAAAAAAGTTTGTCGGTATTTTCCATAGGATCAGAAATGTGTTGAATGGCAATAGGTTGAAATTGATTTACAACACCATGTTCCAATCAGTACTCCAATATGGTATACATGTATGGGGCGCTGCACTGAGTAATACGCTGGCAAAGATTACTATGATACAGAAAGTAGTACTCAAAGTCCTTTTTCATCTTCCTCGCAGATTCCCGTCTAGCGAGCTTTATGATCGGACAAAAACGTTTTCCATCAAGCAGTTACACTGCAAAACCCTCCTCATGCACTACCATAAGCACCCCAACATAATCACTCCAAACTCCGCCCATGATTATTTGACGAGATATAGACTGGAAGGCAATGTGGTAAACACCCGCCCACGACTACACCTGGCTACGCGAAGTCCGAACTATGTGATTACCATGATGCATAGACACTTAAGTCCACAGCATAACCCCCCCCCCACGGCTTTTTTCCACATCAGTATATAAGAAAATGGTTTTCACGTTTATTATTGGTAAAGCACAACACGAAATAGAAAATCTTACCGTTAGTCAATATGTTTAAAACAAGTAAAATAAGAATGAAATCACATTAATAAAAAATTTATACGAGTACGAAATGTATGGAATCGGGATCTACTCTGCGCCAGTACCTATGCATTTGGTTTAACCTAGGCAGCATTCAACAATCCCCCTGCAGCAACACAGACCTCAGTCTAGCGCTGTGGGGTAATTGACGCTGCGAACAAATATATTTATAAGTTAACATGAATATATCGTTATCTTTTATTTATTTATGAGTGGAAAAAAAAATTCAGCAATACTGCAATAATCATTTTGTAGCAAGTTGTATCAAGATATTATTTTATTTTTTTCATGTAACACAAACACTATGTTTTCTTCGGGTCAATAAATCCATCTCTCTCTCTCTCTCTCATCTCCAAAGGGTGGAAAATGATAGGGGTTGAAATTTTCAGAACGCCGTAACTCGAAAACTTTCAGTAGAAGGGTATGGTGTTTTTTTAATTTTTAAACTGAGCTCAAACTAAAGAATTTTTTGAGACCACCCGGAGCATCGCACGACCTGCCGGCCGTTCGCTTGCACCGAAAAGCTTCGTCAACATGATCGTGAATGAAACTACTGTATAAATCCGGCCCAGATATCACTACTAGGGAAAAGCTGATTATAATCACGCATGGCTGTATGAAGTCAAGCTGGTTGTTCTGTGATATTATTTCATTTGAAGAATGATGGCTCTTTTGGATTCTGTTGATAGGTACTTCGTAACTTGAAGCTTCATGAATAACAACAAATAATTTATGATTGAATTATTGAATCCTGCGCATTTTTATGAAACTATAACTCCCGGGCCGGTTCCAGTACTCTATCTACGACTTTCCTGTGGGGAGCACGAGGGTAGGTATTAGGTAATCTATAGGTAAATAATAAACCTTTGAATAATATTTTGCATCGTTTTTGTTTAGGTCAAGTTGTAGAAGAACGCGTTCATTCGATGATTTTTCATAAACAGGTTATAACTTCTAGTGATGGTAAAGAGATTATAGTGGCTCTATCTCTCACTGAATTGGGGAAACTGGTGTAGTAGGAAGCAATAATTCGAGAACCTACTATATCTACGCAGAGGCCGATGGTGCCCCCTGTCGGTAGTGTATTACTCAACAGTGCGTTTCACCATGGCTCTTGTTTCAGTATGCTTTCATCCACTGTAATGTGTGTGAAACCTGATGAGTTTCGCAACTTCTATAGATAAACCCTTGAAGTGAAGTCGTGTGAGACCGTGATTATCTTGACACTGACCACAAACCGCACTGTCAAAACAAAACTTTACCTTACAATCAAGTCCGTATTTCTCCGTCTTATCACAATACAAATTGACCACTGAATAAGAAAGAGCCCGATGATGGTTCTTGAGAGTAAATTTGTTTCAAAGGTAAATCCTTGCTATAAGAATGATAAATTTAAAGGGAATATCTGAAAGGGTCGCTCCCTGTAAATATATGATGAAGGAGAGGAGACAGGCTTGAGATGTGAGGGAGAAGGACAGAAGAAGGTAGAAGGAGTGAGGGATAATGTGAGTAGAACCTTAGTAGGTCCTTTGACCGTTGAGCTTTGAAGGGGACCTCCACACCCAGATATCCCTACCCCTCCTTCACCACAGTGATATTGAAGCCTTGATTCTGTATTCCGGGGTTTGATGGTGCCTCCAATATACAAACAGACTATCCTTCAAAGGTGCAGCGTACTTACTATTCCTGGCCTACCTGAGAGGAAAAGGAAATTGCGATCTTTAAGGACCCCACTGATCGGTTTCCTCATAGTGAACGATAACAACCTGAATCACCTCTCTATTGTCGACTACAGAACTCTCTTGTACCTTTCATTTTCGTAAATTCTCCCAAGCACCCACTCGAGACAGTTTCTGTTCGATCCACCATAATAATTTGGAGTAGCTACAATAAATTGATACTTTCCCATTTAAATAAAATTCCAACATAATAAATATGGTTAAGTAACCTAATATGAATCGAAATCTGTCCATGACATCTTAAAACGGTATTTTAGAAGGATAAATACGTACCTAGCTGATGATAAATAGTGAGGTTCTTTTTTTGGTTTATTATTTTCAATAATGAACCATTGGAATCGAGCATGAAAAAAGAAGTCTAACCCCCCTCAAAATTTGATGGTTTACGTTTCAAGGTATGTAGAATCCGAAAATGCAATAAAAATATTTCTGTCTGTCCGCCGTACGCCGTACTGGCCACTTTTCTTAGTTACCATGAAACAAAATTGATGAAATTCGGGTAATAGGTTCCGTTCGGGGTCTAGTTGGTCCTCGAAGCTCGACGTTACTGTCAGTCATCTCTAAGGGGTTCAAAATAGGGGTTGAAATTTTCAGAATGCCGTAGCTCGAAAACTTTCGATAGAAGAGTATGGTTTTTTTTTTACGATATTAAATTTGACTTGAGCCAAACAATTTTTTGAGACCACCCGGAGCATTGTACATCCAGCCGTACGTATGCACCAAAATGCTTCGTCAACACGATCGTGAATCAAACGGTATGAATCCGGCCGGGATATCATCACTAGGGAGCACCTGATTTTAATCAAGGATGGCTGTATGAAGTCAAGTTGGTTGTTGTGCGATATTATTTCATTTGATAAGTGATGGACTACTGGATTTTGTTGGTAGGTACTTGTGAAACTTGAACAAAAGTTGAAGTAATTAAAAACGCTGCAAAGTCCTTGTCACATGGGTTTATTATTCTATTGGACATACCTACTCAAATGCTGGCTGTTCATTTATTGTTTCTTTCATGCGTAATAATCGAAATAGCTATTTCTGATGGTTTCTATTAATTTTGGCCCCTAAAACACAGATTAGGTACGCTCCTTTTGGTTTATTATTCTGTGAATAATACACCTATGTAATCGCTCAGCAAAAAATTTTTATAACACCCCCTCAAACTTTTTTCTTTTCCGTTTCAAGGTGTGTAGATTCAAAAAATGCAATGTCCGTCCGCCGTACGCCGTCCGCCGTACGCCGTCCGCCGTATCACGTGTACAGGCTTCATTTTTGGTCTAAAAAAGTCGTTCTTTCGCACACATGCTCCATTTGGGCCCTAGTTGTGTCCCGAAACTTTTCAGCCCGATCGAAATATACCCACGGGTGTTATGAGTGAAAATGTGTGTAAAAATAGGTACTTTTTGCGTTTTAGCAACATGTTGGTAAGATGAGCTTCTGAGATATCTTTTTCCATGTTTTTCGGGACGAGAAGACCGAATATGAAGTCGATTTTGACCAAAGAGTGGAAAATTCAGTTCTACCAAATGTTCAGCTCCCAAAATTGATTTTTTATGAGTCAAAAACCTGGAAATAGCACTGGATAGATAATAGCACTGGATAGATAGATTTAGATAATAGCACTGGAAAGAGTGTCAACACGTGGATCAAGAGGATTAAATGGCAATACCAATGATCAAAGATAGTTAAAAAAAAAAATAAAAAAATAAAATAACACGAGCGTAGGTGCCTAATTTGTGTTTTAGGGGCCAAAATTAATGGAAACCATCAGAAATAGCTATTTCGATTATTACGCATGAAAGAAACAATAAATGAAAAGCCAACATTTCTGTAGGTATGTCCAGTAGAATAATAAACCCATGTGACAAGGACTTTGCAGCGTTTTTTGTGTTTTAGTAACATGGAGCGTTTGATGTATACCATTTTCCATGTTTCTTGGGACAAGAAGACCGAATATGAAGTCAGTTTTGACCAAATAGTGGAGAATTGGGGTTCTGCTCCCAAAATCGATTTTTTATGAGTCAAAAACCTGGGAAATTGTCTGAAATTACCATCAATTTGTATATTAACACTTGAAAAAGTGTCAACAGGTGAATCAAGACAATTAAATGGCACCACCAATGATCAAAGATAATTTGAAAAAAAAGGAGCGTACCTAATTCGTGTTTTGGGGTCCAAAATTGGTGGAAACCATCAGAAATAGCTATTTAAATTATTTCGCATGAAAGAAACAATAAATGAACAGCTAATATTTCTGTAGGTGTGGCCAATAGAATAATAAACCCAAGTGACAAGGACTTTGCAGCGTTTTTTGAATCTACACACCTTGAAACGCAAAAGAAAAAAGTTTGAGGGGGTGTTATAAAAATTGTTTGCTGAGCGAATACATAGGTGTATTATTCACAGAATAATAAACCAAAACGGTAAATTATTACACACAGGCAAATTATTACACAACGGTTCATCTACCAATAAGGGGCTGGATTTTGTTGATCGGTACTTTTGCAACTTGAACAACCGTTGAAGTATTAATGATGGACAAGTTATTACACAACGGTTCATTATACTTGACCAGAGGGTAGGTACTGACCACAGAAAACAGTGATCTACGCAGAAGGGGCATCTATTTCACTCCACATCAACAATTTTCCTTCAGAACTTCATTATTTGCATTTCTTTTCGCCATTTTAGTTGCTGTTTGTCATCGACAGATATTTTAGCAACACTTAACTCGTGTCATCACTAGGGACGCGCTAACAATCGGGAATTGGCCCGAGATAAAATCACTGCTAGGGATCACCTGATTATAATCAAGGAGTATGAAGTCGAGTTGGTTGTTCTGTTATATTATTTCATTTGAAAAATGATGGCTGTTTTGGAGTTTGTTGATAGGTACTTTTGCAACTTTTTTCACTCCACATCAACAATCTCCCTTCAGAACTTCATTATTTGCGTTTCTTTTTGCCATTTTAGGTACTATTTGTCATCGATAGAATTATTTTAGCAACATTTAACTCGTGATTTAGGTAGGTACCTAGTAACGAGTACGGGGTTAGGTGCTAACCTACGGAGGATCTGCGATTTACATAATATGTATAGAATAGTACATATTATGTAATATAGACGGGTTATCTATGCACAGAGTTGTGATATGTAAAAGAAGGGTATTCTGTACAAAATAATAATAAACCGTTGTGCAGGGATTCGCAGCGTTTTTTTTTTTTTTTTACTTCTAACCGGATTTTCTTATTTAGAATTTTTAGAAGTTTTGATATCTATCCTTATAGCTTTCCTTCAATCTGTCATGTTCAGTAGACCTCAAGTGAAATAAAAATGTCAACATCTGGTTGTGTTGGGCCTTTTCATGACATTTCCCACCCCAAGAGGTTTTTAGAAATGAAATTTTCACGAATTTGAAAATCCCTATTAACATCCCTGAAATTTTCATTTATCCTAAAAATGTTCTTTTCCGAGTGAAAAATACATTTAATACATCCAATATTTTTTTCGAATCTTCTTCTGAATCCAGAAAGGAGAGATTAAGACCTTGCATTAGTAATGGCAAATGCAGGCATGTTTACCGTTTACATCAGGAGAACGTTAATTTAGAGCTAAGAAAACAAATACAACGAATTTTGTGTAATGCTAAGGATTTCATCCAAATTTGATGACGCGCAAGAGAACTATTCTGCATCCGATTCTGCCAAAGAAGCGGAACCTTGTGACCAATTTTGAGATTAAAAATTCGTCGACTTTGACTTACAAAAGATATTTTTTCCCGCAAGACTTTCAATCTTCGAAAAATATTAAATAATCACTCGAACAGTTTGATTATTACAAATGACTGACTATGTATGGAGTCGGCTGACCTGTGGAGTCGGCTTCAATAATTCGAGTAGAATACTACGGTGGTAGATTGAAAGGAGGGTGCTGACTGGTGACGGCGAGTTTGAATTTGGGCACTTGAAGTTAACTTGGTTTAGAAGGGAAGTTTGGAGTAGTTAGAAGAGAGATGTTTTCGATCCTCTCTAGGGTTGTTAATGTACCTCATTTGGCTGGAGTTGACAAAATATTGGATCCCCTGATGTTTTTCTTTCAAAAACTTCGCCCTCGACATTGCCGATTCATAATATTGTCAAGCTACCTCAACTTTGAGGAGATCCAAGGGATCGTGCAACTAGAGTTTGTTTATGATCTTTCGAACGCTAGTTGCAGCGAAGGATAACTACCCGTTGAATCTGGGACTCCTTCGCAGTGACAAGTTTTCATTAATGGAACTGGCGCTCACATAGTTTTAGTCGCGAAGAAGCGGAATTTTTCTTGACTACATCACAGGCGTCTAGATGTGTGCCATGTTGTATCTCGATTTTGAACGGAAGAGGTCCACGTAAGGCGAAGTTAAAAAAAGTCTGCCGAATTCAATGGTACACAGCTTCCTGGTATCGATAACATGATCGTATAGATCAATTAAACGTGTAATACGGACTGAAGAGCATTCAAGAATATTATACACCCCGACCTTATTGGACGGGATTTCCATATACCGTCACAAACCCGAACGATCCCACTGCGAGCTACGCAATTTCTTACCAATGGGTAGCGTCGATAATGGAATATAATACACACGGTCTCTTACTTCCACGTCGCATCCACGCCAGGCAGGTGAAATAGAAATGACGGAAGCTAAGGTGAAGAATGAAGATGCTAGTTTACCTCCATTTTTCATAAAAGCGATGGAGGTTCCATATTGATTGTAGGAAGCAAAAATAGTTGCTCATTCAGGAGGAAGTAATACGTTGCTCGCACAAGTAACCTCGGCCCTCTTTTAGTATTGACCAAGTATAGAGCGGGGGTTCGTAGAGTGAGGGTGAGGAGAGAAATATTGGTGTAACTGATGGCCAGAAATATGGGGTCTCGTTTTTCGCGGCGAACATCTTTCGAAACAAGCCGGTCGATCAAGAGTCTACAGTTTTCTTCCGGCGCAGTGAGCCTTCCGAATGCCCTTGGCTACCGCCACCTCTAATCTGGTGTTGAAGCGAGGAGAGGAACCTAATTTTCTCAGCTCAAGCCCAGGTTCATTTACACCACTGGAACTACACTACCCCTCCACCGTCTCTCACTCTCACGTGTCCTTTGTAAATGATCTGTTTTAACCGACAAGGATGAAAAAACCACGGTGCTTGACCAGACGTTTTTTTTTCGTAGCACAAGTAACTTGCAGTACCCTTTTTTTCCAAAACTGTCTTGGTTTCCGTACCTAGCGACCTGAACAAGGTGCAATTCCAGTGTTTTGAACACCTAATGAGCCTGAAGTGAAAACAAATTCAATCCCTAGACAGACCCCTATCTCAAACATGGACATAGGGTACCTCCCTATGTCCATCTATTTTGAAAGTACATAATTACAAGAAAACCTAAAAGGCTTTCCACATTGAAGCTGTTTGAGGAGGTCCCGGTTTTTACCATACCGCAGCCTTCCATTAAATCAGCACTGATATATTTCCACAAGCACACGCTAGAGTTTAAGTTTGAAAGAAGCAACCCCCAGTCAGTCCTTGGAAATACCCAAGTTCCTGTTATACCTACAGGTGGAGGCGATTGTTCTCCACCAACTTAGCAGGTTAGTTCCCGAGTTTTTGGTTTCCCACAAAACTCACATGCCGGAGCCCCCACATGGTCCCAAACCATTTGGGAGGGCGCCTCCCCATTGCAACTGGTTCAATTCCAGCGCCTGGGTGATCAACCACAACCACCACGATGCCAACCACATTCAGGGGGTAAGCAGGTGACACTTTGCCTAGGCGGTCTGTCCGCTGCCTGGGGCTCCCCCTGCCCGTGGTACAGGTTTTGAGATGGGCAAGACCCCAGTTGCCTGGCTTTGACCCACCGCCAGAGTCCAGACCGGTCGCAGGACCGCTAGCAGAGAATGCTGGTCTGCAGCTGCCTCTTAACCCCTGCTCTCAGGTGAGGGATACATTCTGACCATCCTCAGGGCTCGTAATCCCCTCAGATAATTGTCGAGCAACGCATTCCGGCTCTTATCACCTAGGCCATGAATGGTAACTGGCCCGTGCCACAAGGACACACCAAGATGAACTAATCTGGTACTGCATATATATATGCCGCCATGACCCACGATGTGATGTCAGCCCTGAAAAAGAAAAATGTACAGACACAACAAAAATCTATAAAATATCCCTAAGTACCCTGGTGATGCCTCCGGGCTTTTACGCCTCCAGCGCCGCCCAAACCGGCGTGTGCGCCTCCAGCGTCGCCAGAATCGGCTGTGCGCCTCCAGCCTAACCCAAATCAGCTTTTGCGCCTCAAGCGTCGCCCGAATCGGCGTTTAAGCCTCCAGCCACACGTACACGTTTCCACACATACGTCTCTCCATAGATTTGTAACGGATGAGGAGGTATAACGTATAACCCCTTAGAGATTACTTACTAACGCCGAGTTTCGCGGACCAACCAGACCCCAAATGGGACCCACATACCATATTTCATTTTTTTCTTTCATTGTAGGTACCTACCTAACTAAGGAAGAACGGAAAGGAACGTTTTTATTCCATTTTCGGATTCTACGCTTACCTCCTTGAAACGGCAACTATCACATTTTGAATGGTGGGGGCGTTTTTTCCCCCTCTCCACTCCACGTTGGTAGGGAGGCAGTGTGACAGCTGCCCCTGGAGAGACAGTGGTTTGATTATTACCCAATGCTTCCAGGGGTTGACGAGTCGCGAATCGACCGCCCCATCAGCCACGTGTCAAAATGATCGGGACATGGGACGGGATTTCCAAAAACCATCACAGACTGAAACAATCGGTGACCGTGCTATGGCTTCTTCCAGCCTACCTAACTACCTAAATCACACTCATCAACTGAGTCCAATACTATATAAATCTCCCTTCGAAGTCCCGTCAAAGTGGTATGTTCTTCCACGTTATATGTACATTCTATGAGTAGGTACATCTTCTCTCTCCTAACTAAGAATAGAATCTTGTTAATTTGTAAATTTCCTGTCATTCTTGTAGTTATTTTCACATAGTTCTTTCATATTTTCATATAGTTCATTCATATAGTAGTTATTTTCATAGACTTCAGCCCGTGAATATGAACAATTTAGTAAAATATAGTTCCTGTAAGTTAGAGGAACCTCACGTTTTATCTTCCCTTATTTGCCATCATGATGGATTGCAGGTAGCAGAGTTTCAGCGAGAAAGCTTCTGTATGAATAACATATCGATTGACGACCAATTTGTAACTGCACGATAGTATACGAGATTCATTTGATGGTCCAGCCGATGGGGTTGTGGTTCAATGGATGTGTTTTCCAGTGAATCCTTGATAATACGTAGTTGAGGTTTTCCCACTCTTAGAATGCCGCTATTTTAACCTGTTTCTGAGTGTGCTTCAAATCTGATTTGCTGTAATCTGTCATTTACAATTGTCTAGTGTCGTGTAACACTCGACGTTTCATTGCCGGAACCATCGAATGGCCCGAGCCACCGAACTTAAACGACATTACTGATCCGGCGTCGCTCAGTCTTCATTGAATCTGTCAAATCAACCCTCATTCAGCTTATCCATCATCCTCGTCTAACAAGAAGAGGCTCCTTTTCTTACCAACCATCCTCCCAACACTGATTGTCTTTCCACCCTCCCTCATCGACGGTCATTCCAACAATCTTCATTCAGCAGCACCGATGTGAAATTCAATATGCAACCACACAGACTCCTGCAGAACATTATCCAAACAGGTGATGAGAAAAAACCAATTCCCTCCCATTAGGTGCTGCACAATCTCAGGCTACAATATAGCTATATTATTACATTATTATCTCACATTTGATTGACTTAGTTGAATACCTAATTTACTATTTTCCAGAATGGCCTGCCCTTCGAATTGGAAAACACTTTATTCTTATAAATAAAAATTTGTTGGAAGCTGTGGACAGATTAAAAATAAAAATACAACTCGGATTGCTACTAAGTAAATGAAACTTGAACAACAGAAATGAATAAAATTAAATGAAAAAAAAAATAACACCGAACCAAGTGAACAGACCTGTCTTTCTATTGAAAGAGTACCTAGAACATCAATCCCAGGGGGTCCGGGGTGTGACGGTGTAGCTGTTTTCGAGTAGTTTTTTGATCCGGTGAAGACAGGGTCGCTTGGGGAAGCCTAATCAATATCCCTTCTATAACCAGAGATATTCTCACTGATATGGGTGGGGGGGGGGGGGGAGTCTACATTCAAATGTCATTAGTCTTGAGATAATTGAAGACACGCCTGGATTGGTTGGTCTGAAGGTTTATTCGAGAATGGTTACAAGGGCCCAAGGACGGGTATTTATACCTGAAGGTACATGGAATTGACCAATGGGAAGGGCTGTTATTTTGGCCAATGAGAGAGGAGTCTGAGGGCCCCTGGTTCACAACAGCGGGCCCTTTGTTAACATAAACTAGGATTTGGACAATGGCGGTTGCCGGGACATCGCCTTTTCACTCCTGTGACGGAGGCAGCTCACGAGTCGTTTGTTGTTCCGATGAAGATGGGGTCGTTTTGGCTGAAGCCTAATCGATATCCCTTCTTAACTGGTGATAATAATTGCTAGTCTAGTGGGACCATACTCCATCCACTTTTTGAGGGCTTTCCAGAAGGATAAGCCCAAAGGTTTTCAGAAGGATTCCTTTACTAACAACCTGTCCCTTTGATAATACATACCTCTATTGGCTTCCCACCCCCATTCCACCCTTTATAGTGTAAATTAAAATATATTGAACT
Organism: Leptopterna dolabrata; assembly: GCA_954871275.1. Classification (NCBI taxonomy): domain Eukaryota; kingdom Metazoa; phylum Arthropoda; class Insecta; order Hemiptera; family Miridae; genus Leptopterna; species Leptopterna dolabrata. Next base: position 146,426,080 of record OX940974.1, read on the forward strand.
CATTTCAAAGCGAGCAATGCCGCGTCCAAGTTTACAAGTCCCAGTAGTTGTTCCATCCTAACGATGGAGGTTGATCACCTAGAGGTTGCCCAGATGAGCAAAATTCACTGGACAACAACCTCTGACAACATTTTTTCCTCCGCCAATACTCTGTGTATGAGCTTTGTTCTCCACCAGTGAAATATTAATGAGGTACCATTACGATGGAGATTAGTCACTTCGATGTTGTTCAGATGTCCTTTCCTGAACCTGAACTTCATAACTTTTCATTCAGGAGTGTGACGGTGTGGCTGTTCTCGAGTCGTTTTTTGGTCCGGTGAAGATGGGTTCGCTTGGGGAAGCCTAACCGATATCCCTTCTTAACCGGTGATAATATCGCTGGATGGGGGGAACTCACGGGTCCACCGTCACTCGCCTCACTCTGTCACAGGGGGCATTACCACAGCAATGCTTTTGACAAATAGGGGATTCTAGTGAATTTCTCCATCGCACATTTTAATGGAAATGCATACTCGCTATTCGCTGGAAACGGCATTATGAGTCGAGAGGTAAAAGCAACCATTTGATCTGAAGAAGCTGCCTCCACTGGTCCCAGCCTGGGTCGTGATTGGTTTAACGTCAGCAGCTGCCCGCTCGTTTCAAACACCTTATTTCTTATTTTACACATTAATTTTATAGGCACTAATCGATTTACGACGACCCACGCGATTTGCTCATATTCCTAACGCTCCAAGTAACTGTTAATGAGACGGTGTACGAGTATATCGCTACATTTCTCATATTGCTTCCGAGTCTGCGAAGCAGCGGAAGCCTTGTGTTCACTTTCGTGAGCCAAAAAATTTTTGTCTTCAGAAATCAACATTTCCACTTGCATTTTGCGTTTCAAAGCCTACTGAACAAATTTGGTTCCGTGTCTGTCGGTCTGTGGGTCTGTGAGTCTGTCTGTCCGCATTTCCTTGTTACAGCCATAACTTCCATGATTTTGAATTGATTCAGCTCAAATTTTGAGGGATGGTGCGGATAAGGCCGCTTGAGGTCCCATACAAATTTCAACATGATTGATCCAGCGGTACGCCCTGCGCATGCGCTAACGTTAAATTCAACAAACACGCATAACTTTCACAATTTTGATTCAATTTCGCTCAAATTTTCAAGGGTTGTTTGGACAAGGCCTAGTGAGTTCCAGTATGAATTTCAGCATGATCGGACCCTCGGTGCGCTCTGCGCATGCGCTGGCGTGAAATAGATTCAATTTCCTTGTTACAGCCGTAGTAACCAGAGATTTCACCCAATTTCAATGTAATTCTCAGGGATTAAGCGGGTAGGGCCCATTGAGGTCCCATATAAATTTCAACATGATAGAGCCAGCGGTTCGCCCTGCGCATGCGCTAACGTGAAATTCTTCAAACACGCATAACTTTCGCAATTATGTATAATGGACGTAATGTTATGTAATATGTATATTTCATGTAATGTTATGTAATATGTATATTTCACGTTATGTAATGTTATGTAATGTTATGTAATGTTATGTAATGTTATGTAATGTTATGTAATGTATTGTTATGTAATGTAATGTAATGTTATGTTATTTTGCTTCCGAGTCTGTTCTATTGCTTCCGAGTCTGCGAAGCAGCGGAAGCCTTGTGTTCACTTTCGTGAGCCAAAAAATTTTTGTCTTCAGAAATCAAAATTTCCACTTGCATTTTGCGTTTCAAAGCCTACTGAACAAATTTGGTTCCGTGTCTGTCGGTCTGTGAGTCTGTGAGTCTGTCCGCATTTCCTTGTTACAGCCATAACTTCCACGATTTTGAATTGTTTCAGCTCAAATTTTGAGGGATGGTGCGGATAAGGCCCCTTGAGGTCCCATACAAATTTCAACATGATTGATCCAGCGGTACGCCCTGCGCATGCGCTAACGTTAAATTCAACAAACACGCATAACTTTCACAATTTTGATTCAATTTCGCTCAAATTTTCAAGGGTTGTTTGGACAAGGCCTAGTGAGTTCCAGTATGAATTTCAGCATGATCGGACCCTCGGTGCGCTCTGCGCATGCGCTGGCGTGAAATAGATTCAATTTCCTTGTTACAGCCGTAGTAACCAAAGATTTCACCCAATTTCAATGTAATTCTCAGGGATTAAGCGGGTAGGGCCCATTGAGGTCCCATATAAATTTCAACATGATAGAGCCAGCGGTTCGCCCTGCGCATGCGCTCTGTCTGTCTGTCTGTCCTTCTATGCACGGCCAAACGGCTCGACGGATATCGACCAAATTTGGCACGAATATCCAGTAGGCTCCCAAGTTGTGCAACGTCGCATTTTCAATTCCCTGACCATAGCGGAACTATGGTCGACCATGGTCAACTCCTGAATGGCTTGATGGATATCGACCAAATTTGGCACGAATATCCAGTAGGCTCCCAAGTTGTGCAACGTCGCATTTTCAATTCCCTGACCATAGCGGAACTATGGTCGACCATGGTCAACTCCTGAATGGCTCGACGGATATCGACCAAATTTGGCACGAATATCCAGTAGGCTCCCAAGTTGTGCAACGTCGCATTTTTAATTCCCTGACCATAGCGGAACTATGGTCGACCATGGTCAACTTCGTTAATTGAAATGGTAACCCCTATTTTTTATCGCGTATTCGTAATCTACGTGAAATTCTATCTACGATCGACCCTTCGGACTACCCCCGCGGTCGACCATAGCGCATCCATGGGCCCCTCCATGGTCGAATCCCGAATTGCTCAACGGATATCGACCAAATTTGGCACGAATATCCAGTAGGCTCCCAAGTTGTGCAACGTCGCATTTTTAATTCCCTGACCATAGCGGAACTATGGTCGACCATGGTCAACTTCGTTAATTGAAATGGTAACCCCTATTTTTTATCGCGTATTCGTAATCTACGTGAAATTCTATCTACGATCGACCCTTCGGACTACCCCCGCGGTCGACCATAGCGCATCCATGGGCCCCTCCATGGTCGAATCCCGAATTGCTCAACGGATATCGACCAAATTTGGCACGAATATCCAGTAGCCTCCCAAGTTGAACGTAGGCGCATTTTTAATTCCCTGACCATAGCGGAACTATGGTCGACCATGGTCAACTCCTGAATGGCTTGACGGATATCGACCAAATTTGGCACGGATATCCAGTAGGCTCCCAAGTTGTGCAACGTCGCATTTTTAATTCCCTGACCATAGCGGAACTATGGTCGACTTCGTTAATTGAAATGGTAACCCCTATTTTTTATCGCGTATTCGTAATCTACGTGAAATTCCATCTACGATCGACCCTTCGGACTACCCCCGCGGTCGACCTTAGCGCATCCATGGGTCCCTCCATGGTCGAATCCCGAATTGCTCAACGGATATCGACCAAATTCGGCACCAATATCCGGTAGCCTCCCAAGTTGAACGTAGGCGCATTTTTAATTCCCTGACCATAGCGGAAATATGGTCGACCATGGTCAACTCCTGAATGGCTTGACGGATTTTGATAAAATTGGGCACAAATACCCGGTAGGCTATGGGATTTTTCCGTCGTTTGTTGGTTCCACGATACTGCGTACAGCGAATCTCGGATAGCGAGCGAAGCGAGCGGTCAGGCTAGTTATGTATAATGGACGTAATGTATTATGGAAGTCATGTTATGTATAATATGTATATTTCATGTAATGTTATGTAATGTTACGTTATGTAATGTTATGTTATGTAATATGTATTTTTTAACGTTATGTAATGTTATGTAATGTAATGTAATGTTATGTTATTTTGCTTCCGAGTCTGTTCTATTTTATAATGGGTCACTCTGATTGTGACGAGGAAGCTCCTGTGCCATCACCTTGGCAGTGTATTTTATAATGGGTCACTCTGATTGTGACGAGGAAGCTCCTGTGCCAACACCTTGGCAGTGTATTTTTTATTGTGTGCATGAAGGAGTGTCCGGGACCTAGTGATGGGACTGGATAGACCTCTGGGTTCTGCGACCATTGTATCCTCAAGCTCTTGTAGTGGAAATGTCCGTCCGTCCCACTATATTGCAATAATGTTTTGGTTGTGTAGGTCCATAAATTGTGAGGTTTGAGGTGTTTCTAAAGCAGAGGTGGCCGAGCGATCCGCGATAACCCAATATTCTCAGCTTTTATTATTCTCAGTTGACGGACGAATACTAGCATGTAGGTACCTTCGGAATTATAGACGATTTTCCATTGTTACTATAATTAAGCGTGAGGATTTGCCGACACAATGAGCCCACAAAACAAAGTTTTTTGAATAAATAAAGATATTTGAAACGGTTACTTGGTTAGTTACGTAAGTAAATTATGTAACCCAGGATGGAGGTATACAAAGGCAGACAGCCGTGCGATTCACGCAAACTCAACGTTTTCTACGCAATAAGCTCGACGTCATGAACTGTCAAGGGGTAATACCAAGTACGAACGGTTAAAGGGCAAAACGTCTAAAACGGGTGCTGGGCTGGGCTCCATTTTCAGCTCTACATTACCCGCTAAGCAAGCTAATTTACCTACGAAAGTATCGTTTGGAGCACAATGGCCGAGGCAGGCTAAGTGTGAACGGAGCGGAGCGGTTTTTAAATGGGCAAGACTCTTCTCCCTACTGCTTCACCAAGTTGATTTCAACCCCGTGAAAAAGACCTCTCATAGCCTCCTAATGAATACGAGTATAGCACGGAAACCAAATTACTCTCCTCCCTCGCCTACCGCTTTTAAGCCTCATTCAAACATCCCCCAGGTTTTTGGGAATATTCTTCGCCAGAGGATTTTTGTATTTCCATTTGATATTTTTGTGGGAAGGTTTTCATCTGGACGCCTTTGTTGTCGAGGGATTTTCTTCCAAGCAGTCTTTGGGTTCCACGATCGTCTCATCCAGCAACGTGAGGACAGATTCTTCTGTGTATGTTGTTCGTTCATCAGAAAACAGAAATATTGTGTTCCTTTCCGCAAAATGCCATTTGAAAACACACAATCGCAACTGTTTCCTGTCAGTCTGTCTGTAACTTTGTTCGCACAACACGGCCATACAAATCAACCTAAATAGGTGAAACGTATTGAATTTGTCGGGTAGTCCAACTTGAAATGAGCCCCCATTAGAATCCCGAACATGAATTGAGAGGGATTATGGGAGAGGGTGGTGGGGGAAACTGCCAGATTTTAATTTTGCTGGATAGTACGATATGAATGCAATGCGAAGAATTTGTCTTAGGCTGCCCAATCTGGAATTTGAGATATCAAAATTGTTAGAATCGGACAATATTATTGGAGAGTAAAAAGCTCTAAATCCCTATTCAAAGGTTTATTATTTTGTACAGAATACCCTTCTGTATAGATAACCCTTCCGTATAGCTCACAGCCCCTCCGTAGTTTAGTACCTATTCGCCACTACAAATTAATATCATGCGTTGAATGTTCAAGCAGTAGCTAAAATGGCAAAAAGAAACACGAATGTAGTTCTGAAGGGAAATTGTTGATGTGAAGTGAAAAATATTCGGCCCAGGAACCGGGATTCGAACCTTTGAATTTAAGTGTAAGACCCAGACGCGACGCCTAGACCACACCGCTACGGCGGCCACCTGAGAAACAAGAATGCTCCAGATGGTCTCAAAAATTCAGAAAAAAAATCAAACTATTCAAATATGCGAGAAACCCACACGTAGAATTTTCCGAGATAGGTATACTCTTCATATTTCAACCCCCTACTTTTCACCCCTTAATTGAGTGACAGTAACGCCGAGCTTCGAGGACCAACTAGAGTCCAAATGGGATCCAAGAATTTTGGTTCATGGGAGCAAAGGAAAAAGTCGCGGACGGCGTATGGCGGACGGACGGAAATTTTTTTATTCGATATTCGTATTCTACGTCTCTTCAAACCTAAACCATGAAATTTGGGGGGGTTAAATTTGTTTTTCCCATGGTCGACTCGAAAGTTGAATTGAAAACAATAAACCAGAAGTGGTAACGGCAGGCTGTTTATCAAATCTGTTAGTTTGGTCTGATTTGAATGAAAATTTATCTCGCAGTAGATTCCTGCCGGCCGAGAAAAAGAAAAACTCGAATGCGACAAGAACACTGTTTACACGGCAGAACAAGTAGGGTCCCCCCCCCCCCCCCCCCATAACACGGCCCCCTACGGGTCGCTATCAATGGATGTGGTCCCATCCTTTTTTGATAGATTCGGGGAGCTCCATTATTTTAATATACTCTCAGACCCTTCGCTCCTTGTTGTCCAGTTTACAAAAAATATCCCTCCTGCATCTTTCAGTGTCAACCGCCATTGCCACCTCTCTTGCAGTTGCAGGGGTTTCCAACGTCCAGTTAAGCATGCTAGGTTCGGTAAAAAACCCCGATAAACATTCGGTTATTTGTTGCCACTAAATTATCCCCTGCTGCAATTATGGGTACGGATGCCCTTCAAATTTTGAATCCACACTGGGCGCAATCGCTTGTAAATTTCCCTCCTACTCCGGCCATTGCCCCACCACCCTCTGATCTCCCGAAATTGTTTCCTAGAGCATGTGGGTTACAAGATAATGACTCCTCTATCGACAACTATGCTGTTCATATCAAACATCCAAAGCCATTCGCAAAACCTTTTTCAACCCCTTATCCTAAACTCTTCCCAATTCGTGTTCAAGTCGAAGCAGAGTTGTTGAAGTTACAAAAACTGAAGATTATTTTTCTCGTTTCATCATCTCAGTGGGCATCCCCGCTAGTATGTGTGCCCAAGAAATCTGGAGCTATTAGATTGTATACCGACCTTAAAAGCTCTCTGAATCCCCAAATAATTACATATGTCTATCCACTTCCCCGCCCGGACGAAATTGTTCATAAATATACTGGATGCTCTATTTTTGTAAGGCTTGACTTAGCAAACGCCTACCTACAGCTTTCAGCTCACCCTTACTGTCAACCTCTACTGACAGTTAACACACCCTGTCGTAATCCTAGAGGTAGGGTAGGTTTGGGTAGGTTGTAGGAGAGGAGGATGTGCTCCTTGGGAGTATTTTCGAATAGCTAACGCCCCGCGGTTATCAACCAGCAGATGCCAAGGAGAAGGGTACTACCACCCCGCGGTTACCACCACAGCGGAAGGCACCACTAGAGGAAGGAACGTCCCATGGTTCCCACCACAGCAGACGCTAAAAGAGGAGGATGCTAACACCCAGCGGTTATCACCACAGCGAGTGTTAGAGGAGGAAGCATCCCGTGGTTACCACCACAGCAGATGCGAAGGGAGGCGAAAGGGTAGGAGAGAGGAGGCGTAAGGTGAGTGAGAGAGAAGTCGTAGGTAACAGCGAGGTGGGTCGAATGAAGAGCTGGGCGAGCCGGGCGCCTTATAAAGGTGCCTCCACCTCGTCCCTCGCCTGTCAACGGTCGTTATCGGCTGCTGAGAGTCATTGTGGGTTTGATGTAGGGGAACTCTTCTGGGCTTCAGCCAAGGCGTCACACAGCTCGTCTTTCTCCTTTTTTATTGGTTAAATCTATATTTACAAGTTATATGTGAGCGGTACATATTACGCTGAGTGGTACCACGACAAACCCTTTGGTCTATTCCGTTAACTAGGCTAGTTTTTGGGTTGGCTTCCGCCCCTCCTGATTTTCAAAGTTTTATGGATCGTATTCTAGGACACATTCCTGGCGTAGCTGCTGTTTTAGTTGAAATTTTATGTGGGGGCAATGATAGGTCCCTGTGTGAAGCTAGGATGCGAAAAGTTCTCACCATTCTAAATAAACATAATGTTAAAATTAATCTGGACAAATGTGAATTTTTTGTAAAAACCTAGGAGTTTCTTGGTTCAGTAATATCTTCGAAGGGCCGTTTCCCTAGTCTGTCGAAAGTCAAATCACTTCAATGACGTGCCAGCACCCACAAATGTTTCCCAATTGAGAGCCTTTTTAGATCTATTAACCTTCTTTCATAACTTCCTGAGGTGCCCTTCTGCCACGCTGGATCCTCTACACGCTTTGCTCCATAAGGATACTAACTGTCATTGGACTCATGTCCACGAAACAGCTTTTCAAAACCCTAAAAGTTGATTGTCTGATAAAATGCATCTTTTTCTTTTTGACCCCGAGAAACCTACTGTTTTGTCAATTGATTCAAGTGCCATAGGGCTGGGAGCTGTGTTCAGTCATTTAAAGATAATAATGTCCTTCCCGATAGTTTTCGAATCTGCAACTCTAAATTATGCTCAAAGAAATTATTCACAGGTACACAAAGAAGCGTAGCCGTAATATATGGCCTGACAACATTTCATAAATACTTATACGGTAGGCATTTTACGATATAAATGGATCTCCTCTCCCTCAACTCAATTTTCTCAGAGATCAACAATTTACCAACTATTGCTTCCGCTCGATTGGTTAGATGGTCCGAAATGCTTGCATCATACAGTTATTTACACAACAGTCCATGAAAGTGGAACGCTTATTCCTCACGCAGATGCATTCTCCAGGCTCCCGTCCCCCGAACATTTGGCCATAAATGAATGTTATTTCCTTCACAAACTTCTTCCCCCTATTTCGCTGCCCGAAATAACTAAAGCCACTTCGGTCGATCCAATCGTATCATTGGTGTGCGAAAATTAATCGAAACTGGATCTCAGAACCTAATACCCCCCCCCCCCCCCCCCCCCCCACCCACCTCTTTAAAATCAAGAACGACCTTTTCTTAGATGATGGCTGCGTTTTTGCCCATGATAGAGTAATTATTCCTGCGTCCTTACAAAAACACGTGATTCAGTTATTGCATCATGGTCATCCGGGGTTTCTCACATTAAAATGTTGGTGAGATCCCATGTTTGGTGGCCCAACTTGATACAGATTGTCGTGATCCCCTCATTAAATCACTCCTGTAATACTTGTAAATCGAC
>OX940974.1:146435186-146479732 GCA_954871275.1 Leptopterna dolabrata
CAACCTTTTCCCCTCACAACCCTGAACCAATTTCCCAAATTCCATGCCCTCCAGCTACGTAGGTACCCATTTGAACGAGCCCGATATATCAATATATTCCACTACAGCGAGAAAAATTTCGTGTTATTTGTTGATAGCTACAACAAATGGCCCGAGGCAGCCATAGTCCCATATGATTTCGTATAATTTCGAGAACGTATTTAATTTTCTGTTGGATGTATTTTCCCGTTTCGGTAATCCGTCCTCCATAGTGGCGGAATTTTTGTAAAACACGCTATCAATTTAATGTATTCACCTCCATACAGTCCGAGACCGAACGGCCAAGTCAAACATTTCATGTTTATTCTGAAATCTGTTCTAAGAAAACTATTAGTTCGCCTTCTTGGTCTCCCTAAACAGTTCTTAGGGAAAATTTAGCTTCCTGTATGGCTACCCCATCCATTGTAACGGGCAAAGTGCCCATGCTCATGACGTTATCTTTTCATCCTAAGACCCCTATTTCGCAATTGTCCCGGAAATTCGATCATTCCACTCCTCAGACCCCCCCGCCTAGTCGTCTTCCCTTGGGTCCTGTCTGGGTGCTCCTTCACCCCCACGTTCACCCAGCTCACTGGAAAAAAGGCGGCATTATAAAGGTTCTCTAGTCACAAATGAGGTTGAGGATATGAGGTCGTTTTTTGTGGTACCGATAATGGTCATGTGTTCCACAGAGCACAGCTAGAAGTAAGATATGATCTTGGGAATACAACTTCGATTTTACCAAATACGAGTACATACACCCATGGTACCATTAATTCAGTGTCAAGCACCTGCTGAACCCTCGCCCGCTTCCTTCACACCCGAACTAAATCGCGATGAAATCGTGGAAACCCATTTCAAAGAATAAAAACAGAGTCACTAAAACGTTGTCTATTTCTATTAATAGGTACGCGAAAAATACACGGTTGCGGTGAACAAACCATCCTTAGTAACACACAATAGCTGAACGTACATTGGAGAGAGGTGACTTTATAAATAGTCCCAAAAAGTGAAAGACGGTTGACTGGGACTTGTTGTGAAGGGAAAGAGGGTTGATCCTGATTGGCCACGGAAGTGGACGCCAAAAAGTGAAAGGAAGGAAGGGTGGAAAGGAAGGAGGTGGACCAAGCTGTTACAGAAATGAATGCAATAATGGAGAAAAACTTGAAGGAGTTACATCATTGGCTCTTAATATTCTCGCATTTTTCAAGAGCATCCAACATGCTCCCTTTCGGACAGAAAGGAAGATATTCAACAAATTGTCTGTCTGTCTGTCAGATCAAAATTGAAGCCATGGCTGGATTCATTCAAGTGACGTGCAAAGGCCGAATCACCCTTATCACCCCTGAAATCTTTTTCATGTTCCTTTACTCTTTCTCTAAACTTCCTACCAGTTTGACCACAATAGTGAAGTCCACAAGAGCACTTTATACACACCACTTTAATTTATATAGTCCACAAGAACACTTTAATTTATATACACCACTTTAATTTATATAGTCCACAAGAACAATTTAATTTATATACACCACTTCAATTTATATAGTCCACAAGAACACTTCAATTTATATACGCCACTGAAGTCCACAAGAACACTTTAATTTATATACACCAATTAATTTTATCTTTAAATGATTTAATGAAGATCTCAGATAAAATGATCTATTATAAGTATAGCGACGAGTAATGGCTATGAGGGAGATCTCATTGATACAGTATGAAAAATAGGGTTCTAAGGAAAAATAATAATAAGGGTGATTCGGCCTTTGCATGTCATTTGAATGAATCCAGTCATACTTTCAATTTTGATGTCATAGGTAGACAGTTGGTTGAGTCCTTCATTTCTTCCGGAAAGGGAGCATGTTGGATGTACTTAAAAATTCGAAATGATTAAGAGTGCCTGATGTAATTCCTCTAAGTTTTTCTCCATTATTGCATCCATTCCTGTAACACCTTGGCTCTTCCCACCCTATCTTCCTTTCACTTTTTGGCATTTACTTCCATAGCCATTCAGAATCGACCCTCTTCACTTTGTTCGCTTCTCATCTTTCATCTTCAAAACCAATCCCAATCGACCATCTTTCACTTTTTGGGACTATTTATAAGATCACCTCTCTCCAATGTGCCTTCAGTTATTGTTTGTTATTGACGATGTTTTGATCACCGAAACCGGTAAAACAGGGTATTTGTCGTGTACTAGTGGAGATAGAAAACATTTCAATAACTCCGTTTTTAGTATCCGTGCTAGTCCCCAGCTAGTGCTGTCGCTATCATGGGACTAAAATTGTGCTCTAATATGTAACCATTGAAGCTGGGATTATTGAAGGTAGATTTAATTTACCATTTCAAGTCCATAATAACTACGGTACCTAGTAAAAATTAAGCTTTACTAAAATATATTATGATTTGCGCGCTGTAGCCATTAATCGCCCCCACTCTGGAATTGATTATACTCTTCTATATAATTTAAAGAGCTTCTAACAATTGAATTTTTACATGAAGAGATAATGATGTAAACAGCATAATCCTAGGGACGACAGGCGGTTGCTACCCATAGAAGGGAAAGTAGGTAGGTACCTATGAATGAAAAAGACGTCTGACTCCCGTAGCATCTCCACAAGCTAAGTGGACACTGATGGTTGCCACCCAACCGAGCCACATGTACGAACATGACCATGTTTCGGTTTAGTATTTTCAAAAATGAACTTCTGGAATCGAGCATGAAAAAAAATTAACCCCCCCCCCCCCCCCTCAAAATTCGACTTTTTCCGTTTCAAGGTATGTAGAATTCAAAAACTGAATAAAAAAATTTCTGTCCGTCCGCTGTACTTCCCACTTTCCTTGATCACCATGAAATAAAATTAATGCAATTTGGTTTGCAGGTCCCGGTTGGGGTCGAGTTGGTCCGCGAAGCTCGGCGTTACTGTCAGTCATCACTATGGGGTGAAATATAGGGCCTGAAATTTCCAGGGCGCAATTATGCCAATTTTCACGTTTTTAAATTAGGCTCGAATTGAGGAATTTTTTGAGACCACCCGGAGCCTAGTACCTCCAGCCGTTCGTTCACGGTAAGAAGTTTGCACCGAAAAGTTTCGTCAACATGATCGTTAATGAAACGGTATAAATCCAGCTCAGACAACATTGCTAGGGAGCACCTGATTATAATCACGCATGGCTGTATGAAATCGAGTTGCTTGTTCCGTGATACCATTTCATTTGAAGAATGATGGTTCTTTTGTTGATATGTACCTACTTTTGTACTTGAACATGGAACTTTATGCTTCATGAATAACGATAAATAATTAATTATAGAATTAAGATCTACCGCATATTAATCATGAAACTGTAATTCCCCGGACGGCTCCATTACACGATTTAGGGCTTTCCTGGGGGAGCACGAGGGGAGGTACTGACCACAGAAAACAGTGGTCTACGCCAAAGGGGCATCTATAAAGGTTAAAAAAAAAAAAAAAAAAATACGCTGCAAATCGAACAAAAATACAATGCAATGCAAAATGAACAGCTCAATCGTTCATCATTGTTTAAGCATAGGCAACTTTTGTACAAGTTACAAAAGTATTTATCAACAAAAACCAAAATAACCAAAAATATCACATAATAACCAACTCGAATTCATACAGCCATCCATGATTATAATCAGGTGATCCCAAGCAGTGATATCTGGGCCGGATTTATACCGTTTGATTCATGATCGTGTTGACGATGCTTTTTGGTGCAAACGAAAGGCTGGTCGTACAATGCTCCGAGTGGTCTCAAAAAATTCCTTAGTTCAAGGTAAATTTAAAAACGTTTTAAAAAAACGCTGCGAAGTCCTTGTCACATGGGTTGATTATTCTACTGGACATACCTACAGAAATGTGGGCTGTTCATTTATTGTTCCTTCCTCGTGAAATAATTGAAAAATAGCTGATCCACGTGCTGACGTTTTTTCTAGCGTTGTTATACAAATTGATGGTGATTTCAGACGATTTTCCAGTTTTTTGAGTCATAAAAAAAAATCAGTTTTGGGAGCTGAAACTTTGGTAGAACCTCATTTTTCCATTCTTTGGTAAAAAGCGACTTCATATTCGGTCTTTTCGTCCCCAAAAACATGGAAAACGATACCTCAAAAGCTCATGTTACTAACATGTAGGTACCTATTTTTATACACATTTTCACCCATCACATCCTTCGGTATATTCCGATCGGGCTGCAAAGTTTCGGGACACAACTAGGGCCCAAATGGAGCGTGTGCGCGAAAGAACGAATTTTTTAGACCGAAAATGAAGCCGGTATGCGTGATACGGCGGACGGATATTGCATTTTTGGATTCTACGCATTTTGAGGGGTGTTATGAGAATTTTTTGGTGAGCGAGCACATAGGTGTATCGTTCACAGAATAATAACCAAAAACCATTCCCGTCTATTGAACGTTTTCGAGCTACGGCGTTCGGAAATTTTCAGCCCTCATTTTTCATCCCTTAACGCCGAGCTTCGAGGACCCAAATGGGGCCTACAAACCAAATTGCATTAACTTTCATGGTAACTAAGGAAAGCACCGTAACGAAAGCAGGGCGGGTGGCGTACGGACAGGCATTTTTTTAATACCATTTTCGGATTCCACATACCTTGAAACAGAAACCATCAAATTTTGGGAGGCGGTAAGACAATTTTTTGTTTTCATGCTCGATTCCGAAGGTTCATTATTGGAAATAATACACCAAAAACATGGAAAACGATACCCCACAAGCCCAAGTTCACTAAAACCTCAAAAAATATATTTTTGCACCCATTTTCTACCCATAACACCCCCGGGTGTTTTCCGATCAGACTGCCGAAGAAGGGGACGCAACTAAGGCCCAGTTGGAGGCTGTGTGCGAAAAAAACAATCTTCACGACCGCAAATTAAGTAGACATGTCGACGCCACTGCGGACGGACATTGCAGTTTTGGGATCTAGGCATCTTTTGAAACGTAAAAGAAAAATAATGGACGTGGCATTCCAAAAAAAAAAAGAAATTGGCGAACCGAATACATGGGTTATCATAGAGAGAATAATAAACCAAAAGTCGAACTGAGCTGAACTTCATTTTAAGGGCAGGTAGGTATGGTATGCGAGTGACCCCCAAAATGGGGGTCAACAAATTCTAATAAACAGTAGGTAACCTTCATCAGGTTCGAGTAAATACATTGCAAAGCCTCAAATAATTATGTATAGTTAACTTAATAAAGAGATGCAGAGTTGTCTTGTTTTGATTTCCGTAATATTGAACGGAAACCCTACTTTCTAGGCTGCCTTTCATGTCTAGCATACCGCACTGCAGGTGCTGCTGAATTTCAGGACAGTTAGCGTAGGGAAAATAGGTTGCGAGTCAGAAAAAAATTGATAGGTATTTCAATGAAACTTGGTGGAACAATCTCTTTTGGCACTGAAGAGTCTATAGAAATGAGGGTGGAGGACGGGACTACCCATGAAACCACTCCCATGAAGGTTAACAATTTCCGAGAAAAATGCTCAGTTCAAAAATCGTGTGTGAAACGCCAAAAATAGGGGGGGAATGCGCAGAATTTAATTTCGCTAGTTGTGATAGAGTTTGGTATCATCTTCTCAAGGTTCTTGCATGTGAATTGAAATAAACCTTCGCCAAGTCAGTCGGTAGGATGGTACCTAACGATGACTGTTGTTGAAACGCTGAAAAACTGAAGGTTTATTTCAATTCAGCATGCAAAAACCTTCAGAAAAAATGATACCAAACTCGATCAAAACCAGCCGAAATAAAATTCTGGGCTTTCCCCCCATTTTCGGCGTTACAAACACGATATTTGGAATTAAATCGCTTTTTTCTCAGAAACTGTTAATCCTACCAGCACGGGAGTGGTTTCATTCGATCCAGCATTAATAAGCTATTCGAAAATTATACTCCACTCGATCTGACCACGTAAAATTGAATCTAGGATACCCCCCCCCCCCCCCGCCTTTTGGTTTATTATTCTGTGAATGCACCAAGAATGTTTTATAACACCCACTCAATTTTTTTTTTTTTAACGTTGTAACGTTCGTAGATTCCAAAAATGCAATGTCCGTCTGCCGTATCATCCATATCTACTTCATTTTCCGCCTAAAAAATTCGTTCTTTCGCAAATAAGCTCCATTTGGGCCATAGTTTTGCAGCCCGATCGGAATATACCCAAGGGTGATTTGGGTGAAAAATGGGTGTAAAAATAGGGTTTTTTGGTGTTTGAGTAGCATGAGCTTGAGAGGCATCGTTTTCCATATCTTTAAGGGCGAGAAGACCGAATATGAAGTCGATTTCGACCAAGGAGTGGAAAATTGAGGTTCTACCAGATGTTCAGCTCTCAAAATTCATTTTTTATGAGTCAAAAACGTGGGAAATCGAGTGAAATCACCATAAATGTGTATAAAAACATTAGATGTGGTATCAACAAGTTAATCAAGACAATTAAATGGTATCAATGATGAAAGATAATTTTTTGTAAAGAAAAATTTGAGTTCACTTAGTGTGGTGGAAACTATCAAAAATGGCTATTTCAATTATTGCACACGAAAGAAACAATAAATGAACAGCCCACATTTCTGTAGGTAAGTCCAGTAGAATAATAAACCCTTGTGACAAGGACTTCGCAGCGTTTTTATAGGCAATTCAGTTCCATAAACCTCATGCTAAAACAGATTTTTCCACAAAGTTTCATTAGTGCACCAATTTTTATCTGATTCAGGTTAACTCGCAATAATCCTGCACTACTACGAGCGGCCCCGATGACAGTAGAATTCTAGAGGGAAGACGAGCAGAATGAACTGCACGCCGAATCGAGTTCCTAACGAAGTCGATGATTTTCAACTCGAGGTTCCTTTCGCTCGTATCGCGAATCGCCCCTCGCAAGTCAGCGCAAATATTATAAACTTCGTCCCTGATGTTTTAAAAATTGTATACCACGGAAGTAGGTACTCACAGTTGTGGAGGTCGAGTTTTTTCCATATCCATTGACCAAGCGCAGGAAGACACTGCATCTAAACACTTTTACACCAAGAATAAGGAAACGGGCGGTACTCGTACTCCAACGTCCGGAAATAAAAATAAACTTACCTGCACGAAACGGATGGCCTGAAGGGGCAGGGGACCGTGCGGACAAGAACAACGGCATTTTGGAAACAACCAATCAGAGGCCAGCATTACGTTGGCGCGATATTTGTTTGCCCGACTTCTGCAAATACCTTTGAACCCGATTCTAAAAAAGTCCCTTTCACCACTAAACCTTCCCTTGTTGGCACCTGATTAATTTCCCTAGAACTCAGAACCCCTCATTCCGCTGAGGAAGGCAGGTAGCTCAGTTCTGCAGGTTTATTCCTATTTCAGTGCTTCCAGTCTTTTGGTTTATTATTCTGTGAATAATACACCTATGTATTCGCTCAGCAAAAAATTTTTATAACACCCCCTCAACATTTTTTCTTTTACGTTTCAAGGTGCGGAGATTCCAAAAACGCTGCGAAGTCCTTGTCACATGGGTTTATTATTCTATTGGACACGCGTACAGAAATGTTGGCTGTTCATTTATTGTTCCTCTCATGCGTAATAAACGAAATATCAATTTCTGATGGTTTCCATCAATTTTGGCCCCTAAAACACAAATTAGGTAGGTAGGTACCGCTCCTTTTTTTCAAATTATATTTAATCATTGGTAGTGCCATTTAATCGTCTTGATCAACGTGTTGACACTTTTTTCCAGTGTTACTATATAAATTGATGGTGATTTCACACGATTTTCCAGGTTTTTCACTCATAAAAAATCAATTTTGGGAGCTGAACATTTGGTAGAACTCCATTTTCCACTCTTTGGTCAAAATCGACTTCATATTCGGTCTTCTCGTCCCCAAAAACATGGAAAAAGATACCTCAAAAGCTCATGTTACTAACACAAAAAGTACCTATTTTTAAACACATTTTCACTCATAACACCCCTGGGTATATTCCGATCGCGCTGCAAAGTTTCGGGACACAACTAGGGCCCAAATGGAGCATATGTGCGAAAGAACGGCTTTTTTAGACCGAAAACGAAGCCGGTACTCGTGATACGGCGGACGGACATTGCAATTTTGGAATCTACGCACCTTGAAACGGAAAAGAACAAATTTTGAGGGGGTTTTATAACAATTTTTTGCTGAGCGAATACAAGGAGTAAAACGGCGAGTCCCCTTACAGTCAGATGCAGTAAAAAAGTGGTTATTAGTTCGAGAGTTAAACAGTACACTAATGATAGAAAAACACAATAAGCCATGGCATTACTTGCTGTCACCGTCGGATGATGTTTATTGAACAAAAAGTTATATAGGTATGTAGGTATGTATCAGATAAATGTAGCCTTTATGTCAGCGGCCAACGCCGGCAAAAAAAATCCGGGAGTAAAAAGGTGAGTTTCCTTACAGTCAGGTGGAGTAATAAGCAATCCTTGAAATCGTCCCTTTCACTGCTCGGGAGCCCTCACTCTGCTACCATGTAGAGGTGCGTAAGACAAGGTCACTCCTCCCAGAGACAGGGTGTGAGAAGAGTGACGGTGGACCCTCGAGAGTCGTCCTCTAGACCATGGTGAAAGGAACAAGGGTGTGCTACGTCGAGGGACCGTTTTTCGCACCTACTGCGCACTGACGTCACTCACGAGAACTCGCCAGCTACCTGACCCTGCTGCTGTACGGAAATAACATAGAGAACGATTACTCATGCGACCTTTTACCTATTAAATCCCTCGATTCCCGTTTCAATATCCTTCGTGCCTAATCGTAAATCACTGTGAAAGAAAGTACCTACCTACTGAAGACTTTTCATGAATTTAACTGAATTTTCGGGTACCCCTTTTCGAATAATGGAAGCATTTCAGAGCATAAACCTTATTTATCAATAATGTAATACAGAAACAAATGACAAATATGTTTATATATGCTTAGCTACAAGTATACCGTCTTAAATGAACATCTACATATCTATAGGTACATCCAATTAAAACTATAATACATACATTTCATTCTATAAAATTCAAATAAAAAAACAGTAAAATACGTGTCCAGTTCATACTATAAAAGAGAAATAGAAGTATAGTTCATTCTATTTACTAAGTTTGAAATTTGTTCAAAATTTTCAATAATTTCATTAACCCAGCATTTTCCTTTTTCAGTGTATCATTTTCATATTTTAAACGGGAATTCTCTTCATCCAATGCAATCACACGGGCCATGTTATCAAGTTCCGTTCCTGACAGATTACTATCGAGAGGTTCGTTGTCTTGATTGGCGATATTTGGAGCGTTTGACAGTGAGGGTGTATGCAGATCCAGCAGATTATCATCACCAATGATGCTTTGTAAAATACTTCGATGCTCTCTTTTTTTAATTCTTTGATCTCTTGGCGAATTTTCCTTGTTCTTCGAAGGGCGTGGAGTACGTAGTCTGGGAATGGCATCTATTTTCAGATTTCGTAAATTTCTAGGTGTATAATTTAGCAACTTACACCTCAGAGGAACAATAAAACAGTCTTCGGAGAATATGAATGGAACATACTGTTGCAGTTCGAACATTAATATTGTATTTTCTCCTACACACATTAATCCACTGTTTGCAAAGCTCCTCATTTTTTGGAAAACTATAAAACTTGATACCCGAACCACTCGTGTTCCTGTTGTGGTTTGAACAACCAAACACTGCACAACTAGGCATTTCAAAAACAAAAAGCACTCTCACAAAAATCGACTATATGCAACTGAACGCGAAGTTTTCCTGACCACGTCCCGCTATGTACTGTGTAAGTAGTAAGCATAAACTCAGGTTGAGGACCTTTCTCGCGTGTGACGTCAGAGCAGAAAAGGGTTGGGGGATTCCCACAGCCTCCATGCGCAATGGCACACCCTTGTTATTTCCACCATGCTCTAGACTAGCGTTTATTATCATCAGTTATGAAGGTATATCGACTAGGCTTCAGCCGAAACGATCCCATCTTCACCGGAACAGCAAACGACTCGACAACTGCCACCGTCACACTCCTCCCCACATGACATAGTTCTGGGTAGCCGAAGTATGAGAGTGAAAAGGGGGGTTGAAAAGTAGTACGACGTTCCGGTTCAGGAAAGGACATCTATTAACTTCAAGGTGACTAATCTCCATTGTAAAATGGTACCAGCTCTATGATATTTACTGGTGGACAACAAAGTTCATACATACAAGTATTAGTGGAAAAAAAAAGTTGTCAGAGGTTGTTGTCCAGTGAATTGTGATCATGTAGGCAACCTCCAGGTGATCAACCTCCATCGTTAGGATGGAACAACTATTGGGACTTGTAAATTGGGACGCGGCATTAATCGCCTTCAAATGAGCTCAGTATATTTTAATTATACTGACACTCTAACGGGTGGAAAGGGGGTGGGGAAGCCAATAGATGTATGTATTATCAAAGGGACAGGTTGTTAGTAAAGGAATCCTTCTGAAAACCTTTGGGCTTATCCTTCTGGAAAGCCCTCAAAAAGTGGATGGAGTATGGTCCCACTAGACTAGCAATTATTATCACCAGTTAAGAAGGGATATCGATTAGGCTTCAGCCAAAACGACCCCATCTTCATCGGAACAACAAACGACTCGTGAGCTGCCTCCGTCACAGGAGTGAAAAGGCGATGTCCCGGCAACCGCCATTGTCCAAATCCTAGTTTATGTTAACAAAGGGCCCGCTGTTGTGAACCAGGGGCCCTCAGACTCCTCTCTCATTGGCCAAAATAACAGCCCTTCCCATTGGTCAATTCCATGTACCTTCAGGTATAAATACCCGTCCTTGGGCCCTTGTAACCATTCTCGAATAAACCTTCAGACCAACCAATCCAGGCGTGTCTTCAATTATCTCAAGACTAATGACATTTGAATGTAGACATACTGATTTTAGCAACGAACCATCAAACCCATACCTTTTTCTATTTTTTGGGGTTTTGCTTACAAAATATGGTCATTGTTCATTCAGCAGGTTTTCGGAAATACCAAACTGATGCTCCCCTGAGCAAGGCTGGTTTGATAATATACGTAGGACATTAATGTGGACGATAATGCCTCAATGCTGACTGAAAATCATCAATACGACTGAAACGGCGAGAAGCAAATCCTGTATTACTCATCTACTTATGTAGGTACCTATGTAAGAACACCTGTGCTATCGTGCATTATCATGGAATATTAATTTTTTATGATTAATTCAATATGTTGTCCTCCACCTGGATTGGCCACTGTGAATTTAATCCATCAGAAAGTTCAAATCGTCGCGGCGGAAGCGAACAAACACTGGTTCCTGAGAGTGAGGGGAAGATTTCGCAGTGGGCAGCGATGTACAGTGAGGTTGACGGGCTCGGCGACGGCGGCAGTGGGGTTGCAATACAATGAGCATTTATGACTGGCGCTGAGTTGATATTGTTTTATCTGAGTGGTTTGTTCCGGGGGTCACAATTCCAACCACCTCGTCCCATCGTTTCGGCTGCTGGACACGGTCGCCGCATCAATAAACTCCCCGCTCTTCATGTGTGAGTGTGCGAAGTGCTTCTACCTCATATGTGAATGGCATCCCTTGTAGGGCTGGAGCCAGTGATGCAAATGTTATTCCACTACAGCAATGTGTGGACCCGCCGCAGTGTTAACGCACTTGACAATAAAGAGCTAAAAAGTCATTTCACAAAACTAGTGAAAAGTCTTGTTATCCAGATCACCAAGTATGCTAGAGCGTTCATGAACGGTTTGGCGCATCAGGCGGCCTAAGTGAAATACAATTTGGCTCATTATATACATGCTATAGCGTCAAGTTATGTATGCTTCCGACTGCGTGCTGCATCAATATCTGAGCGTCCATTCCATCACTGCCCATTGCCTTCATCCCTGTCTAAGTAGTCATGTTATCTCAAAGATGAGGTGTTTTTAACAAATTCGCAGTTATCAGACCCCAAAACTATTCGTCAGATTGGAAAATGTTCCAAAGTATTTTCCGACAGAATAAGCACTATATTTGAGTTGGCCTCCTCAAAAAATGCGTGGGAATGGATAGGATGCTCCAATATACAAATGAGAATGTATAAAAATAATGTGTTAAAAATACAAAAACTGCGAATTCCTTGAAATGGCTCCATTTTGAGATAGCATTTTGGGCTAAAACCAAGTTTTTCAATATTTTTTCTTAATAATTTGAAACGAGCTTCGTCCTCTTCTACCGTTCTAAGATAATTTGTCTTTTCCACTCTTTAAATGAGATTTACGAACTGGGATGAAAAATGAGGCATTTTTGTCGGTGTTCGCGAATTGTTATAGAAATACATCCCTCCTCAATTCTTATTTTCCTTAAATTAGGTAGGATTGTTTTTAACTTTGAAAAATGGAGTAAAATAAATAAAAATGAAAAAACCCTAGTTTTTTGAAAAAATAATGACAAAGTTGAATAACTGACTCAGGCTAACGTGATTAATCTCCATAAATAATTGGGTTACATATTTGGTTTGGGATAATTATTCTGTAATTTTTGACCTGTTAGCAATTTATGGCCAGAACAATCTTTAAAAACCTGTGCCAAGTTCAACGGCTCATAGCTTCCTCGTAACGATACCATGACCTATACGGCCAGTGTACCTACCAATAAATGATTCAATATAAAATTATGATGAATATATGTAAAATTTGAGCAAAACCAGGCCTTGATTCGTAAGATAATGATCCATGATTCCTGAACATTTCAGTCGGATTTGAATTGAGCAAGTTATGCGTGAGGCGAGACACACGGACAGACACCGAACCAAATTTGTTCAAAAAGCTCTAAAAGGTAAAAGGCGAGTGGAAATCTTGATTTTTGGAGATAACATTTTTTTCATCCTAAACGTGAAAATAAAGCCTGGTTTTGCTACTTCGGTAGACTTCGAAGCAAAAATTCGATCATGTTTTGGTGGGTGGTGGGAGGGTGTGAGGATGTGGCGTATACGTCATACTGATCCTTTAGTGGATCTAAATTATGATGTGTTGAGATCAGTAGACCAGCCATCGAGGAGTGTATTTTTATTTTTGCTGGGACATTAAATTGAGATTTCCATTCCACTTGAGGATTACAAGGGTCCTTTAGATATATTGCGACTTGCTCCCTAATTTTATTAAAAACACGATTGATGGCATTTGGTATACGGTATGGTACACCCTAATATAGGTAGTAGTATAGTTATAGGTACCTATATCTATACCCTATTTATAGCACTGAGGTTTTGCCTGTAATGGATGAGGGGTTTAACTTCGCCGCCCATACAGCGTAGTTTCCCCCTCTCCATCCTCTAAAAAGGTAGGGAGGGAGTGTGACAGCTGCCCCCGGAGACACTGGTTTGATTATAACGCAATGCCTCCAGGAGTTGACGATTCGTTTCCGCGAATCGACCACCCTTTCAGCCGCGTGTCTAAAAGATCGGAAGGAGCCCGCATCCAAGATGGGACGGGATTCCCATATACCGCCACACTCCTCCCCTTAAAAACATACTTCTTTGAAGAAGAAGTATGTGAAGTTAATATACACGGGACTGAATGTAGTATGGAGTTCTGATTCAGGAAGGTTCATCTGAAAAACTCGAAAGCTGATAGCTTCCATCGTAATGGTACTACTGAGAATTGTTACTGGTGGAGAACTTGGCTCCTTATCAATATCACTTGGCGGGTTTGGACAAAAAATAAAATAGAAAAGTCGTTGTCAGAGGTTCTGGTTCAGGAAAGTTCATCTGAACAACCTCTAGATGACTATAGCCTGTCTGCAATGACATTGGGCTCCGGGCCCGCTCGCAGCGGCCGACGAGACGACTAAAAAACGAGGAATTTTCCCGATTTGTACCATTTTTCTGGTGTTTGTTTCCCTCGAAGCGGCACGTTTCCCCCCGCAATCCAGGGGCCCTTTTTCTGCTGGTTAACCTATCGATTTCACTGTTTTTTCTGTTTACTAACTTATTTCGAAAATGAAATGTTAATGTCTCACTGAAGTCGGAAAAAAAAGAATGACCAAATTTTCTTACAACTACACTTACCTTGATTTCGGACCATCATAATAAGAGAGGAGGACAAAGGAAACCACACTGTGGCACAGAACCTTGACTTCAAATTGAATTTTTTAATAAAAAAAAGGTTAATATGTTTAAAGAAGTTTAATAAAAAAACAAAAGTTTTAAAAATCTATAATTCGTCATCACTGCTTTCGAAGTCATACGAGCTGTCTTCTGAGCTTATGTGCTTCGTTCACATACGTCTCGTCCTGGTAGACGATGTTTCTACCTTGATTCCGAAACTCCCGCATTGTTTCAAGGTAGAAGAAACGCCAGGAACTTATTTCGGGCCGTTCTGTGAGAAGTACTCTGTTTGATTGGCACCGTTTCCATGGGTAGCCCAACTTTCTGATCCGATCGCGCAAAAAATCCTTTCCGCAGTTGATGCCGTCTTCTCTCAGGGCAGCGGTCAGTGATCGGAGAGTCGGCACTTGCTTCCTCACCAAGTAAAATTCGGTAATCTTACTCCGAAGGGCCGCTTCGTCAAATTCATCGAAATCGAGGGTGGGTGGACGTCCTTTTTGGTTCTTCGGTGTTATGAATGACGGTTCAACAGTTTCATCTATCGACTTTCTCCCTTCTTTAACGATCGACGAAACACCCGTGATTTTCGCAGTTTCGTCTCGTAAATTGCCCATCGGTTTAAGAAGCTGCCCGGTTTCTTTTAGGTCTTTCGAATACTTGTGATTATTGAACACGATTTCTCGGGCTTGACGACGAAGAGCCTTCTTATTTAACGTTCCCGATGATTGGGGAGTTTCCATGTTTGCAACACAAACGACCGACACAAACGGAACGATCGTACCGAAATGCAGAAAAAGCAGTGAGGAGAACAACGATTCGGAACGACAAAAACGTATAAATATACTCGACGGTAAACAAACGGATGGGAGCTTCGACAATCGACAATCTCTGCAGGCTCGGGGACCCAGTGTGACCAACACACCTTAGCGAAATTCCCGAATTCTGGTCGTACTTCATGTTTCGGCCGCTGCGAGCGGGTCCGGAGCCCAATGTCATTGCAGACAGACTATAACCCCCATCATAAGATGGAACAACTGGGAAAAAAAAGAGACAAAAAATTGGCATTGAACGCCAGGCATTGAGCACCTTAAGAATAATAATAAGTTTGATAATAATAATAATAATAAGTTTGACTTGATGACGAAAAAGAAAACTGAACGGCCGAAGTGTATATTGATAAACAAAGGGTTATTTAAAAGAGGATTCCTTCTGGAAACCTCAGAACTATTCCTTCTGGAAAGGCTCTCAAAAAGTGGAGGGGGTACCGAGGATAAAATCCAGCACGTACCCACCAACCACGCTCTGCTACCATGTAATGGATGAGGGGTTTAACTTCGCCGCCCATACAGCGTAGTTTCCCCCTCACCATCCTCTAAAAAGGTAGGGAGACACTGGTTTGATTATAAAGCAATGCCTCCAGGAGTTTACGATTCGTTTCCGCGAATCGACCACCCTTTCAGCCCTGATTCAAAAAGATCGGGAAGAGCCCGCATCCAAGATGGACGGGATTCCCATATACCACATGCCACAGAAGACAATCTTGAGATTCGTTTTACGTGATTTTCTGCA
The DNA here is from genome assembly GCA_954871275.1 of Leptopterna dolabrata. Classification (NCBI taxonomy): domain Eukaryota; kingdom Metazoa; phylum Arthropoda; class Insecta; order Hemiptera; family Miridae; genus Leptopterna; species Leptopterna dolabrata. Next base: position 146,450,882 of record OX940974.1, read on the forward strand.
CACATTTTCTATAGCATTTTTTACTGCCTGTTGAATTGTGGCAAAGCTGGCTTAATGCGGCTTGAACAAGCTAACGTTTAAACGTTACTCTTCACCCTTGGACTAGCCCTGCCGTCCATCACAAATCTATCTGTGTATAACAGGGGTTAGCTAGGTTCAAATTGACGCAAGCCTTTCTTCCAGGTTTCGATCATATCAGGCCATCCTAAGGTCATAGTAAGTTTCTTCTACAAGAGGTTAGAAACTGACCGAATCACTTATTATACATGCTACGAACACCATTCTGACTAAAGCAGCAGAAGCCCTCCAGGCGAAGTAGTCGGAGTAGTGTTCATAGCTTCTCATATGCTAAAACAAGACTACATCCTCTTACAAAAAATTCATACATTCAAATCAAATCAAATCAGTTTTTTTTTTAAATCGCAGAATCCAACTATTGGTATTACAGTGGTCAACATAGGTAAAAGCAACAATCGTCAACATAGGAACAGGTAACTGGAATTTAACTTTAACATTAATAAATATCACAGCCTGAAAAGTTCGTTTTTAAGTTATAGGTACAATCGTCTACAATGTATAATTCTGTTCTAATTAATAATTCATTTGTCCTTTTCTCAAACTGAGGAACGGGTAGATTCTGCAGAGAATCAGAGTATCATACTGACGAATCTGGAACCGTGTTGGATTGGGTTTTTCCGGAGCGATGTACTAAAATGAACAGTTTGCGTCTTAAACCCTTGCAATTTCGAGTCGGGTCATCACTAGACAATTAAAAAACTAACAAAACCTCTGTTTTCGTCGTTGCCACTGATCGAAATGAAATAAACCCGTAAAGTGAACAGGCATGAAGAGTACCGTGAAAGGGGGAGTGTGACTAAAGTCACACACTCCTCTTCACGCTACTGCAACCATCTGAAAAGATGATGAAACTAAGTAAATCGTTCTGATCACCTTGATAATTAGAACGATTAGATAATGTTCGTTTGGTAGTGGGTGACCAGAGCACCGAGCAAGTTGCTCGTTTTAAGCACCTAGGGCAACGGGTTTCCGAAACGTGGTCTCTGCAGGGAGAATTGAGGAGTCGGACTGAGATACCTAGCGAGGGGCGCACTTAATAACATGCGCAGTATTATGTGCTGCAAGGACGTGAATTTTCCCCTGCGCTGGCGTTTTGTTAAATACTACGTCTAGTCTACACTACTGAACGGAATGGAGGCATTCAGGCTTACATTAACCGGCTGAAGTGTTCGAAATGTGGCTGATTCGGCGCATGCTTAGAATGGCCCACCCGTCATCGCAACGATTATATCCTGCAGCACAACTCCTCGACTCGCGAGCTTCTAGCAACAATTAAAAGACGCAACGTGGCCTACTTGGGTCATATTATGCGTGGTTCCAAATATAGTTTATTGTGGACTGATGAGGAATGTCAACGGAAAACGAGTAGTAGTGAGAAAGGGGGCCTCTTGGTTATCCAACATACGGAGCTGGACGGGGATTAACCGTGCGTTCATTATCGATTGACCCCCGTCCTCAGGAAAGTGCTACGATTGCCACCCATGGTTAGACCGCCACGTGGAACCAGTATTGCGATTGCCACCCGTAAGAGATCCAGGCCCCTGGTTAAAAAATTACGTTTGCCACCCAAGAGTTCAGAAAATAGATGAAGTGAAACAGAATTTCATTTCAAAACTCACATGCCGGAGCCTACCCAATGGACCCATACAGTCCAATGGGGGGGGGGGGGGGCTTCCCACCACATCTGGATCAATTCCAGTGCTTGGGTGACAACCGCGAATCGAATCCAACCTCAACTGGGGGGGGGGGGGGGGCAGACAGGTGGCACTTTGCCGAAGCGACGTGCCGGTTGCCTGGGGCTTCCCCCCGCCCGTGGTACCAGTTTTGGTAAGAGCAAGATCCCAGTTGCCTGGCTTTGCATCCCACCCAGAGGCCAGACCGGTCGCAGGCCCGCCATCAGAGAAGGTGAATTTGTCTACCACTCTATCCCCTATCTGTGAATCCCCGCAGCCCGAGCAATACGGGAGCATGGGGAAGGGAGACACTGGGACTCCTCTCGGGGCTCTTGATCCCTTCGATTCATGGTCCTATGTGTACGACGGCACCCTTAGGGTTCAGGGTGCAATCGTAATCTCCCGAACGCTGGAGAAAGATAACACGGGGATCAATCGTAACACTGCATTCCTAGGACCGATCCACTTTCTCTTTTTTGGGGGTCAATTGATAGTCGCCCTAACCGTGCTGCTGATTTTTTACACCTGGCACAGGACGGCTAGAGCTTCACTGAAGTTGATCACCAACTTGCAATGATGTAGACGGCACTAGAAGAACCTGAGCGCCCTCTAAGTGATACAGACTATGGAATATATTCAGGCGAGAACAAAATAGGTGATTTGCACCCAGGTCTAATTAAAAAGACTAACCGCTTTCAGAAAACATGAAAAAACCAGAATTAAACCTTCCCGGCAAATACCGTTGCAATGAACTGACAAAGTGGACTCCAATGCAAAGGGGAAAATAAGGCTTGCCAGAAACATCGATCTCCAGATGGGTCTAGAACTGTATATTTTGTTTACACGTAACACGATTCTAGAACTAGCGTCAACTGGTAAGATGAACACCACGACTTCTGTTTACAGCTACATGTTATTTAGTGAGGATCACAGTTAGAAAGACCGGACGTTGGTTTGTCGTGAAGGTGGATCGATCGTTAACTTTTCATTTGGGTTTTACCCTCTCGGAACATCCTTAAATAATGAACTTTCGTTATTAAAGGGAGAGAGCCATGAGGATTACCAACAGACCCCGAAGAAATGAGGGAGGACCCAAGAAATGGGACATCAGAAACCAAATAATCTTCCACCATTACATTTTTCCTCTCCTATTCCCAGAAGGAGCCTGGACGTGAATTTAATGTAGGATATTATTTTCTATGGCAACCGAGGTTTTTTTCGCCAAACTTTTTTTTAAAGTCTCAAATGATCATGCTGAATAGAGTTCTCCGAGAAATAATGGCCTATAATAGTGAAATAATACAAGTCCGATTTTTATTTTTGACAAGTCTTTTTCGTAAACCGTCCAGATCTCACTTTTCTGAAATCTAATTGTAAACAACAATGTAACAATGATGCAATGTAGTGACCACTACTACACTACCCCCCTGTCTTCCTAGGTTCCATGTGTGGCCGCATATTTGCATGAACCATGCGGTTGAAGAAAACGTTTTCTCCGTCCCATCTTGAGCTCCAAGACTTTTTTTTTCCCCGTTATGACCCAGGGTCCAGTCCACTGTGGTTCAAGTTTTGGGCAGCGTCCCCACACCCGCTTCGGACCATGAACCCAAACCCACTCCCAGACCTCAAATACTCGTTGCTACGTGTTGCGGTCGAAGAAATCCTTCTGCCTCCGCATGCTCATCTTCATGGTTTCTCTAGCAAATTCTCGCATTTTCTCCAAATCGGATCGCAGCTGAAAGGCATAGGGTGTTATGTCTCCGTAACAGCACTAGGTCGGACCAAGTCTTCAGGTAGATGAAGGTCTCTTCCATACACCAACTGTGCTGGTGAGAACCCTGTAGTGCTGTGCGGAGCCGATTTATAACATAGAAGAAACAAGGGGATCTTCTCATCCCAGTCGTCCTGATGTTGACCAATATATGCGGCCAAATACTTTGTGAGGGTACGATTCAATCGTTCAACTAATCCAGCTGATTGTGGGTGGAAAGATGTAGCCCTTGTGCGAGTTGACCCCATCAATTGAGCCATCTCACGTATCTCGAGCCATCTCTTGGTTCCCTGATCTGTATGTATTTCACGAGGTACTCCCACCCTACTGAAAACATGTTCTACCAGAGCCTTGATTAGGGAATGCAACTGCCTCAGGCCATTTGGTAAAATAATCGGAGATACCCAACACATACCTATTCCCACGCCTTGTTTCTGGAAGACGCCCGAGAATTTCGACCCCAACTCTGTCAAAAGGTGTTCCCACTGGACATTGCTGCAGTACTGCAGGTGGGCTCCGATGGGTTTTGATCTTTTGGCATATTGCCAACCATGACACCAGGCCTTTACATCCCCAGCCATTCCTCGCCAAAAATACAACTGCCTCACCTCTGAAAGAGTTTTCCAGGCAACCAGTTGGTTGATCATGGTACTGTTGGAGGACTCGTGGCACCTTAGATGTGGGGACAACCATTTGTAGATGCTCACTCTACCCTGAACCCACCTGTGGAAAAGTTTTCCTTCACGGACCAACAAAAAATCCCAACGTAAGATCAAGCGGCGCGCTTGTGGATCCTTAGCAGCAACTTCAGTTGGGTCAGGATGCACATTGGCCTTTTTCCACTCCAAAACTTTTCGAATCGAGGCATCGTCCAACTGGCAGTTATCATCAGTGGGGGATAGTCTGATAGCAGAGATGAACTTGTTTTTCTCTTGGCGATTACAATAAGAACAATTATTGTAGCAGATCCGACGTGATAAACCATCTGCATTGCTGTGACTTTTAACATGGAACATGTTTTGACGGGGGGTTCTCTATCTACCCCACTCCATCCACTCACCACCCACTCCGCCGAAAACTGCCTAGGGGGTTCAGCCGTTTCCGGCTGTAGCAGCTGGCAGCTACTCAAGAAGTCCGTAGAAGCTTCAGGTAGTTTGGTGGATCAGTGGTAACGACGTGAATTACACTGAATTAGATCGCTGGTTCGAGGCTTGGAAATCACAAGAAGTTCTTTGCTTCCTCACTACCCAAGGTAGGAAAGCCTTGGATTCAAAAAAAATTATGTCCTCCAAAATGAAAATTTCCACCACCATTTTGCGTTTCAGACATCGAGAAACGTTTTCGGTTCCGTGTCTGTCTGTGATCAGTTCCTTATAACGCCCATAACTACCCGAAATAATGGTCGAAATGGGCTGAAATTTGGAGGGTGGGCGCGGGTTGGGTCACAGATGGTCCCGTACAATAATAACTGAAAAAGTTCTGTAATTTTCGTCTGCGCAGGCGCAAACGTGAAATACTTGAAACGCCCGTAACAACCCTAAATATAGTTGAAATGAGTTCAAACTTGGAGGGTCGATCAGGAATAATACTTTGATAGTTCCAAATGAATTTCATTGCAATTGTGATGTATCTTTCGTCTGCGCATGTGCGAACATGAAAAGTTGACCGTATTCTTGTAACGCTTTCAACTACGCGAAAAATAGTCGTCGAGAGCTGAAATTTTGAGGGTACACGCGGGTTTGATCGCAGATGGTCCCATTTCAAAATCATGGGAATCGTTCCGTCTGCGCATGCGCAAACTTGAAATACTTTAAACGCCCGTAACTACCTTAAATATCGTTGAAATGGGTCCAGATTTGGAGGGTCGATCAGGAATAACAGTTTGATAATTGCGCATGACTTTCATTCGTCTGCGCATGCGCGAACATGATATGTTGACAGTTTCCTTGTAACGCTTCTAACTACGCGAAACATAGTCGTAGAGAGCTGAAATTTTGAGGGTACACGCGGGTTGAATCGCAGTTGGTCCCATATCAAAATGAACCTACCCAACTACTCTACACGTTCATGTGATTCAACTGAAGAAGCTATACCTACTGCCTACTCGAATTGGCAGACTTTTTTCTACATATCCATGTAGCCTCTGTTATTATATACCTATTCAAAAATCATGTTCCATGTTTCCCTGCTTTGATCCTTGATCTAAACTGCTATAATCCGGGGGTCTGGGGGTGTCCCCCAGATTTCATTCAACAATAAAAATGTACCATCATGAACACAAACCACTGGCGGGTAGACACCCCCTACGGCAACGTTTTTTTCCCTGGACGATGAATGATTTCAAAGGAATACATTTGCGAAGTTTCCAGCTACCGTGCCATTGTCCTTCTGTTCATTGGAATGAAGAAAGCCATTTTATGCAGAATGATCTGTCCTAAGGGAAAACTGTTGGCCACTACTACAATATTTAGGTACCGGTCTATACGTGATATATTTCACACGGTGAGGGCAGTGGAAGATGGGCTTACCTTTATTCTGGCCTTGAAGAGAAAAGGCGGAAGAAGTGTAATGAATATCAACTGTTGCCAGATAGTTTTGGTTAGCTAGGTTTGTAAAAAGTTGTAAGAATTAGATTCACAATAACCTGAAACGGGAAAGAACATTTTATAAAAATTCAAGCAGGTACTTGGAAAGTTTGGACTCACTGCAGTAGCTTAGAGTCTTTGAGCATCGCTAGAAGAAAGTAAACAAAAACTCTGATATTCCTTTTTACAGCACTTTCCACTGCCTTCCAGTCACACATCGCTCCCTTTCCAGAGCTGATTTTTATGGAAACTATGGTAGTCATCTCGAGTATACCAACCCAAATCAAAAGGGTTGCGCGTATAAAGCAACTTAGCCATTCAGCGGTTCACCGACAACTAAAAGGAAAACCCTTGCGCACGTGACATGAAATATTGAAAATATAAGCGCACAAGCCCGGAACAACCGAGACGATCTTTGAATAAAAAATAGCAACTCTTGAGCAGTAAATAGTTTATTCTGTAATGAATTTATGATCAGTGGACTACACAGTTTGTGTGGGGTGTCTCCAAGCTGGCATGAGTGGGGACGAACGTGAAAGAAATAGCACTTTCCTCGCCCCCTCCTTTTTCCAAGTCCTTCGTGGACTTCTTCCTTGAAGACATAACCCGCAAGCTACACCCCGCACATGAAACTTCCACTCAGCCGATCCTACTTTTCTTTCTTCACGCTTCCTCCTCGTATACTACGAAAAGAGTTCTGAGTGTTGCGCACTCTTCAAAAGAGAAGGGTGGATGAGGGGGTGTGAAAAAAAAGTTTGGATGAATGAAAAATAAAGGGGGAACATTGTGAAATTAAAAGTATGGAACACTTTTAGCAAGGATTTCTACTCACGGGAATTTCAGCGGGATATTATGAAGAAATATTCATATGAAGAAAATATTCAAGTATAAAAGCTGGATGGCATATTGTTGGAAATATCTCTCCGATGAAACGGTACAGATGTACAGATAAGGGTAAATAATAAGAATGGAATAGACGTCTTACAACGAATTTCCAAGGTAGGTAACGCATAACAACTCTCAAACCTAGAGACCCAACAATTTCAGAACCTCCCTTTACAGCCAAAATTCTATGCAATTCCTATAATTTAGAATTTCAACCTGAATAGCCCCAGGACCATCTCCGAGGTTCACTCAAATAAAGGGAACATATTTATAGGAGGGTGTTCTATTAATATTGGGTAGTTTTCTCTCACCAACTTGAAGATGGCTCCTTCCGACTTTACCCGCGACTTTCAAGCCACGGAATTTCACAATGCGTTTGTTTGGCTCTAGATGCAATTTTCGCTAACATTTTCGTTTGGTTCATTATTCTGTGAATAATAAATCTATGTATTCGCTCACCAAAAGATTTTTATAACACCCCCTCAAATTGTTTTCTTTTACGAAATTTTTTCACAGAATAATAAACCAAATGCGATGTCCGTCCGCCGTCCGCCGTATCATGCATATCTGCTTCAATTTCGTCTAAAAAATTTGTTCATTCGCACACGGGCTCCATTTGGGCCCTAGTTGTGTCCCGAAACTTTGCAGCCCGATCGCAATATACCAAGGGGTGTTATGAGTGAAAAATGGGGTTTTTTGGCGCTTTAGCAATATGAGCTTGTGAGGAATCTTTTTCCATGTTTTTTAGGACGAGGAGACAGAATATAAAGTCATTTTGACCAAAGAGTGGAAAATAGAGGTTAAATTTACGTTAAAATTTGGTCTAAAATCATCGCTCTTCCGCATACAGTTTGGGTCCCCATTTGGGAACACATTTGGCTTCTAGTTGTGCACCGATCTTGGCAGCCCGATCAAAATACACCGAGGGTTGTTACGGGTGAAAGATGGGTGTAAAAATAGGAGTTGTTTTCGAGTTTTTTTGTTGTTGAAGCTTTAGTGAACATGAGCTTGTGAGGTATCGTTTTCCATGTTTTTTAGGGCGAGAAGACCGAATATGAAGTTGATTTGAACCAAAGAGTGGAGAATTGAGGTTGTAACGAAGGTTCAGCTCCCAAAATTCATTTTTTTATGAATCAAAAACCGTTTTCTGTGGTCAATACCTACCCTCGAGCTAACCCTAGAAAAGCCCTAAATAAAGTACTGGAACCAGCCCGGTAATTACAGTTTCATTCAAATACGCGGGATTCAATCATTCAATCATTAATTATTTGTAATTATTCATGAAGCATATTAAGGTAAATAATAAACCGATGTGTAGACATACCTACCTGTATAGATAGTACCCATACCTACCCATACCTACCCTTTTGCGTAGATAGTATAATAAACCTTTGAGTAATAATTTATTGTTGTGTAATGATTGACCGTTGTGTAATAATTTACAGTTGTGTAACAATTTAACGTTGTGTAACAATTTAACGTTGTGTAATAATTTACTGTTGTGTAATAATTTACTGTTGTGTAATAATTTATCATTGTGTAATAATTTATCCAATAATACTTCAACGTTTGTTCAAGTTGCAAAGGTACCTATCAACAAAATCCAAAAGATCCACCACTTTTCAAATGAAATAATATCACAGAACAACCAACTCGACTTCATACAGCCATCTGTGATTATAATCAGGTGCTCCCTCGTGACGATATCTGGGCCGGATGTGATTCACGATCGTGTTGACGAAGCTTTTTGGTGCACACGAACGGCTGGACGTACAATGCTCCGGGTGGCCTCAAAAAATTGTTTAGCTCAAGACAAATTTAATAACGTAAAAAAAACCATACCCTTCTATCGAAAGTCTTCGAGATACGGCGTTCTGAAAATTTCAACCCCTATTTTGAACCCCGTCAGAGATGACTGACAGTAACGCCGAGCTTCGAGGACCGACTAGACCCTACAACCTACAAACCAAGTTTCATTAATTAAGGTTCATGGTAACTAAGAAAAGTGCTAAGTACGGCGTACGGCGGACAGACAGAAATATTTTTATTGCATTTTCGGATTCTACATACCTTGAAACGGAAACCATCAAATTTTGAGGGGGTGCTAAAATTTTGTTTTTCATGCTCGATTCTACATGTTCATTATTGAAAATAATAAACCAAAATAGGTATCTGAATGAACATTACGGTCCCTGTAACTGGTTTTTAGATTCTACCAAGATTTTATCCAAATGAACACGCCTGTGCAAGGCACGGGTAATCCAGCTAGTGCCTGTCAAATATACCTATAATCGGTATATTTGACCTAAGATCGGGAGTGAAACAACAACGTTTTTTATGATTTTTTATAGGTATCGTCGGTTTCTAAGAACTAGGAGATCTTAATACTTGTAAAATTTGTCTGTAATAAGCCCAACTACGACAGAACTATTACGACAGAATTGAAACAGGTTAGTTAGATTTGAACGCGGATAAATATCAAAAGACGTAGAGGTGATTTCGTTGGTTTTCGGCGATTGTAGCGCGATTTCTATCGGTCATCAGCGCAAGGGAGAGAGGGTGACAGATAGAGAGATAAAGAGAGTGCCACCATTCCACCAACCAAACTATAAATTAAGAGGTCCCGGGTGCAGGCCACACCAGATGTCCACCAACAGAGTTATTATCCCGTCTGAACCTGAAAGGGAGGAGAGGGAAGAAGTCATGATGCCCCTATTCTCTTCTCTCTATCACACCACTACCCCTCCTCCCCTCTCCTCACAATACCCCGCTGGTTGAATCATTTATTAATTAAGAGGGACGTACCGTCACTTCAGGCCACGTTTCATCAGGATGGTTATACTCTTGGAGCACGTGGAAGGACCTTCGCGTGACATGGCCCATCAACATCGACCCCCGTCTCAAATGAAGAGTTCACTTCACACTCTTATCGCCCCCATTAGCCAATGAGATGAAGCATTTTATTACCCATCTTCTGCTATACCAACGTTGGGCGGTAGTCAGTTCACCATCTTAAGCCCTAATGACAACGAAGACTTTTGTTTCGTCACCTAGTGGTAGGTACAACAGCATATCCGCACAACATATCCGGAACAACATATCCGGCAGATTGTAGGCCTTTAATGTACTTGAATATGTGTATAAATGTACGCGATCCCTTGAAACCCTCATAACAACTCGGCCAAGAAAATGACCAGAATGATCTGCAATTTGGATAGTGTTTACGTAGTCCTACAATATAAATTCAATAAAATGTGGACTGTCACCTATTCTCATAACGCGGAGTTAGGTTAATAATATTGGCTGTCTAATTTCCAGACAAGCCAATTATGGCACCCACTAGAAACGTTTAGAATGTTTTCTCCAAACTTTAGGCTGCCTCCCATTAAGCTGGAAACCATCGGGGCATCTTACATTTGGAAGCCTAGCTTCCGAAGGTCGTCCATATAAAACGTCTGTCAAAGAAGTAAGCAGTAGAAGCAGTAATTAAAATAGGTGAAACGACAACGTTGTGAAACGTGTTGTTCTGAGAAATGTTGACGGTAAACACGTTGAGCTATAATGTGAGTATATGAATATGCACGCGGTACATCTGCGCAAAATTCCCTGTAAGACTAGCCCATTAAGTAAATTGTTTTGTCGTGCCAGAATCGTATTTTAGCTCGCTGTACGACACCGCAAAATGTAGAACAGATCACTCGAGCCTACGATTTGAAATTCCACGACTTTGGTTCCTATTAAGGTTGAAATACATCAGAATCAGCTGAAACACTAGTGATAAATTAATATAAATGGTAAACATTAAACCTCGACACCATTAAGTAGATCAGCAGAACGCTGTAACTAACGATTAGCTGTTCCCGATATAATTTTGTGAATCTCTCACAATGTACATGAACCGTTCGTAAATCATTCACGAAAGCCCCTTCCCCTGCACCTAACCCGCCCATCCACCGCGGTCTCATTAAATATGCAATTTTCAAAGTCAATCACTAACTTAACCCCAACCAAACATGACGATGCCAAACTATCACCGGTTGGGCCGATCTGAGCACAGCGCGAGTGATTATGTATGCAAATGTGCGTCAAGAACTCGGCTCGAGAATTTATCACTGATGTCATCAGAGGGTGACAAACCACTGTATGACGTTTATTCTTGCGACGAGGTAGGTGACGGTTGAGGCATCACTCACCGCGCTAATGAATAACCACTGGAACGAAACACATAGTGAAATGATGCGCAGATAGTTAGTTGACCTGGGAACCGCGCAGTGATGACCGGTTGGTGGATCCGGGGCCGTCGTCGCCTGGGTTGGGCATTAGGGATGCCAGGCGGTGGTGACAAATCTCATCAACTTTTGAACAGAAAAATAAATAACAATAAGGAGATTTTGTGATTAGTTTTGAAAATTAAAATAAAGTCAACAATCTATCAAATTGAATTTACTTTATGTTATGAGGCCTTGTGCGATCTGAGCTAGCTGAAGTAACTCGCAATGGTGTGCCACCGTAATAATATCTGAATCGTCAATATCCACTGTTCGATGTCCCGTTGGCCGCTCAGAAAACTTTAATATGCACCCAAATTAATGATGTCTACCACGTGGGACTGGTGCTTTTCTCCATCGCATTTGAATTGCCAAATATTAAAGTAGGTATCAGAGCCAACGAGTGTTGAACTCTTATTTTATTTCCACCCCACTTAACATTTGAGAACTTCGTTTGTTCTTGGATTTTCTTGTACCTTACGCTTTTTTAATAGCTCTACCTATACCTACATTTATTTAATTTTATTTTATTTTTTCAAATTGACTTAAGCCGCATACTAAAGCATGAGACTGAAAAAAAGGTTCTCATCGAAGATTTGCTGTACTCGTCCCTAGACTATTTATATTTCTTTGATGTAACTGCTATAATGTTGATTTATGACGCAGCAAACACCACTATTATCATTATTATGACTATTATGAGCAACAAACACCACCATTATCATTATTAGACTATTATGAACAACAAACACCACTATTATCATTATTATGATTATTATGATCATGATTATCATCATTATTATGAGTATACAATATTAGGAGAGTCCGGAGGATTTAGGCGGCGATGCCGCTTCCTAACGAGTGCACATACGCCAGGAGTTGGACGCTTTTCCTCTCCAGTTCCAGTTGCTTCTAACAATACTACCTGTAGACCGTCAATAATTAGCGTGCACCGCAATGCTGGTGCGTATCATTTATCAGTTAGATCTGTCAACTCAAATGTCACTTTCAAATCAAATTACTGAACTTCGCAGTTTTCTTTCCTTAGTTCCGAATTAGACATCTAAGTAGGAACATTATTTCTAATGCAAAGGCGAACGAACGCTGGAAAAAGTACGAACATAACTTACAGTCTCTACAAGGCAGGGATGTTGGACACAAGTGTTGAAGTTATAGTAGAAGGTTTACCTACGGATGGGCGTTGCACTGAAGAATAAAGTCAACTTAAACATCATGAATGCTGTGCGAATTGAAATGGCCCATTCGCACATTCCAACAATGTTTTTCACCGTCAATTCATTTCAACTAAACAAAGGAACCCAGTGTGAGAAACATATCCCGTTGATGGATTTTCCTCCCCGGATCAGCAAGGAAACCCGGCTGGGACCCTGAAGCCACGCGCCTTCACCCAACCTCAACTAATTGCCCCCACCAAAAGTAGATGTGATAAAAGCCAACAGTCTTCGGATACGAAGTTTCAACGCGCCGTGGTATGAGCATTCACAGTACCAAGTGCCATACCAGGACGATCTTCGCCATGGGCCACCTGTAGAGAAGTGACTCTACATCCGTCACCCCCAGGAAGTAGCCAGCCTCTCGGGAAATTTGCCGACTCCACACCACCAAATCACCATACTCAAGGTAAAGCCGAACGTTTCCTAGCGTTACGCCTCTTACCAAGTACGAAAAGTTCGTAGATTGAGAAAAAAGTTCGTAGGTTCATAGGCAGATCTGAACACAAGTTCGTGGTTGGCAAAACTGGGGTCAAGAAAGAATAGTAATCAAAGTGATCGCTAGAATGCGCTGAGTCCAACCCATGGCCAACATGAGGAAGCAGATCTACGGGCAGTATTATTAGAAGCTAACCAGAAGTGGAGAGAAAAATCATCTGTCCTGGAGCATGCGCACTTGCTACGAAGCAGCATCGCCACCTAAATCCTCCAGACTGTCCTGTGAGGGGAGGGGAGGGGGGGGGGGGGGCTTAGAGGTCGGACATAGTAGCCGCCCCCGAAAACTCCCTCACCAGGCTGCACGAGGCGATCAGCACGGCCTTCTGCATTGCTTTGTAGAGTCCACCGGGCAGCCCAAGGATCCTCAAGATATCATGGAGCTTCTTGGGTGTCGTGAATCCCTCCAGGAACCACTCCTCTAGCTAACTTAAGTTCTCGCCAATATTCTACCGCAAAAGATAGGCTCTGGAAATAAACAGTACGAGTGGGGAGACAAGCCACAGGACCCAGGGTACACAACCTGGAGCCCCACCATCAACCCCTAACAGGGGGTTGGAGGGAGAGGACTCACTTTCCTATAAAACCCCGGATCCTGCGACTTTAGCTTCATTCGATACTTCCTCTAACCAGCTCTCTCTTCTCTCCTCCTACCTTGCTCTCTCTCTCCTCTAAAAGATTCCAGACGTCGGTGGTGATTCGCTCATAACCGCCTGGACACCTCCTCTCCAAAAGATCCTAGATGTCGGTGGTGATTCGCTCATAACCGCCTAGGCAAATTCACCCAAAACCTCTTCCAAAAAGATCCCAGACGTCGGTGGTGATTCGCTCATAACCGCCTGGGCAATTTCCCTCACACCACCGTGATGCCAATTTTAAATTCATCACATTGGGTATGACCCCAGTGGTACCAGTGCTATCACCACAAGAACGATTCGTACAACCTCCTGCTCCCACATGTTACTTATCTCGATGGCAAGGGGCAAATAATTTTCAACCTTCTACCAGTGTTTCGCTTTGCGGGTTGATGTGAAAGGTACAGATATATTAATAGGCCAGGGTTCATCTTTTTCACGAGGACAATATCAGGCTGGTGTTTGGTGATGACAAGTCAGTTGGCAGCTCCTTGTCCCAGTACATCTTGTAATTTTCATTCTCCAAGTACCTGTCCGGCTCTAACTGGAAGAAGCTCGTCCTCTCTGTCACACGATAGTGCTTTAAGGCCAGCTCTCGATGGACTCTATTGTCTCACCAACGGCTTGACGAATTCGACCCTGGTCCTGACATCAGCTTCCGGGATGATGTAATTCCAGTAGATGAGAGTTGGCACAACCTGGTCCTGCATGGCGATCATGAACCCTTTGGTTTCGATATACAGGGAACCAGTCACCAAACATCTGCAAGAGGCAGAACTGTGGACAGCGGGAGACTGCCCGGGTGGAATCGCCCATGCATTCGCTTCCCTCCATAGGCCTCACTCTTGGCCACACCCTCGACCACTTCTCCATGCGTGCCATTTGACACGCGTGATGCCCTCGCCTACCTTACAGGCTTCCGGGAATCCCCAACCTCTAACACTCCGCAGAAGCATTACTCTCAACTGCCGACTTGGGGAGATGAGTCCTGACTAGGCGGTCCAGGGACGCAAGTTCAGAGTCGCGCCACTGCTCAACCCCAAAAGAGTATGCCAGCAGGGAGGCTGCATAGATGTGAATGGCCATGTTGTGGGAGTTGGGACCTGATTTGAGAAGTGCCCGAAGTCTTGAGCGAAACCTCTCAGTCAGGGCCCACTTGATCGAACCATGGTCAAGGCCGGCAGACTCCGCATACCCTAGGTACTTGTGAAAATGACCCTCCCCAGGGAATCGATTGAGGAGGCAATGATTGGAGCTAAAATTGGGCAACCTTCGCCAATTGGTCATGCTTGAGGGTGCTCAACTTGCATTTACCGACTCCAAACCTCATACGGATGTCCGAGCTGAAGTCCTCAGTCAGATGCAGAAGGTTATCTAACTGACGCCTGTACGAGGCAAACAGTTTCAGATCATCCATACAGAGCAAATGGCTATCTATAATTGTGAAACGGTCTTGTCCACCTTGAAAGTACTTTAGCTTCCAGCCTCTGGAGGGTTCAGCTCAACACAAAACAGGAGGGCATTCAGTGAGTCCCCCTGAAATATGTCACACATAACCCTGATCTCCTATTAACATGTAACATGTTTTTACGGGAGTAAACCGGGCTGGAGAGTGTCCCGTCCGAGTCCGCGTAAACACTCGGCCCCCTCCCCGTCGCCCGCACAGCTCTCCCTCTACCCCACTCCTACCACCCAACTCACCACCACTCCTACCACACCTTCGCCAATGAGAGCACGGCCAGACCCCACTCCGCCGAAAACTGCCGAGGGGGTTCTACCTACCCGAAAAACGTGGAAAGCAGCTCACAATGTGTATTACATTACATTGCGTTAGGCCACTGGTCCAAGGCTTGGAAATCCCACGAAGTTTTTTTGCTTCCTCACTACCGAAGGGAGGGAAGGCTTGGATTCGTGATTGAGTAAAAAAAGTTCATGTCCTCCAAAATGAAAATGTCCACTACCATTTTCCGTTTCAGACATCGAGGAACATATTTGGTTCCGTGTCTGTATGTGGTAATTCCTTGCAACCCACGAACGTTTTCGGTTCCGTGTCTGTCTGTGATCAGTTCCTTATAACACCCATAACTACCCGAAATAAAGGTCGAAGTGGGCTGAAATTTGAGGGTAAGTGCGGGTTGACTCACAGATGGTCCCGTACCAAAATCATTGAAAAAGTAACGTAACTTTCGTCTGCGCATGCGCAAACGTTAAATAATTGGAACACCCATAACTACCCTAAATATCGTTTAAATCAATTCAAACTTGGAGGGTCGGTCAGAAATAATACTTCGGTAGTTCCAAATCAATTTCATTGGAATGGTAATGTAACCCCTGTCCAGTTTGGATTTCGACAGCACATGGGAACAGAGGATGCGCTAGTTAATCTAGTAACGGAAATAACAAAGGGGCTCCACGAAGGAGGCAAAATAATATCAATATTCATTGACCTTACCAAAGCGTTTGACTCTATAGAAACATCGAGATTAGTCCTTAAGCTTGAAAGAATTGGGCTTGATAAATCTGCAGTTAGATGGTTCGAATCATACCTCACAGATAGACAGCAATATGTGCAAATTCAGGATATTGATAGCAATCTACATAAAATCTGCTTTGGGGTACCGCAAGGATCTGTCCTTGGCCCAATTTTGTTTCTGATACATATAAATGACCTTTTTAATATGAACTTGAGATGCAAATTTGTAGCTTTTGCTGATGATATAGCTATTGTGATAAATGAGAATACCTGGGAGCTAGCGCATTCTATCGCAGAAAGGACTGTCTATGAAGTAGCCAAATGGTTTAGCACAAATAGTCTCACCACGAACCTTTCGAAAACCAAGTAGGTACATTACATTCTCAATAAACAAAACAGGACTTCCAAATGACTCTAAAATCAAAGTGCACAAGGAAAACTGTGGCGTAGTAAGAAATTTGTGCAGCTGCATGGAAATAGAAAGGCTGAATACAATAAAATACCTAGGAGTGCACGTGGATCAGCATCTCAAGTGGAAGGATCATGCAGCTGAATTAGTGAATAAAATCAGGAAATCCATGGACTACTTTCTGATACTACGAAGATGGCTAACGAAAGAAAACCTTAAAATGGTGTATTATGCTCATGTATACAGCATTTTAACTTATGGTATCATTGTCTGGGGAGGTACTTATGCGTCAACCTTTAATAGTATAAACATAGCAATGAATACAGTTTTAAGAATTGCAACTAATTCCCATAAACGTACTTCAACTAGTTACCTATACAAATACTTCGGTGTTCTCACTCCCAGAATGGCTTGTATTCACAGAACTGTTTTATATGTGCATAAACACCTGCATTTATTTACTAAACAAGCGATGATTAGACCGACGCGAACAAATGTCAACTATGTCCTCCAGATACCACAGGCGCATAATGATTTCTACACTCGACAATTTCCATGGCTAGCCCCAGCCCTATTTGAACAGTTACCGCTCCTAACCAAGACTTCAACATCAACAGGAAAATTTAAAAAACTAGTTCTAGAATATTTTGAGCTTGAAAATAACGAAAGTGTTGTTATAAATAAGTTTAAATTAGGATAAAAATACAAATCAGCCTTCGTAGCATCAAGTGTATTTTACTAACTACTCTGTAAATACTGATGGTTCTTGATCAATGTAACTCATTCTCCAAATACTTACGGTGTGTCTTTTCAAGGAAACTGCTGGTACATACATACGCAGTAATAAATAGTGGTGGAAGAGACGAGCCTGGACGGGTCATTGACCTTAGGCTCATAAACCAACATAAGTTTAGATCTTGTATTATGTATATAGACTCTCTAAAAATCATTATATTTGTTGTATAAAGTATTTGCTGAATAAAAAAATTGAATTGAATTGAATTGACTTTGATCTACGCATGCGCGAACATGAAATGTTGACCATTTCCTTGTAACGCTTCTAACTACGCGATAAATAGTCGCAGAGAGCTGAAATTCTGAGGGTATACGCGGGTTGGATCGCAGATGGTCCCGTTTAAAAATCATGAAAATCGTTTAGTCTGCGCATGCGCAAAAGTTAAATACTTGGAGTGCCCATAACTACCTTAATTATCGTTGAAATAAGTTCACATTTGGAGGGTCGATCAGTATAATACTTTGATGGTTCATGAACTTCATTGGAATGTTACCTACTGTAATTTCCCTCTGTGCATGCGCAAACATGAAATGTTGACCGTTTCCTTATAACGCTTCTAACTACGCGAAAAATAGTCGTAGAGAGATGAAATTTTGAGGGTACACGCGGGCTGGATCGCAGATGGTCCCGTATCATAACGAACCTACCCACCTAGTATATACGTTCATGTGATTCAAGTGAGGAAGCTGTAGTGCCTACTCGAATTGGCAGACGTTTTTCTACATATCTCCATATCCTCTGTTATCATGTAACCTATTCGAAAAACATGTTCCATGTTTCCTTGCTTTGATCCTTGATCTAAACTGGTATAATCCGGGGGTCTGGGGGTGTCCCCCAGATTTCATTCGACAATAAACGTACCGTCATGAACACAAACCACTGGCGGCTAGACGCCTCCTACGGCAACGCTTTTTTATTATTATTTTTATTACTATTATTATTATTGTCGATGGTCATCACCCGTGGGGGGTAAAAAGTGCCACGCGGTGACGCGAGTGAGGGGCCCAAGGGCCTATTCCCACCCGCAAGTGCATGTGGAGGGCTTATTATTCAATATTATTATTATTCCAACATTATAATTATGTTTATAATAGTATCGAGTGAAGGAGAGGACGGGAACCACAATGGAAGGACGTTCTCCCTTCAATGGATGGGCGAAATTTTGTTAGATGATCTTGTCCGGTAGTTACAAGGGCCTTTTGATCTGAGAAACGGGCCGATGATTGAGAGGACCTCGGAGAAAGGGTGTTTTCATTAGCGGAGTTATCACACCTCGCTAGCCACATCACCTCAGCCCCCCCCCCCCCCACTCCTCTCATTCTCTATCATTTTGAATAATAGAGGAAAATGGGAAGCGAAGTGAAGGCTGTGTCGGTCGGTCGGCCACGGGGTGATTGTCGGACGGAGAGGTGGGGGTCAATATTTCACTTCGCAAAGCCGTTTCACCGGCAGGCCAGGTGGTTTCAGGGTTAAATGAAATGAAATTACCTCGTAAGTGTCCCGAAATTGTATTATGAGGGGTGACTTTCTACTCAACTAGGCGTTCTCTTCCCGACCCACCTCCCTCCTTTCACATCTTGGAGTGCGAAGAGAAAGGCTCTTCTCAAATAATTTATGTACGGAACTGAGAGAAGTCGCGGAGGAAAAGCGTGGCGGGGGCAAAGAGGATGAGAGGGAAACGGGATTAGCCCTCCCGCCACACAGCCCCTCACTCCCCTCACACTTGTGCCATAAGGGCCTTCACCATGTGGCGCCCTCAAGGAAAATTGGCGGGAGAACGAGGGAGGAACAATCTTGCATCTCTTTGTATAGTGTTTAGCATACGCGCCGCAGCGGGTAAATCACTTTCAGCTTCACCTTTTGTTTAGAGACCCTCCCCCCCATCCACTCATAACCAACGCCCTCCGCTCATCCGACGGCGTTCTTCAGTTTCCAGCCTAAAAAGCATTTTCCGTCCCAGCCGGCCTTTCCCACGCCAGGTGGCACGGACTTTTTTAAGGGCTTGGGTTTTGAACCGCAATAACCTCACAGACCTCTTCTATCAGAGTTGATAGTTCAGTTATGGAAATGGCATGACATAACCAATAGCCGAACGTCAGTGAGGCACTTACTTGAAGTCGAGCAACATTTTTTGCGGTTGACTAGGTAAGTAGGTGTACGTACCTATTATATCTGTATGTACCTATTATGTTACAAGTATGTATATAATGCATGATGTATGTCCGGCACTACAAGCCGCAATTTTGGGTATTTTGACTTGAAATTGTGAAAGTATACTCCCTTTACAGTTTTTGGTGCCACCATGGTGCCAGGGAACGTGCCACGCTGGCACCAGTCAGAAAAATGAGTGTTCGGTATAGTTTTCCATGTCTTCTAGGATGCTGAATCGAATGGAACAAGTTTAAAAGCTTTACCAATCATCCTTACAGTGATTGATAAATATTCAGCCACAAATCATTACGAAAAATATCTATTATTGAGCATGGTACGTAGACAGAATTTGAATCTATTTTCGAAATAGCGTGAGGCAGGTGGTCAGCGGACCAACTAGTCTACACCTTAAATATGCATTCGTCCAGTTGGCACCAATGGCCATAGTGGTTACGCTGAACACTGTCAAATGTACTTTTGACGTATACAAGGTTCACCCTCGATATTTCAAATCGTGAGACTCAACAAGAACAAATTTGCTTCACTACCCGGCGCTATTGCTGGCGCCGTTTTTTGGTCCCATCGTGGTAACAAAACAAGCTGGTACAGCAATATCTGATGCCGGTCAACGAACCATACTGTTTTGAATAGCTCAACAAAATTAGCACATTATACTCGTTCTAGGGTGTGAAACGAATCCAGCAACTGCTGGAAGCCATGAAGAAATAAACCAAAAGGAATTTGAGCACTTCTAGTAAAAGAAGCTAAAACAGAAAAAAATAATGATGCATTTCATAAAACAATCCCAGACTCCCAAATAACAAATAAAGTAGGAACTACACTAGCAGGGTCGACATACGGACATTTTGAACGAATGTGACGTATTTGGTTGCATCCCCAACATCCACGCTAAGAAATTGACAATCGTATTTTGAATCGCATGGCCTTTCAACAGTTGAGCTCTTATCAGCCACTCGCTCTCCCACAGTAGCTAACAGACGCGTACCTACACCTGCCCGAATCTGTGCTCTTATACTCCACTAACCAATTATTAGATGCTGCCAAAATTTCGAGATCACCAGTAGTCCTTCGACGACGCCTGCTCTCCATACAGCATTGGCCTACCTCCATATGAAACACATTCTGTTCTGAAACTTGTCAATCACCGCTGAACCTCCGACAATGTTTCAGGAACAGTAACTGAGGCTAACGTGTAGGGGATTGCATGTGTCACGGTGAAAATCCGTCTCGAATCCCTGTTCTCACGTTCCAGCTGGTACATTCAGTTCCGGTACTCTAACAACTGAAGCAGGATTGTTTCTAGGGTACTGTAAGGGTTTCTAGGATACTGCAAGGCTCTGTTCCCTCGGTAATGAGGAGTTGTTACTGCAAGTTCCTCTTCATCGTTAATAGCATGTGAAACTGCTGTTGGATAATATATTCTTAAGTTACGACTTGAATGAAACTTGAAGAATGTGTCCCGGACAGTTCTGAGATCCTTGGAAACGTAAAATATAGAACCACCGTGGTGGATCGTGAGAGAGGGGGGGGGGGGGGGGACTGTCCATGCAATCCAAGTGAAAAGATAACACAGATTAAGTTTATTCACAAATAATTCCATTACAATCAGGAAAATTGTACACCGATCACATAATTATGTGTCTAGCAACTCAATTCGAGCATTGCGATCATCAGAATTGTGAGAATCGGACCGGGAGGATTTCATTGGAGAGGGGTGGGGGTAATGGCACGGATGTAGTGGTCGAAGGATCCTACCATGTATCAGTGGGTGCGAACAGAACTGATAATACAGAAGTAAGGAAAAATGGCATTTATATCCGAATTCCAGAATGCGGTATTCGACATGTTTCGTGATTTTCCATCTGTTTGAATCTCTTGCTCAGTCCTGAACTTCTAGGAGTTCAATCTAAACAAAAAAACGCTGCAAAGTCCTTGTCACATGGGTTTATTATTCTATTGGACATACCTACAGAAATGTTGGCTGTTCATTTATTGTTTCTTTTATGCGTAATAATCGAAATAGCTATTTCTGATGGTTTCCATTAATTTTGGCCCCTAAAACCCAAATTAGGTACGCTTTTTTTTCTTTTTTTTTAAACTATCTTTGATCATTGATAGTGCCATTTAATCGTCTTGATCCACGTGTTGACACTTTTTCTAGTGTTATTATACATACTGCTTGTGATTTCAGACGATTTTCCAGGTTTTTGACTCACGAAAAATCAATTTTGGGAGCTGAACATCTGGTACAACCTCAATTTTCCACTCCTTGGTCAAAATCGACTTAATATTCGGTCTTCTCGTCCCCAAAAACATGGAATACGATACCTCAAAATCTCATTTTACTACTATGTTACTAAAACACAAAAACGCTGCAAAGTCCTTGTCACATGGGGTTTATTATTCTACAGAAATGTTGGCTGTACATTTATTGTATGTTTCATGTGAAATAATTGAAATAACTATTTCTGATGGTTTCCACCAATTTTGGCCCCCAAAACACAAATTAGGTAGGTACGATCTATTTTTTTTTCAAATTAACTTTGATCATTGGTAGTGCCATTTAATCGTCTTGATCCACGTGTTGACACTTTTTCTAGTGTTATTCTACAAACTGATGGTGATTTCAGACGATTTCGCAGGTTTTTGACTCATACAAAATCAATTTTGGGAGCTGAACATCTGGTACAACCTCAATATTCCACTCCTTGGCCAAAATCGACCTCATATTCGATCTTCTCGTCCCCAAAAACATGGAAAACGATACCTCAAAAGCTCATGTTACCAACATGTTGCTAAAACGCAAAAAGTACCTATTTTTACACACATTTTCACTCACAACACCCTGGTGGGGGGGGGGGGGGGAGGGGCATAAGGGTAGGTATTGACCACATTAAACAGTGATTTACGCAGAAGGGGCATCTAAACAGGTTAAATAATAAACCGTTGTGTAATAATTTGCAGCGTTTTTGGAATCTACGCACCTTGAAACGGAAAAGAGAAAATTTTGCTGAGCGAATACATAGGTGTATTATTCACAGAATAATAAACCAATAGAAGGCAGAAGCTCTAGTTCAGTTGTATGACGTCTCAACCCTAATATTTACAAGGGTGATTACTTGCTTGTCAACTTTCAATTTGAACTCAAGACATACAAGTTGCATGAACCTGCCTTGCTCCTCCCTCACCACCAACATAAGTTGACCGTAGTCGTTTGGTATCATAGTGCGACAGTATGATAGTGTGTTTCATGGTGTTTCTGAACGAGTGAGGGGTCGACTCAAGACGTTGAGTTTGCTCCTGAAGGGCGTTCAAGTGCAGGCTCCCCGAAGACTGACAGGGGAAGGTGATGGTAAAGTCGAGTCAAAAAGTGACAGCCCCCTTCAGCCACAAGGCATTCAACACGACCGGCACAATTAAAAGGTCCCTTTTTATTTCATCGAACGAACAATCAAGTGAAGACGGAACATTGGTTGAGCCGTATGGGCGGGAGGGGTCGAGGTGTACAGACCCAATTAGAGGTCGATGAGTTGCTTAACGCCGCAGAGCGCCTGAAAAGACCGACATACCGATAGGATTCTCGCGTTACCTACAACTAATCAGTTGCATATAATAACCAGTGGGTCGACTGACAAAGAAACTCGTGTACTCTCTGAAAGAAACAAAAACTTTCCACTCAAACAGCCTGACCATAATGCAATGGGCGAATTTCCAAAGCTGGTGGGCTGAAGATGATTTTGATGATTTTCCGCTATTTTGGTTTATTATTCTGTGAAGACACCTATGTATTCGCTCAGCAAAAAATTTGTATAACACCCCCTCAAAAAATTATTTTTACGTTTCCAGGTGCGTAGATTCAGAAAATGCAATGTCCGTCCCCCTCCGCTGTACGCCGCCCGCCGCCAAACGTCCGTCGTATGATGCAAACCGGCTTCATTTTCTGTCTAAAAAACTCATTATTTCGCACACATGCTCCATTTGGGCCCTAGTTCTGTCCCGAAACTTTGCAGCCCGATCGGAATATACCCAGGGGTCATATGAGTGAAAAACGCTGCAAAGTCATTGTCACATGGGTTTATTATTCTATTGGACATACCCACAGAAATGTTGGCTGTTCATTTATTGTTTATTTTACGTGAAATAATTGCAACAGCTATTTTTTTTCAATTTATCTTTGATCATTGGTAGTGCCATTTAATCGTCTTGATCGACGTGTTATTATACAAATTGATGGTGATTTCAGACGATTTCCCAGGTTTTTGACTCATAAAAAATCAATTCAATCAAGGACACAACTAGGGCCCAAATGGAGCATGTGTGCGAAAGAACGACTTTTTTAGACCAAAAATGAAGCCTGTACACGTGATACGGTGGACACGGCGGAAGGACATTGCATCTTTGGAATCTAAGGACCGTAACGTAAAAGAAAAAATTTTGAGGGGGTGTTATAAAAACTGTTTGCTGAGCGATTACATAGGTGTATTATTCACAGAATAATAAACCAAAACGCTGCTAAGTCCTTGTCACATGGGTTCATTATTCTATTGGACATACCTACAGAAATGCTGCCTGTTCATTTATTGTTTCTTTTAAGCGTAATAATCAAAATACCTAGCTATTTCTGATGGTTTCCATAAATTTTGGCCCCTAAAACCCAAACTAGGTACGCTCCACTTTTGGTTTATTATTCTGTGAATAATACACCTATGTAATCGCTCAACAAAAAATTTTTATAACACCCCCTCCAAATTTTTTCTTTCCCGTTTCAAAGTGCGTAGATTCCAAAAACGCTGCAAAGTCCTTGTCACATGGGTTTATTATTCTATTGGAGTTCTAGAGATTTTTGTTGGCTGTTAGATGTATTGTTTCTTTCATGTGGAATGATTGAAATAGCTATTTCTGATGATTTCCACCAATTTTGGCCCCCAAAACATGAAATAGGTACGCTTTTTTTTTCTTTTTTTTTCAGATCATCTTTGATCATTGGTAGTGGCATTTAATGGTCTTGATTCACCTGTTTACACTTTTTCCAATGTTATTGTACACATTGATGGTGATTTCAGACAGTTTTCCAGGTTTTTGACTCATAAAAAACCAATTTTGGGAGCTGAACCTTTGGTAAAACCTCAATTTCCGCGTCTTTGGTCAAAATCGACTTCATATTCGGTCTTCTCGTCCTCAAAAACATGGAAAAAGATACCTCAAAAGCTCATGTTACTAACATGTTGTTAAAACGCAAAAAGTACCTATTTTTATACACATTTTCACTCATAACACCCCTGGCTATATTCCGATCGGGCTGAAAAGTTTCGGGACACAACTAGGGCCCAAATGGAGCATGTGTGCGAAAGAACGACTTTTTTAGACCGAAAATGAAGCCTGTACACGTGATACGGCGTACGGCGGACGGCGGACGGACATTGCATTTTTGGAATCTACGCACCTTGAAACGGAAAAGAAAAAATTTTGAGGGGGTGTTATAAAAATTTTTTGCTGAGCGAATACATAGGTGTATTATTCACAGAATAATAAACCAAAATGCAATGTCCGTCCGCCATCCGCCGTACGCCGTATCACGTGTACAGGCTTCATTTTCGGTCTAAAAAAGTCGTTCTTTCGCACACATGCTCCATTTGGGCCCTAGTTGTGTCCCGAAACTTTTCAGCCCGATCGGAATATACCCAGGGGTGTTATGAGTGAAAATGTGTATAAAAATAGGTACATTTTACGTTTTAACAACATGTTAGTAACATGAGCTTTTGAGGTATCTTTTTCCATGTTTTTGAGGACGAGAAGACCGAATATGAAGTCGATTTTGACCAAAGACGTGGAAATTGAGGTTTTACCAAAGGTTCAGCTCCCAAAACTGGTTTTTTATGAGTCAAACTGTCTGAAATCACCATCAATTTGTACAATAACATTGGAAAAAGTGTAAACAGGTGAATCAAGACCATTAAATGCCACTACCAATGATCAAAGATGATCTTAAAAAAAAAAAAGTACCTATTTCATGTTTAGGGGCCAAAATTGGTGGAAATCATCAGAAATAGCTATTTCAATCATTCCACATGAAAGAAACAATACATTTAACAGCCAACAAAAATCTCTAGAACTCCAATAGAATAATAAACCCATGTGACAAGGACTTTGCAGCGTTTTTCTTTTTTGGTTTATTATTCTGTGAATAATACACCTATGTATTCGCTCAGCAAAAAATTTTTATAACACACCCTCAAACTTTTTTCTTTTCCGTTTCAAGGTGCGTAGATTCCAAAAATGCAATGTCCGTCCGCCGTCCGCCGTACGCCGTACGCCGTCCGCCGTACGCCGTATCACGTGTACAGGCTTCATTTTAGATCTAAAAAAGTCGTTCTTTCGCACACATGCTCCATTTGGGCCCTAGTTGTGTCCCGAAACTTTTCAGCCCGATCGGAATATACCCAGGGGTGTTATGAGTGAAAATGTGTGTAAAAATAGGTACTTTTTGCGTTTTAGCAACATGTTAGTAAAATGAGCTTTTGAGGTATCGTTTTCCATGTTTTTGGGGACGAGAATACCGAATATGAAGTCGATTTTGGCCAAAGACACGGAAATTGAGGTTTTACCATTGGTTCAGCTCCCAAAATTGTTTTTTTTTTTAGTCAAAAACCTGGATTTTGGTTTATTATTCTGTGAATAATACACCTATGTATTCGCTCAGCAAAAAATTTTTATAACACACCCTCAAACTTTTTTCTTTTCCGTTTCAAGGTGCGTAGATTCCAAAAATGCAATGTCCGTCCGCCGTCCGCCGTACGCCGTACGCCGTCCGCCGTCGCCGTATCACGTGTACAGGCTTCATTTTCGGTCTAAAAAGGTCGTTCTTTCGCACACATGCTCCATTTGGGCCCTAGTTGTGTCCCGAAACTTTTCAGCCCGATCGGAATATACCCAGGGGTGTTATGAGTGAAAATGTGTATAAAAATAGGTACTTTTTGCGTTTTAACAACATGTTAGTAACATGAGCTTTCGAGGTATCTTTTTCCATGTTTTTGAGGACGAGAAGACCGAATATGAAGTCGATTTTGACCAAAGACGCGGAAATTGAGGTTTTACCAAAGGTTCAGCTCCCAAAATTGGTTTTTTATGATTCAAAAACCTGGAAAACTGTCTGAAATCACCATCAATGTGTACAATAACATTGGAAAAAGTGTAAACAGGTGGATCAAGACCATTATATGCCACTACCAATGATCAAAGATGATCTTAAAAAAGAAAAGAAAAAAAAAGCGTACCTATTTCATGTTTTGGGGGCCAAAATTGGTGGAAATCATCAGAAATAGCTATTTCAATCATTCCACATGAAAGAAACAATACATTTAACAGCCAACAAAAATCTCTAGAACTCCAATAGAATAATAAACCCATGTGACAAGGACTTTGCAGCGTTTTGGTTTATTATTCAGTGAATAATACACCTATGTATTCGCTCGGCAAAAAATTTTTATAACACCCCCTCAAAATTTTTTCTTTTCCGTTTCAAGGTGCGTAGATTCCAAAAATGCAATGTCCGTCCGCCGTCCGCCGTCCGCCGTACGCCGTACGCCGGACAAGGACTTTGCAGCGTTTTTAAGATCATCTTTGATCATTGGTAGTGGCATTTAATGGTCTTGATTCACCTGTTTACACTTTTTCCAATGTTATTGTACACATTGATGGTGATTTCAGACAGTTTTCCAGGTTGTTGACTCATAAAAAACCAATTTTGGGAGCTGAACCTTTGGTAAAACCTCAATTTCCGCGTCTTTGGTCAAAATCGACTTCATATTCAGTCTTGTCGTCCTCAAAAACATGGAAAAAGATACCTCAAAAGCTCATGTTACTAACATGTTGTTAAAACGCAAAAAGTACCTATTTTTATACTCATTTTCACTCATAACACCCCTGGGTATATTCCGATCGGGCTGAAAAGTTTCGGGACACAACTAGGGCCCAAATGGAGCATGTGTGCGAAAGAACGACTTTTTTAGACCGAAAATGAAGCGGGTACACGTGATACGGCGTACGGCGGACGGACATTGCATTTTTGGAATCTACGCACCTTGAAACGGAAAAGAAAAAATTTTGAGGGGGTGTTATAAAAATTTTTGGTTTATTATTCTGTGAATAATACACCTATGTATTCGCTCAGCAAAAAATGTTTATAACACCCCCTCAAAATTTTTTCTTTTCCGTTTCAAGGTGCGTAGATTCCAAAAATGCAATGTCCGTCCGCCGTACGCCGTATCACGTGTACAGGCTTCATTTTCGGTCTAAAAAAGTCGTTCTTTCGCACACATGCTCCATTTGGGCCCTAGTTGTGTCCCGAAACTTTTCAGCCCGATGGGAATATACCCAGGGGTGTTATGAGTGAAAATGTGTGTAAAAATAGGTACTTCTTGCGTTTTAACAACATGTTAGTAACATGAGCTTTTGAGGTATCTTTCTCCATGTTTTTGAGGACGAGAAGACCGAATATGAAGTCGATTTTGACCAAAGACGCGGAAATTGAGGTTTTACCAAAGGTTCAGCTCCCAAATTTGGTTTTTTATGAGTCAAAAACCTGGAAAACTGTCTGAAATCACCATCAATGTGTACAATAACATTGGAAAAAGTGTAAACAGGTGAATCAAGACCATTAAATGCCACTACAAATGATCAAAGATGATCTTTAAAAAAAAGAAAAAAGCGTACCTATTTCATGTTTTGGGGGCCAAAATTGGTAGAAATCATCAGAAATAGCTATTTCAATCATTCCACATGAAAGAAACAATACATTTAACAGCCAACAAAAATCTCTAGAACTCCAATAGAATAATAAACCCATGTGACAAGGACTTTGCAGCGTTTTTGCTGAGCGAATACATAGGTGTATTATTCACAGAATAATAAACCAAAATGCAATGTCCGTCCGCCGTACGCCGTATCACGTGTACCGGCTTCATTTTCGGTCTAAAAAATTCGTTCTTTCGCACACATGCTCCATTTGGGCCCTAGTTGTGTCCCGAAACTTTTCAGCCCGATCGGAATATACCAGGGGTGTTATGAGTGAATATGTGTGCAAAAATAGGTACTTTTTGCGTTTTAGCAACATGTTGGTAACATGAGCTTCTGAGATATCGTTTTCCATGTTTTTGGGGACGAGAAGACCGAATATGAAGTCGATTTTGACCAAAGAGTGGAAAATTGAGTTCTACCAGATTTCCAGTTCCCAAAATTGATTTTTTATGAGTCAGAAACCTGGGATCTCGTCTGAAATCACCATCAGTTTGTGGAAAAAGTGTCAACACGTGGATCAAGACGATTAAATGGCACTACCAATGATCAAAGATAGTTTAAAAAAAAGGAGCGTACCTTATTT